>JAJOZX010000772.1:100000-585000 GCA_023014485.1 Bathynomus jamesi | reverse complement strand
TGAGATAGTTCTAAAACGCTCGTTAAAAAAACAGATATAATTGAAAGGAATATTCTAGAAAGTGCATTTATCCATTTTAAAAATAATTTCAATAACAGTGCGGGAATGTATAAAATTGACAATATCCTGTTAAAATATCTTTTGCCTCTAATCAACTCTTGTTGATCATGTGCTAATATTTTTGTTTTTCTGTCCCGTTCTACGTATGTATATATTTTCGTCATTTCGCTTTCTCCCTTCATTCCCTGACGAGGTGTACTTCTGCACACACGAAAGGCCTTGGAATAATTTTTCCTTTTCCTTGTGGGTTTGCATCATATTATTCAGGAAGGAGAGGCGAAGGGCGAGCGTCTGCAAAAATGCCCCACCCATAGAAGGAAAGAGCCGAAGTCAAGATTCTTAAAAACGATGCCTTTTTTTCAATTTTGAAAAATTATGTAGTATGTAAGATGCATGTATTTGTAGTGAGGAATAGAGGGAGAAATGTGTATTTGGGAGTATGCTGGACTACTCACACGGTAGACGAGACACAGAGATATTAGCTAGTAGTGGACCCGGCAAAATTAAAAAATAGACTTTGAACGGCGTTTTTTGTTAATAGCTGGCACCCATGCTAAATCACTGTACCTGTGGGTGAGGAATAAAATGCAGGTGGATGCCACTCTCGCTTTTGGCTTTGAAGGTCATTTTCGAGGTCAAACTGTGCAAAAAATGATATTTTCTAATTTTAATTTTAAAAAAATATTCTGAGCCAATTGGTTTGACCAACTTTCATTTTGCCACATTTAGTGATAAAAAGAAGTATGATGACACGCTTATTCCATCCGAATTACCAACTGAAGGTCAAATTCAAATTAATCACGACCGAAATTGTGCTAAAAATTTGTGATTTTTTATTTTAATTGGCGAAAAAAACATTGAGCAAGTCTGTTTGTCAAAATTTATTTAACGTGATTACTGATTAGTGCCTAATAAGTTTGATGGCATGAATTAAGTACTCACAGTAACAGAATTATCAACTAAATCACAAAGCAGTAAATATAGCTCCATAACTATACAGTTTATACGCTAGTAACATCTACAAGTTCACGTTTCTTGATGAACAGCACCGAAATGCTGCACTGACAGTCACAATTGTGTGGATTGCAATCACTTAAGAACATTGTTATTAGTTCCTTACAGCACATTCCAGCTTCTCTCGATTTCAACTCGTAAGAGACATAGCTCTACTGTCCAGCTGGGTTACAGCAACCGCTGTCGTCACAACCACAAGCTGTCGTACATTTCATCCTTTTCCTGAAGCAGTTGCATCTAGCTGTCTTGCACTTTTTCTTGCAACCACAAACAACAAGCTCCAGGCAGGCTTCAGGGATTGGAGGAAGTCTTGTCCACACTGGTAGGAGGCTCCCATCTTCCAGGCTGAAGTGTCCACCGGGTCTTCAACATCTACGTGCTTTTTGTCAGCCTGGAGCCATATTTTGGCCTGATAGTTTGCCCGCTTGGCGTGGAGCTCCAGAGCATCCTTTGTCGGTGGGAGCATTTCTAGAGTCTTCTTGGCCTTCCCAAAAAGGTGAACTCTGGCGTCATCAACGGTGTTGTTCCGGGGTGCCATACAAATGACACAAAAACCTTCTCAACATCTGCGATGTCCCCATCTCAACCAATGGCGTGCAGCAGGAGTGGGTGGTCACTGAACACCTTCCAACACTTCTTTTTTCCATGACCACTGAAGGACGAGACTGTGTTACACCCGGTCAAAGCGTGGAAGCTGACCAGGTTGTCCCTGACTGGGGGGCGACAAACTCGAATACATCGTGCACGGGGTAGCATTTTCGGTTCTGGGCCTTTCCGCACAGCATCCACACTTGAGCGACCTTGGTGCAAACGAAGTGAATCAGCAGCACCATTACATCAGTATCTCTGCACACTACCAGTATTCGTTCATAGCCCTGGGACGCTGCATCACATAAGTGAAGATGAGCCTGGTGTCCACCTCTTCATGGTTGCTATGCAGTGGAACGTCATGTCGCCTGGTTGACCGTACTTCAGTGGCTTCAGAGAAGCCACCCCGTCACCAGCTAACATCTTTCTTGAACATCTCTGCCCTTCTTAATGACGACGTTAGACAGAAACAAGGCTAGGTCAGCCTTGTTTGTATCCAGGGCCATGAAGTTTTTCCACACTTCAGGCAGTGGAACTTGTGGGCCATCAATGACTTTCCGAATCGGTTTCTTCTTGCTTACAAGCTTTGTCCTGGTAACTGCTTTGATCGATCCTTCCCCTGCGTGCCGATCAAAGATGACATCAACTTTTGTTGTGTGTTCATTGAAGTAACTCGTAACGGCCTTGAAGAACACTTCCACATAGTCGCCGAGTGTCTGACAGTCGCCAGGCTTGCCAAGAGCTTGGATGAGTGCATGGCCATCTATCATCACACAGGTCTTCAGATCAGAGATTGGAACCTCTGAACTTATGGTCTGCTGAGCCATCAGGATGTTCATCAGCTCAGACTTCGATGTCGAATTCATCTCTCCTGCCTTCGCCAGACTAAATGGGACTGGGGACAGTTCATGCTTCAAGACGTTAACCATCTCCACCATGCGACCTGCGGTCGCGGCATTCAGGAGTCGCTGTAGTAGCTTTCTGTCAGCTTTGATGGTCTTCTGCATGCTCTGCTTGGTGGAAACTATAGCTTTGTACACATCAGCGAGGGTTTTCGCAGCCTTTCGAGTTTGCCTTCAGAGGTTAATAAAGAGTAGCAGGATTTATGCCACTCGAGTTCTAATGCATTGAAATCATCCTTGGAATGACTTTCCAGTCTTTGTAAAACATCAAGATAGTAGGTATCTCCCAGGTTCTCTCTCTCATCGCCCACAGTCATAGTTCTTGCTTTTCCTTCTGCTGATGCTGTGCGCAGGTCACTAGCGCTGCTTTGGCAGAAGCAGCAACAATCCTCACTGACATCCTGACGTTTCCTCTTGCGCTTGATGACAGCTACAGGGTCCATTGCTGATGAGCTCCCTACCTGCAAAGACAAGTGGGAATGGCAGTATGTAGTAGCTATAGATATATTGAAACGATTCGAAACATACCTATCCTTTAGCAGTATTATTATTATTATTATTATTATTATTTTACCAGCTGGCACTGTCTGCATTCTTTTAAATGCATATACCAAACCAATGTCTGGCCAGCCATTGCATTGAAAATATTCAATATGTGAAAGTATGCTATTACTTGTACTATGGTAGTAGTAGGCACATGCGCACCTCACTCAGCATGCTAAATGTAGTTTTAACGGAAATAAAGACATCCAGAGTCATAGTTACATCCAATTATTATCCATAAAATCACAAAAATATGCTTTATGCGCTAATTATACACCTTTAAACACGTTGTTACATAGTCACCACTGAAATGCAAAAATTCGAAATTTTTCAGAATTTGACTTTTGTAACCTTGTATGGGACCTTCAAATCCAAAATTGAGAATGGCATCCACCCACATCTTGTTTGGCATCCTCAATACTACTTACAGTATCTAAGGTGGGTGCCTGCTATTAACAAAAAACGCCGTTAAGTTTTTTCTAGAGGACTTTTCAATTTTTGGCCGGCCCACTATAGGGAGAATAGTAACAGAAGAAATGGGAATTTCAGCACTCCCTGTCTCCTGCCTAACGCCTTACCCGGAGTACTTCTCTGTTCGATTGGTGTCTACAATCTATGTCTTCTATCTTTTGATGTAAAGTGCGTAGTAGTAGTAATTTCTTCTGAAAAAAGTTATAGTTTTTAAATGAGCCTCTTTATATAAATTAATATATTAATTAAGCGGTTGCCATGGTAAATTAAAATAAAATAAATGACTAGAAAAGTGCAACAATGGCAAGCCAAGTGACTAGCGGCCTAATATACGAGTGAGTGACGACTAGGGGTTAAAACCGGTATTGAAATACCGGTATTAATACCGGTATTGAAGAAGTACAAATAATACCGATACCGATATTATAGGTTTTCGGTATTGATAAAAATTGCTATTGTAAAATTTAGGCAATTTAGTCCTCCGATAAGACTGAAGTGGAAGCAGATTCATTACTGAGTGAATACATGCAAGAAATGGACAAACTAGGAAAAGTGCCATCTAAAAAAAATTCCATTGATTTTGATGTTACTAATGAATTTAAAAGCTTGGAAGTTACTTTACAGAGAAGTGAGAATTTAGAGAAGCTGTACAAGGCACTGCTTTCAATTAAACCTACAAGTGCAGAATCAGAGAGAGCCTTTTCTGCTGCAGGCCTATTTCTGACGAAACTGAGATCAAGTCTATCTGAACAATCCCTAGATGCTCTTTGTTTCCTCAAAGCATACTTTCAAAATCAAACTAAGAAATAAATATTTAGATACTAATAATTTCTATCTACCCCAGTAGTTGTATAATAATATGCTAAAAAAAAATTCAAATAATATTTTTATTACAATTTAGTAATTTACTGTATAAACTTTTTCGAATAGAATGCCATCTATTTGGAGTTGGGTCATTAATTTATAGTAAATATGGTGAGTACTGCAAGTCCCTCAGACTTGTGGGAGGGTTGGTAGGATGGCACCATAATAAATCAAAATAAATTATTTTTTTCATAATACCGGTATCAATACCGGGATTAGCATAATTGCCTCCAAATACCGGTATTGAAAATTTTCGGTATTATGCAAGCACTAGACTGACGACTGACGAAAATTGTAGAGCCCAGAAGCCCAGAATCAAACTAGTCTGATTTTGGTTCTGGCGTCTCAGTTAAGTTTTGAACTTCAAATGTCAGTGCCCAGTAAACTTTTTTTTTTTATAAGTTACATTTAGGAACATATAAAACATTAATTTAATTATTCTGTGGGATACTAGTGTTTTATTTACAAACAGATTTTGTTTTTAAAAATCCGAGAGATTAGGTAAGCGTTCCGGGAACCGGGAGAAGATAAACAATTCCAGGAGGGTTGGCAAGCCTAAATTCATGCGTGGACGATACTAGAAACTTGTCAAGACAAGTTTTGTCCGAAAAACGCGGACACACACGCGCACATCTCCGCATAAACGAGGTACCAACATTTTAAGATCCATATAAGTTATCTAAAAACCTAATTTAACCTAACATTAGTGCCATCCACTCTAATAGACAGAGTTTATTTCCACAACAGTTTCGACGCTCACTGGCATCCTCCTCGGGTGGATACAGAAACACGAATGAACCAAAACAAGAGGGAAAAACAGTCCAGGGACCGACCGTTAAGAAATTCGCACCTAGTTTAGGATCCCATTCTCCCGACACCGGAAGGGTATTTTCCTTAAGTACATTCGCACAAATTTAAAACTATCTTCCTGTTCTAAACATACAGATTCTATTATTTTTATTTTTTATTTTTACATAATTATTACATTTATTATTAAATTTATTACATTTAATATTGCATAATTATTTATTACAGAAATTATAAATTTTATTACATTGTTGTTTATTATACAGAACTTATAAACCGAAAAACGAATGAAAAAGCGATTAGGAAACAATCCAGAGACCATTGAGAAATTCGCACCTAGGTTAGATACCGTTCTCCCGACACCGGAAGGGCATTTTTATTACAGGGTCCGCTTATAAGTACATTCCCACAAATTAAAACTATCTTCTTGTTCTATACATACAGATTCTAATATTTTGACATAATTACTGCATTTATTATTGCATTTACATTTTTTAACATTTATTATTATTACCTTTACCCTAATTATTAAATTTATAATATTACCTTTATTATTACATCTGTTGCATTTATATTTATTTCCACATTTATTACTTCCATTATTACATTTACTAAAAGCGAGTAAGGAAACAATCCAGAGACCTTTAAGAAATTCACACTTAGGTTCGAACACGTTCCCACGACTCCGTAAGGGATTTTTTGACCAAGAATCTCATTAAAGGGTCTAACTTATAAGTACCTTCGCACAAATTAAAATTATCTACTTTTTCTATACACACAGATTCTATTATTTTTCTTTTGACATAATTATTACATTTATTAAGTACCTTACTTGATTCCCAATCTATAGCATGATTATTTTGGCTGGCGTGATAAAAAATGGCATTATTAGTATTACAACTTCTGAAGGCATATTTGTGTTCTTTAATACGGGTTTCAATATTTCTTCCAGTTTCTTCCACGTATACTAAATCACAACTTTTACAGGGAATGCTGTAGACACAGGCTTGTTCCTCTTTTGCAACGTTATTCCTAACCAATTTACTTTTCACGGTAGACGAATATTTGAACGCCAAAGCAAACTTAAAATCTTTCGTCAACGGTTTTACTCTTTCTAAGCCGGCAATGTAAGGCAAACTCACATATTGTTTTTGGTTAACTGAAGGTTCCCGATGGGCATAAAGTCCTTGATACCGTTTACCTTCAGGAAGGACCATACACCGTTTCTGAATTTTGCCAGGGAAATTTTGAAGGAATGTATTGTGTGTTAAGAGAAATTTACCATACGTATTTCGAACTAAGAAATTGTCTACGCGTCCTTAAATCGCATGTATCGTGTGAACTACTTGTGGCGCTGTTTGAAACTGCAGATTATAAATGCGACGTGGAGACTAGACGCACTGAACAACGACTTAACAGAAAGCTATCCTATTTATGTGATGAAAGTGCTTGGTCAAAGTGTGCGGTGGAAGGTTCCGTTTTAAATTTATCGACATATGTCTTATCCAAATCCGAAAAGGAAGTTCTTAATTTAGGGCTGTCGTTTGCCCTTAAACCCTATAAAAACATTGTTTTAGATTTTGTGTCTTCCGTAGTTAATTCCAGGGTGGATATTCCGTGTTTAAATGGCTTGATTCTGAGCAAGTTTCTGGAACATTTCAACTCAACGGACACTATTCCCAAAACATTCCGGTTAGCTTTAGACAAGCTCAGGAAGAACGAAGCAATATTTGTCACTAAAGCGGACGAAAGTAACACTGGTTATTTTGGACAAGTGTGATTATAAACAAAAAATGGAAGCGTTACTTAGTGATGAATTCACCTACACCAAAGTGAGATCGTCCCCCCTAAAACGTCTTTCTGCCGAATTCAACAAAACCATCAGGAACTTATTAAAAGATGTCCCAGCGATTGATCCTAAAAGATTTCTACAGATTAACCCCAAACTCCCCCACATTTACGGCCTACCCAAAACCCATAAGATTAATATACCACTCCGTCCCATTATTTCACACAGGGGTTCCTTTAGTTACAGGTTATCTAAATTTCTTGCAGATAAATTATCCCCATTAGTTGGTAAATTTTCAGGATCGCACATCACTAATTCCTGTGACTTTATTAACAAAGTTATGTCCTTAGATTTAAAACGGGGAAGAATGATCAGTTTTGACTGAGTCCTTGTTTACGAAAGTTCCCATTGATGATGTACTTAGTTTTTTAGATAGAAAATTGCCAACATGTAACGTAGAACTAGGCATGCCCACATCTGTATATTTAGAACTGATAAAACTGTCACCAATAATGCCTTCTCCTTCGGTGAAGAATTTTATTTGCAACGTTTTGGTATGGGAATGGGGTCCCCTTTGTCCCCAATACCGAGTACATTATACATGGAATATTATGAGTCGGAATTGTTGCAAACAATATGTCCCAGGAATCTAATTTGGTTTCGTTATGTGGATGATATTTTCTCATTTTGGCCTGACCACTGGAACAACTTTGACACTTTCTTTCAGTCATTAAATAATCTTGTTCCCTCTATTAAATTTAAATATGAATGGGAGAACGACAAATAATTACCTTTTCTAGATGTTTTGGTCATTAACGAAAGCGGAAAGCCCAATTTCACGGTCTATAGAAAACCTACTCATTGTAATTCGTACATTCATTTTTCATATCATGATGAAGGGGTTAAAAACTCAATTATTTCTTCCATGTTTCTAAGAGCACTCAGGATCTGTAGCCCACATTTGCTGGACCCGGAAAATTCAAAGATTGGGAACATTTTTAAGGATTTAAAATATCCCGAGTGGTTTATCAGAAAGGCGTATTTTAAAGCCAGAAAATCTTTTTATGCCCCTCGGGAACCTTCAGTTAACCAAAAACAATATGAGAGTTTGCCTTACACTGCGGCTTAGAAAGAATAAAACCGTTGACGAAAGATTTTGTTTGCTTTGGCGTTCAAATATTCGTCTACTGTGAAAAGTAAATTGGTTAGGAATAACGTTGCAAAAGAGGAACAAGCCTGTGTCTACAGCATTCCCTGTAAAAGTTGTGATTTAGTATACGTGGGAGAAACTGGAAGAAATATTGAAACCCGTATTAAAGAACACAAATATGCCTTCAGAAGTTGTAATACTAATAATGCCATTTTTTATCACGCCAGCCAAAATAATCATGCTATAGATTGGGAATCAAGTAAGGTACTTTATAAATGTAATAATTATGTCAAAAGAAAAATAATAGAATCTGTGTGTATAGAAAAAGTAGATAATTTTAATTTGTGCGAAGGTACTTATAAGTTAGACCCTTTAATGAGATTCTTGGTAAAAAAAATCCATTACGGAGTCGTGGGAACGTGTTCGAACCAAAGTGTGAATTTCTTAAAGGTCTCTGGATTGTTTCCTTACTTGCTTTTAGTAAATGTAATAATGGAAGTAATAAATGTGGAAATAAATATAAATGCAACAGATGTAATAATAAAGGTAATATTATAAATTTAATAATTAGGGTAAAGGCAATAATAATAAATGTTAAAAAATGTAAATGCAATAATAAATGCAGTAATTATGTCAAAATATTAGAATCTGTATGTATAGAACAAGAAGATAGTTTTAATTTGTGGGAATGTACTTATAAGCGGACCCTGTAATAAAAATGCCCTTCCGGTGTCGGGAGAACGGTATCTAACCTAGGTGCGAATTTCTCAATGGTCTCTGGATTGTTTCCTAATCGCCTTTTTCATTCGTTTTTCGATTTATAAGTTCTGTATAATAAACAACAATGTAATAAATTTATAATTTCTGTAATAAATAATTATGCAATATTAAATGTAATAAATTTAATAATAAATGTAATAATTATGTAAAAATAAAAAATAAAAATAATAGAATCTGTATGTTTAGAACAGGAAGATAGTTTTAAATTTGTGCGAATGTACTTAATGAAAATACCCTTCCGGTGTCGGGAGAATGGGATCTAACCTAGATGCGAATTTCTTAACGGTCGGTCCCTGGACTGTTTTTCCCTCTTGTTTTGGTTCATTCGTGTTTCTGTATCCACCCGAGGAGGATGCCAGTGAGCGTCGAAACTGTTGTGGAAATAAACTCTGTCTATTAGAGTGGGTTTTTATTTTCATATTTTGACCTTCACGTACAAAAAAGAAGTTTTTTGCATTTATTAGTGCCATCGAACCCAAGAAGGGCATGACACTTGTTTCAAACGCAATTAAGTATTCGAAATGACAATTTTTGTTAAGCTATTAAATAGTGAGCCAGTGTGGCACTGGTTAATGTGGCATAACCTAATTAGGGCCAACATAGCTCCCCCCCCCCCCCCCCCCCAATAAAAAGTTTTTTAATGTTCGAAGGTACCATATGTAATAAGGTAATTTTTTGAGGTAACACCTGTGAATTATCACACACTCGACCTCACTTATCCCCAGAGGTGTGCTGGGACCGGTTCGATCCGGTTCGCCCGAACCAGTTGTTAAATTTTGATTGGATCACCAAACTGTTTGTTGATACTCAACCATCGCAGAACGAACTGGCTATATGGAAACTTCTTAAATGAGACAGCATGATTGAGAAGGTAAATGTATATCTAAATTTTTTTCATTTTTTCAGGATTTTATAGAAAAATATAGGTAGTATCACAAGCAGTGGTCGTTTCAATATTTATTTATTTTTTGATGAAAAATTAGTTTATTTTTAGATAATTATGTCATTAGTGAGTATAAAGAATATGTTACATAATTTCTGCCAAAATGTTACAAAATGCTGTTTGAAAAAGCTAAAATGCGATGGCTTCCGGGGCTCCGCCCCAGACCCCGCTGGGGGAGCTACCGCTCACCCAAGACCCCCTAGCTTAATGACTCACGCCATTGGCGCTCGCCGATTTACACCCCTATCTATATCAGAACTGGTTAAGAAATTGGCAGCACACAATACTTTATTAAATATGAATGCTTTTGCATCGGTGGTAAAAACATGCATACATCTGAGCCGAAGCTTAAATAGTAAAAAGTAAGCAATCTTCGATTAAAATAAACTGCGGGACTTCAGCTCTGTTTAAAAAAAAAAAAAAAAAAAAAAAACGATTAGAGGATGGAATACATTTTATTTAGGAAAGCTTTAAGGAAATAACGCCAACATACGGACAGTAGTTCGCCTCGACCTTCCCTTCTGCGAGTGAAGAAAGATGTGTAGACGCTTTAGAGGAGACAGAGAAATTAAGTGAAAATGGTAAACTTTATTGGCAGGATGTAAATCCCATAACATAAGAAAAATGGGATCACTTGAAGATCAGGGCCCCCATGTATTCTTGTTTTTTGCTTTACAGTACCAAATATAATAAATTAAGTTGAATGCCCGGTTAGGTCAACTGTACGCCCTTGACGACTGGTTAGGTTGTCGTAATATTTTCGTTAGTTTTAAGGAAGATATTTGGTAATTGAGGCTGGGGTCCCTGATCTTCAGGTGATCCGAAAAATGTATCAAATTTATGGATCTGAGTAAAATGTATGATAAAAAACATACATTTCCATGGCAAATGTTTGGCCTGAATGGTGTTGACGGTAATTATTTTTAGATATATGTACTGTCAAGTTTTGTGGATAGTAATGACTAACGACTGTGCGAAAGCAAAAGGTGGGATACGCACTGTATCTGGTTCAGCGTTTGTGTTGGCGTACGACAGGTTTGAGAGATGTCGCTATGGCACTTACTGTATTATGATATATACACAATATACTTATGGAAATAATGGGCATGGGGACATGCGCTTTTTACCTTTTTCGGGGACGCCAGTGCTTTTCTCGGGTGATAAAATATGCGCCAGGTTGTGTTAAGTTTTATCCTATCACAGCCCAATGGTCATTGTCCGAGTAAGAGATACATGGTAATTTAATTTTGAAATCGGGTACATTTTTTTGGCCCACCCTGTATATATATTTTTTTTATATACAGAACATCCGTGTGTATATGACTGATGGTGGTGGTGTACAGCAAGAATGTTAGAGATGAGTAAATGCTAATTTGGAAGAATGAGTGGTAGCTCTGGCATCTAGTGTATGTTGATGATGTGCTTACTGGTGAAATCAGGTGCGCAAAAGAAATTATGGATAGTAAATGTAAATAAAAATAAAGTTCTTGTGGCTGAGATAATGACAGTCACCACGTGACACTGATGTATGGACAAATATTAGAAGTAGCCACGTGACACTGATGTATGGACAAATATTAGAAGTAGGGATGCCAACTCTCGGATTTTTGTTGTCAGTCTCCGGTTGTACTTTCAAACTAAAAATCGGATGCTGATAATTTTGAATTTAGTTTCTAATTCATTTCGTATATTACTTAAAAAGGAAGTAATTCAGGAACCAGAATTGCAGCAGCTAATAAGCGTCTACAAATAATCAACAATCACAGGTACCAGGGCAAGTTTGTAACTATCATTTCAAATGGCACTGCTTAATTGTTACGGGTCGGGTGGACTCGGCGGTTGAGTAAATAAATGGTCGGGATTTTTGTTTTGTTTTGTTTAAAGTTGTCAACGTTATTGAAGAATCATAAATGAAACTGAGCTGCGTTGGTAAACTAATATCTTAGTAGTATCTTAAGCTATGATCGTCTCTAACAAAGGTTTATAAATAATTAGTCTAGTCAATAAACACAATAAACCCAAAGTTTAAACGACAATTCATCCTAGCTTCCATGAATGACACCGTAAAGGATCTTTGAAAACGAAGTTACCAAGGCTACAGGGTTTCCTTCTCAACTGATTGGTGCCAAATTTAGATGATAGATATAAACTGGAGGAAAGATTTGGCGGCCACAAGATCTCCTGAATACAAATAATTAATCTGCCCCAAATTTACAGGATGGGTAGAGTTTGGAAACTAAATTGAATTTTTTTTTTAAATCTTTCCTGGCGAAGAGGTAATCAATTAGTTAATTATGTTAAAATGTTTTAATTTTTACAAAGATTTTTATTACTAAATTTGCACACACATTTAGGGAGAGTATAGGGTACCAGTGTTAAAATTTTTAGGACGATTATTTTCCACGTTGTTATAACTACGTCACATAGGTTGAGATATCCTATAAAGATTTGCGCAAAATTTGTAGAACGAATAGGTCTCGAGGTATGTATCTGGATTTTCACAGAACGAGGATAGATTTTTTAGAATGTAGAGGTAACTACAGAATACTGTGCATAATCATACTATCATAATTCACGCAATATTTATGGGGTACGTATAACTGAGTTGGCCTAACCAACTTTCTTGTAATTAGGTTGAGAGAAACATGGTTCCTTTATACAGTATTAGCAAAAGTGGGCCCTATGGGCCCCATTTAGCTAGACCCGCGGTGCTGGGGTTTTCTGCCTCAGTAATTGGGGACCCGCGTTTCCCCCAATTACTGGGGAGTGAATTATTCGGTCACTAAAACTATAGAAAAGAACGCACCCATGAAAATTTTAACGCGCTTCAGTAAAAAGTTGAAAGAGAGCAAGGCGCATTTATTCCTACATTCAGAATCGCTTAACCCTTTACCGCACTGTGCGTCGAATACGTAACGTTTCAAATACACGCATTTAGACTCAACCCTACGCAAAAAGTTCGGCGATAAAGGGTTAATAGTTGGACGGACGGACGTAACTCCCTTTTTATAGTAAAAGAGGAAGATTATCACCAAATTTCCTGGATAAATGCTTACACCCACCGACATTATTATATACACAGGGTGTCCCAGAAGTCCTGCCCCATAATATACATTATATTAGTTTTTGGGGCAGGACTTTTGGGGGACACACACACACACACACATTTTATATATATATATATATATATATATATATTAGAATCAGTTTATTGTAATCACCGATATTGTTATCAATCGCCTAATGTTATCAGAATTAACAGTCCCAAAGCATCGAGGTTAAATTACATTATAAAACCTCCGCTTATAGTAATCAGATTTTCGGTTATAGTTATCAGAATCTTAAAAAAAGTGCTGATTTTTCAGCAGCCGAGATGTGGATTAAGACAGAGTGGCCAAAAATTATTGCTGAATATTCACCTGAAAACGTTTACAATGCAGACGAAACAGGACTTTATTTTCGTGCAATGCCCGAATATACTTATTTGTTTAAACATGAAAGCTCCAAAGGATTTAAAACCTCAAAAGAACGCGTTACAATTCTTTGCTGCACTAATATGAATGGTGAGAAACAAAAACTTAGTGATTGGAAAAAGTAAAAATCCTCGGTGTTTTAAGGGTGTGAAAAGTTTACCAGTGGATTACTGCTCAAGTTCAAATGCGTGGATGACAAGTGTCACTTTTAACAACTGGTTAGTTAAATGGGATACAAACCTGAAACGAAAAATTGTTTTGTTGGTAGACAACTGCATAGCACATACATGTAATGTGTCATTAAAAAACATTAAAATAATAATCTTGCCTGCAAACACGACATCACTGATTCAACCATGTGACCAAGGAATCATACGGACTCTAAAGGCTTACTACAGAAGAGAAATGCGTAGCAGAATTTTAGGAGAATTAGATGAGACTCAAGAAAAAACCGATGCAAATGATATTGCTAAAAGAATTTCCCTCCTTGATGCCCTACATCTTATAACAATGTCATGGAAACAAATGACTGCGAGAACCATTGAAAACTGTTTCACAAAGGGTGGCTTCTTTAAGAAGGGCACGGAAACATCTCCAAATGAAGAACCCGATGCTATTGAGAGAGGAATCAGAGAAACCCCCAGATGGTATGTCAGAAGAAGATTTTAAAAGCTGGTTGGCCATTGATGAGGAAATTCAAGTGGCAGCTACCATGACATCATCAGAAATATGCCAAGCTGTTACTGAAGCAGGCTCTGAATTGGCTGAAGAAAGGGAAGAGAATGAAGACACTGAACAAGAAGATAGTCCAGAAGACCCTCCAACAAACGCTCAGATGCGAGAAGCTCTGCAAATACTATACTATACTATACTATACATATATACATATATTAGTGATGTAGCGGATGTCATTTTTTTCACATCCGCGGATGCGGATGAGGATGTTTGATTTCAACATCCGCGGATGCGGATGTCTACATTTTCGTTATTTTTTAGGATATATTCGAGATTTGTTGTGTTTAACGTATATAATAAGGTATTATATAGAGAGAGCTGTAGCTATAATGTAGTATAATTGATTAATTGTACAATAATTGCTGTACTTTTCTCTGAACATATAAAATAATATCAAGCATCTAACTAATATAGAAATCAATTAGTGAATTCGTCTGCAAATAAATTCGTTATATTTTGTTGAGTTTCAGCCACAATTAGAAACCATAATTGTGTTACCAGGATGCGGGACGTGAACCCAACTCAAATGCACCCCACCGACCTCTTTCCCCAACCTCCACCCTTATAGAAAGAGATCTTTAATTAGCTTGATAACTATTTATATTAAGTTTAAAGTTTTATTAGGCATATTTATAAATGAGTAATTAAAATAAAGTAAACTAAGATGTTCATCGTTTAATATTCAAACTTAATTATAGGAAGGTTATGCTTAAGGAACATTAACTTTTCTGCCTTTTCTGCTGCCAGTCTGTTTCTCTTTTCATCATATATTAATCCAGCACTGCTAAATAATCTCTCGCTTGGTACGTTTGTTGGAGGACAGGCTAAATGTTTCCTTGCAAGTTTACTCAAGTATGGATAGATATTCTGCGTATTTTTCCACCAACTAATAGGATTGTCACACGCAGCCAGGCGTTTTTCTTGGTGATAGCTCTCGATCATTTTTACTACATCTTTTGACATCGCGTAGGTCTCGTCATTGCTGCTTGACTCAAGAAACTGAGAGACAGATTCTGTGATAGATTTGCTTGTTGAAGGTGTTGGTTCTGTCACTGAAACTTTTATTCTTTTGGTGGGTGGCGAAGCGACAGATTCAAGAGATTGAAGCTCTTCAACTGCTTTGCCAAGTGATGATTTAACTCGTTCTAATGTACTAGGTGAAAATAACTTAGCTTTGTAACGTGGATCTAAGTAGATTGCAAGAGAGTAACTTCATACAAGAACAGCCTCTCGTCTTGTCGCTTGCATCACTTTTGCGCACAATGAACTAGTTCTATTAATATAGTAGAATTTGATAATTTCCGCTTATTAATGACGTTTTATCTCAACGGTCCACATCCGCACAACATCCGCAGTCCAAAGTGCGGATGCGGACGCGAGAAAATGTGCGGATGTTCCGCGGATGCGGATGTGACCTACATCACTAACATATATATATATATATACATATATACATATACATATATACATACATATATACATATATACATACATATATACATATATACATACATACATATATACACACATACATATATACACATATACATACATACATACATACATACATATATATATACATACATACATATACATACATACATATACATACATACATACATATATACATATATATACACATACATATATATACACATACATACACATACATACATATACATATACATATATACAGGGCGTCCCAAAAAAATGTATACACACTTTAAATAATTATAAAGGCAGTGTTTATTAAAATACATTTCATTTTCAAAATGTAATAGAATCTACAGACATTATTTAATTGTTTTGTCAACGCCTGTTTTCAAACTGACGTCCGTTCTGGTCCAGGCACTGCTGATAACGCGAAGCAATGGAATCGCAAACATCACGAAACATTTCGTTTGGTATTTGTGTGCATTCTCGTTCAATGGCTGCTCTCAATTCAGCGACTGTTGCAGGTTTTATAGCGTAGACTTTGTCTTTTAAGTATCCCCATAAAAAAACGTCTTGTGGTGTGAGGTCTGGTGAACGCGGAGGGTATTCTACGAAACCCCTTCGTCCAATCCACATCCACATCGTGCCAAGTACCACTCGCAATACTCCACTCTTCGGTCCGGATCATCATCATCATCTTCATTAATAGCATGGACTAATCTTGGAATGTAACTTTTCCATTGACAGCGCTTCAAAATGCGTTGGACAGACGATTCTGAAATTCCTACCTCACGACTCGCTTGCCGCACAGATTTTCTTGGACTTTGGTGATACGTTTCCAGTACTCTTTCTTGCTTTGTGGGGCTTGTCGATGTCCGTGGTCTTCCGGAACGCTTCTTGTGGACATTCTGAACAGTTCCATCGGCTTCAAACTTATCTCTAATTCGAGTGATGGTAAGTCGCGTTGGTGGATCTGTTTGAAACTCCCTCCTAAACTGTCTTTGCACTTCAACTGCGTTTTCACACTTCCAGTAGCATTTTAGAATGAATTTCCTTTGTTCAAAGCTTAGTCTGACTGCCATTATTAATTCTAATGGGTTTAACTTGGAAAGAAAGAAACATCAATTGAGCTATCAGCTGTTAAAGTGTGTATACATTTTTTTGGGACGCCCTGTATATACATACACATATATATACATACATACAAATTTATTTTCTTAAAATAGTTCGCAGAGAAACGAAGTTTCTACAAAGCATAAAAATTAATAAGCAGTAATTTTTAAAATTTTACTACTATCACGAAAGAGAATAAAAATAAAATATTGAAATCAGAATATTGTCAATAAATAATGGTTTATGCTTTTCAGAAACACTGTTTGTAGGCGAACTTTCAGAAACTGAATGGAATTAAGCAAAAAGGAACCAAGGAATTAAGCAAAAAGGAACCAAGGAATTAAGCATTCGCCGATCTGAGAGTAACGAGGATCGACCCCGGAGCTTCTGCCGGCGCAATGGGAAGTCAGTGAATCTAGTTCTTAATAATAATAATAATAATAATGCAAAATATAGAATTCTCAATCATAATTAACCATTATAAATA
Organism: Bathynomus jamesi; assembly: GCA_023014485.1. Classification (NCBI taxonomy): domain Eukaryota; kingdom Metazoa; phylum Arthropoda; class Malacostraca; order Isopoda; family Cirolanidae; genus Bathynomus; species Bathynomus jamesi. The sequence goes on along the minus strand of JAJOZX010000772.1, from coordinate 567,847 downwards.
TCAGGTCATCCCATAAGTAATGTTGTTTTTTACGATAGATTAAGTTTAAACTAGTCCTACTCGGTTTAAGCATAAATTTTCCGAAGGTTATATCTAAGAGGAGATCTATCGTGTTTCGCTACATACTTTACAGACCTTGACCAGTGAAGACGTGTGTTTTGCTTTATGTGAACCCCTCATAAACATGGCGGTATCAGAAAAGCATATCAGGTATATAATGCTTTAAGAGTTCAAAAAAGGGAATAGTGCTACTGAAGCAACGCGAAACATTCAGGACGTTTATGGCAACGATATTCTGCATTTGAGGAAATGTCAAACATGGTTTCAAAAGTTTAGGAATGGTGACTGCTGTTTCATGACCTGCTGTTAGCCGCATTTGAAGAAGGCTGTTCAACAACTGTCGAAGAATTGGCCCAGAAACTCAATTCATCCCCGTCCACCATCCATCGACATTTGCAACAACTCGGGAAAGTGCCTAAGTTAGGAAAATGGGTGCCACATGAATTGTCGGTCGACAATCTGAGGGTGCGAGTAAACATTAGCACGGCTCTTCATTCCCGTGAACTCCAAGATCCGTTTTTGCACCGTTTAGTGACTGGTGATGAAAAGTGATACTGTACCAGAATGTTAAGCGCCGTCGACAGTGGGTTTGTGCCGGAGAACCAGCGACACCACAGCCAAAACCAAATCTTCACCCTCGGAAGGTGTTGCTTAGTGTTTTGTGGGATAAAGGTGGTGTAATACACTTTGAAACCTTACCACACAACCAAACAATCACCGCTCAAGTCTACTGTTAACAACTGGATCGATTGAACACTGCACTAAAAGAAGAGAGACCTTCTTTGGTTAATCGGAAAGGAATCGTGTTCCACCACGACAACGCACGTCCTCATACCGCTCGGATGACTTCTGCAAAAATTGAGGAGCTTGGGTGGGAAAAACTTCCACATCCTCCAGACCTTGCGCCTTCAGATTATCATCTCTTCAGGAGTCTGCAAAACTATCTTGACGAGAAACAGTATACTTCTTTAAATGACCTGCACACCAGTCTTTGTACGTTTTTTGCCTCAAAACCGCCTGAATTTTACAAACATGGCATTGAAAAGCTTGTAGGACGTTCGCAGAGTCTCATTGATTCCGATGGAAAAATATACTAGATTAAAAAGTTTCAGTCGAGTTTTTTTTTCGTCTTTCAAATTCAGATCTAAAAAACATTACTTATGGGATGACCTGATAATATACTATTTCGCACGTTAATTTCGTTACAGACAAGAACGTAAGAACTAATTATATTTTAATTAAATACACAGAATTTTAAAAGAATTCAAAATTCCGTGTGATGTACTTATTCATCCGAGAGTTTAATCAACGACAATACGTTTGAAAGTAACTATGCTATTATTTCATATCAGAGGAAATATTACGGGCCTCTTTGCCCAGATCATTTGGAACAAGAACGTAGAAATTAGATTGATTGAAAATCAGTCACCAAACTCCGTATACTGAACGAACAAGCACGTTCATACGATGCCTCTTATCAAATTCCCTCGACTTAACAGAATTAGTCCGCTTCATTCAACTTCAGAATACTTTCATAATAACTATGAAATAACTTACGATGTTTGTATTAAAAAAAATTACATCTAGAACAATGTTTGTATTAAAGAAAATTACATCTACAACAAAGTGTAAAATAGTCAGAATTATGATACATTTAAATTCAATGGTTATACGGACTTTGTTTCGTGGTACAATATACAATTATGGTTGTACTTTGTTACACTGTAGACTTTGTAATTTGGTAATATTTTCTTACAGTAGTCTACTAATAAATATTATCGATACTCATATTTAATTAACTTTTTAACACTTTTTAAGGCGTGCAAATACAATATTTTAGTTCTTCCTGAATGCAGTTTGCGAGTTTATCGGATTATGTAAGCTTCATCAATTTCTGTGGATAATATGACGTGGAAGGTAATGCATATCCCAGAAATAGACAAGTACTGTCTAAAATATATAGTAAATATTTAGCTACACCAAAGGAGCGAAATTGCGCGACAGATCATTACGTTAAGTAGCAGTGTGTCGTTACAATTCGCAGCTACAGCGGTGGTAAAACGCCGTCATTCAGCTTGTCGTTGAATCTGTTATTGGTTATTAGATTTCATAATTTCGGCACTTTGTCATAAAATTTGTAGTTGATCATTACATTTAGTCTCGGTCAAATCTCTAGATCGTCATCGCTGTTGATTATAAACTCAAATTTTGGTGTAGCCGGAACAATACAGGTGCTTAGAATTCTTAGTGATTTTGTATCAAATTTTGTTAAATATTGTGATCTTGCTTTGTAGTTTGTCTTGTCGTTCAATATTCTTCAAGTTATCGTTGTAACACTCAGACGTTAATTACTGTCGACTTACAAAAGGTGAGTAACATTAATAAATAGATGAATACTTAGACGAATCTAATTATCTGAATTAGAACCCCCTACATTACTTGGAAAATAAACCTGTACACACACACACACGTTTTTTACAACCCCTAAAAATATGACGTTATCCATCCCACTTTTCCGATTCCAAATCCGTAACAAACTTTAATTTGGTTCTGGTTCCACTAAAAGAGAAAATATTCTATTTCAATTCTAGCTAAAATAATGTTTAATTCTAATTCCAGTTTCGATTTTGGGGGAAAAACCCAGTTTTGGAATTTGAACCGATATTTTAATTGAGAATTTCTGGCTGAAAATTAAATTAAAGTTTGTTTATAGATTTTAGGTCTAGGAAATAAACTAAACCACTGGTATAGAAAACAGTCACTTCCGTATTTTAAAATGTCACCAAATTTAATCTGCAACTGTGTCTGGTATACAGCTGGGATTTCCCACCTCTTTTTCCAAGACACGCTCCTTTCTACCAGATATAAAAATGAAAATGCATAAAATCATTTTATCAATTCCCTAGTGTCCAACGCAGCTGATACTACTCCTAAGGTATAGGAGGGAGGGAATCTAAAAATTTTATCCAGCATCTCTCATATATATCCCTAAAATAAAGCTGCAAATATGCTTTAATCTTCTGAATAAAACCTTCGTTTCTATCCCCATCTTAACCTCTCATTCTCCAGCTGCAGGATTGAAATTCTCTGACCAGACTAATATAAACTATTTACATGGATATAAAAACATTTTTACAGCAGAACACTTATTTCCATTAGTATTACTATACGTTTTGGTGCACGAAATAAAAAGTAACCAAATACAGTTTCAGTGAAACGTGGCAGCAGCTTCTTCAAACGAAAAGATATATTTTGTGTTTACTACTGCTGTTGTAAAGATGCGAAAATAATTTTTTTTTTGCTATATTATAATTCTGCTGTAGCTATTATTTTCGTTTTAACTTCACTGTTTTTCGCGTCTTTACAACAGCGGCATTGCAAAGAAACTTTTGGTTTCCAAAGCGTTGTTGCCACGACTAACTAAAGTCGTATTTCGTCACGTTTAATTCCTTAAACTGAAAAGTATAATAGCAATAGAGAATACAGTATGATCAATGATATTCTGTGAAGGACACTGGTGTAATTTTAAATGTAAATAGTTGAAAAATAAAACAGTGCTATATAACATATGACTTATCTTTATTAATAAACTTTCAAGCTTTCGGGCGAGGGTTTACTATTCAGGAGGTCAGGGGCGGATTTAGGTTTCCAGGCGCCAAGGGCATTACTGATTTAGCCGCCCTTCGGACACTTACGAAGTTACCATTTAGCAATAAATAGTTATTTGATAAGGGTTTTCAGTAAAATGCAGTCAAATGGTTTAGGCATTTATTCTAGCAAAATATATCTTATGATAATCTATTATGATAATCTATTATGATAATCTATTATGATAATCTATTATGATAATCTATTATGATAATCTATTATGATAATCTATATATATATATATATATATACAGGCCCGGACTTAGCTATAGGCGATCGCCTAGGGCCTCGCGCCAAAGGGGGCCTCGCTCAAGCCGTTTTGCGCGTTCTGTTCAAGTGATATTGATGATTTAGAACTCTATGAAGAACTTAAAGTACTTTGCAGGTTTATACCTGAGAAAAAAGATCTCGGAAATGCCCGTGTTTATATAGTGCAAAAACAACTAAGTGAGATTTATCCTAATGTTTATGTTGCACTTCGAATAGTATTAACCATTCCAGTTACTGTTGCTTCGGCTGAAAGAAGTGTCTCGCGTCTCAAACTTATTAAAACATATTTGCGTTCCACCATGTCTCAAGCGAGATTGCAATCATTAGCTATGTTATCAATAGAAAACGATATAACAAATTCATTAGATTATTCTCAATTAATTGAAGAATTTAGCTCGAAGAAAAGTAGAAAAGCATTGCTGTAATATTCAAGGAGCATCTGAACCAAATATTAAAGCATTAATATTTAGCCTGATAAGTCGATCGCTCACTATTATAAAAAATGAAATGTCAACATCTCTTATACATCACATATGAAAAACGTTTGTATACTATGGAAAGTCATTACCTATAATATTATATAAATCTTAGAAATCATTGTCTTATATTTTCGATACAAATCTTGATTCATATTATAATTTATACTTATTTGTATGGTTTATTTATATTTGTTATACAATTTCCATGCGTGATTATTTTGGTTTTGTTTAATTTTTAAGTGCTGGCATAGTTCTGTCTATGCGGGATTCTAATATTGCTGGTATAATACCGATAATTAAGTCCATATTTTCATATATATAGGCCTAGGGCCTCGCAACTTCAGATCCAGCCCTGTATATATATAACAATCCCTTAAATGTGTGAAAAGAAATGTATTGTAGGTTATCTTTACGATCTTTATGTTTAGTTACGAAATCAACCGTTGTAGAATACTCAACGCAGTTTCCGCAGAGATTGCTGAGCAGCGAGCGAAGGAGTCGATAAGATCTGTATAGCTAAGAGCTCTCGTGAGTTCCGGTTCAATACTAAGGATAGCTAAAGAGTTGAGACGATTTTCTGACATCACTGACCGTAGGTAGTTCTTTAGTCGTCGCAGTACAGAAAAAGATCTTTCGGCAGAACAGTTGGAAGCCGACGTACATAGGAAGATCCTGAGCGCAATATCAACATATGGGTAAACTACTTTTAATCCTTTTGCTCATCTCACTCATCTCAAGAATGCTTGTAGGAGTTTTCTCCAAATTTAGAAGAAACCCACGGAAATGAAGACTCTCATTAACAAATGCTTCCGCCAAGTCATCCTTGTAAAATTCCCAAAGCTTAATAGCATTGGCAGTTATATCTGTCGGATTCAAGGTGGTGATTTTTGTAAAAAATGCAAACTGTGCATGGAGGTTTTCACACACATCTTTGCGACGGTTTAATTCCGACAATAATCTGTCAAGTACCACAAGTATTAATGAAGGAGTTCCTCCGTCCATCTAATTCTACCTCGCATCGACTCGGTTTTTTCTTTTCTTTTTTCTTTTCATTGTGACTTCATATTCGCGGAAAGATGATTTCTTAATTGCTGTTTCTTCATAAAAGTCGAAGTTGTCTCTTGCATCTTTTACATAGAATGTCAATGATGCATACAGTTCTGCTACGACAGCAAGATCACTGTTAACTGCTTGGAGCCGTTTACTAGTAGCATTGAACCTTTCCAGAGTGTCACCCCACATTAAAGAAAGAATTGTAGTTTCAAGGCGTTGCAGTTGATTGAGGTAGCCTGATGCTTCACTGCCTGTGCAAAGCTTTTCTGATTCTTCTTCTTCAATTGACGTAAATGCCTCTATAACCTCTTCCCAGTCTTTATTGACACTCCTACACGCTTCTCTTCACGGGCTGACCATCGAGTTCTGATAAACTCTTTAGCGTTACATTTTCAGATTTCGTAAAATGATTTTGTAGTATTTCCCAACAGTGAGTGGAGGCAGTGAAGAACACGTAAAGATTTTGGAGAAGTGCGAAAAAATCAATGGCTTCCTTACTGCAACTTGCTGCACACTGTCCAATCAAATTTAACGTGTGTGCGGAGCAGGGTACGTACTAAACTGCTACTGGGGACGCTTCTTTTATTCTGGCTTGCAAGCCAGAGTAAGTCCCTGACATGCTGGGAGCGTTATCATACGACTGTCCTCTGCAGTTTGCAATGTCGAGATCATGCATTTTTAATATGCTGGAAACTGAGTTGAAAAGCTGCTCTGATTTGTGGCCTACGCTGGGAAGGAATGCCAAAAATCGCTCTACGGGATGCCCATCTTCTTTTACGTATCTCAGAATAACTGCAAGTTCATCGACATGTGATATGTCTGGGGTGGAGTCCACAATAATGGAATAGTACTTCGCACATTTCACTTCCTCAGTTATTTGTTTGGTAACTTTGTCAGCCATTAGTTTGATGAATTGCTCACATGTAAACGAAGACAAGTATGAGGTATGACCTTTTCCTGGATTTTTGTATTTTGCAATATGTTCCGCCAGAAAGGGGTCAAATTCAGCAATAAGTTCCAAAGCCATTATAAAGTTTCCACTGTGGACAGAACCAAATTTCTCAATGTAGCCCCTAAAAGGTAAACCATGAAATGCCAGTGACCGGGCCACTGCAACAACTCGTTGTACAACATTCCTCCAATACTACTACTTCTCATCAATTTGCTAGAAAAGTTGTCTGTCAATTCTTCCGAGAGTTGAACTTCTCATTTTCATAGCTAACACACACGACTTATGTTCAGAGGAATTTTCATGCTTTGTTAATGCTTCACTGCCATGCTTCCAATCATCAAATCCTTCCTTACCAATTTTAGTAGTTCCACCAAATAACTGACATGGAACGCAGAAAACTGAGCCTGTGCTCTCCGAATACATTAAATATGTTCTGTTCACCTTCTCTCCGTTGACAAGCTGTGTTTCAAAAAGGTTTTACAAAAATATCAATCGTTCACCAAAACGTCTCTTTGATTGAAAAAAGTTCATGTTTTGTAGGTCGTGATTTATGCCATGCTCTGACACAATGACGTGTAGCATCATTAACTTCCAATGGAAGTACTGCTGGAGGTAGTTGTGATGCTACCTACATCACAAAACTTAGTATAGGTAGGCAGGATTCTTGAACTTCTCTACCAAATAACACTGGTCTACAAATTTTGAAAAAGTTTGTGCTTCCGAGATAAAATGTGTTTCCTATTATGGATTTTGGGGTGCTGAAAACGAATATGACCATAAAAACAGTCGATTGGCTACAGTTTCCAAGAAAATTTAAGTTACACATTTTGCGTATATATATACCATATTAGTAACATACCTGTATAATGCAGTCACTTATACTGATTCAACCCGTCGCTTCTTTGCTTGTCTCTTGTATTCAACTTCTGGAGCATCTCTTGTTATTGTCCAGCAGTAGTCTGCTAACAATGATGGACTCCATTTCCCCTGGTAGCGTTTCTCCAACGCTGAGATATCCTGGTGGAAACGTTCACCATGTTCATCACTGACTGCTCCGCAGTTGGCCGGAAAAAAATTCCAGATGCGGATGGAGGAAATGTATCTTTAAAGACATATTGCAGCCCATTTTTTGATAGGACAACCGCAGGTTTTCCACCAGCTCCCTGTAATTGTCAGCTTTGGTATTTCCGAGAAAATTGGTTGCTACTAACCGGAAAGCATTCCACGCTGTCTTCTCCTCACCACCTAGGATACGGTCGAACTACTCATCTTTAAGAAGCTCGCGGATCTGTGGACCAACAAATACACCCTCCTTGATTTTTGCTTCACTGAGCTTTGGCAATTTACCACCGAGGTACTTAAAAGCTGCCCCCGTTTTATCCATAGCCTTAAAATTTTTCATGACGCCCAGTTTGATGTGTAAGGGTGGTAACAAAATCTTGCTCGATTCTACAGGTGGAGGATACTGAACATTTTTTGTTCCAGGTTCCAATGAGTGTCGGAGTGGCCAATCCTTCTTGATGTAATGAGAAGTCCTAGCCCGACTATCCCATTCACACAGAAAACAGCAATACTTAATGTAGCCCGGCTGCAGTCCAAGCACGATAGCAACAACTTTCAAGTCACCACAAACCTGCCACTGATGTTTGTCATAGTTTATGCAGTTCAAAAAGTTGCAGTCTCATGTTGTCATATGTTTCCTTCATGTGGACTGCATGACCAACTGGAATTGATGACAATACATTGCCAACATGCAACAAAACAGCTTTTAGACTCAACTTCGATGAATCAATAAACAGTCTCCACTCATCAGGATTGTGAATAATGTTGAGAGCTGCCATCAGACCATTCATGTCGTTGCAAGCTACAAGGTCACCTTCCATGATGAAGAATGGGACAAAATCTTTTTGACGGTCACAAAACTTACACACACTAACATTTTCAGCGAGGAGATTCCACTGCTGCAATCTGGAGCCCAACAGCTCTGCCTTACTCTTTGGCAGTTCTAAATCTCTGATAAGGTCGTTTAATTCATTCTGAGTTATCATGTGCAGTTTAGAAGATGTCAAGTTATAAACAAATTCAGGGTCTTGTGAAGTTGAAGGCTCAAGTTTCGCATATTCCTTCATTCTCCTCGTCCTCTGACTCCAGAGAGAATGAGTATGGGGGCTCAGGAACGGGTAGTCCTTCGCCGTGAGGTACCGGGCGTATAGCAGAGGGTATATTCGGATATTGTAAAATCCACTTTTTCTTCTTGCAAATACCTTTCTTGACTGGAGGCACCATGCAGAAGTAACAATTGCTGACATGATCTGTTGGTTCCCTCCACACCATTGGCACTGCAAAGGGCATATATTTCCTTTTCCGATTCAACCACTGGCGAAGGTTTGTTGCACAAGTATTGCAGCATATGTGTGAGGCCCAGCTCTTGTCCTGATCTCCAAACTTACAGCCAAAATAAAGGTGATAGGCTTTCCTAATCACGGCGGTTATAGCACGCTTTTGTGATGCAAAAGTCAATTATCCACAAACATAACAGAAGTTATCTACACTGTTCACGCAATTACGAGGCATCTTTGTTCAAATTAGGCTGAAAAAAATTCAGTTTCAAAAGCAAACACTAAAAAGAGTTTGACAAGGGTGCACTGTATGACTTCCGCGAATGAACTGATGCTGTGGCGTAATATGTAGACGCCTGTGACACATCGACGCCTTGACTCTACTGCGCATGCGCGTAGTTATATATTTTTTATTTTAATAAATTAATGTAATTACATTGCATTTTAATAATTTTAAATTAGGTAAGGTTAAGTTAGGTTAGTATTCCATTTATATTAATATCAAAAACATTATGGGAAGCAATATGTTAAAATGATCCAATCTATTTTTTAATAAATAATTTACGAATACATAATGTAATAGATAAATTTAAAATTACATTTTATTGTATATATATGTATATATTTACTTTAATTTATTAAAATAAAAAATATATGACTACGCGCATGCGCAGTAGAGTCAATGCGTCGGTGTGTCACAGGCGTCTACATATTACGCGACAGATGCAGTCCAGTTAGCAGTGGCGGATTTAAGGTGCGCGGGGCCCTAGGCCGGTTGGAGTGCGGGGCCCTAGGCCGGTTGGAGTGCGGGGCCCCAAACTACGCAAAGCTAGCTTAATTAACTGAAATGAAGATTTACACCCCCATCCCCCAGTGGTGACCTTACGGGGCCCTCAAATCAATGGGCGAGCGAAGCGTTAAAATAAATTTACTTTTTAAACAATATTCAATTTATTGATAATTAATTAGCCAAATGACCATTTCATAGTGAACATTACACATTTGTTTTTTTGAAGCTTAACATAAAAAATAACTATAATAATACACCATTAACAAAAAATAACTATAATAATACACCATTAACTAAAGAGAATACCACTTGACTGACATGCAAATGATGCAATGAGTGGGTTTTGTTTATTGCAGGCAATTTGTACGGTACACTTAACTATTTCTCAGTCAAAAAGATTTTTTTCTAGCCTTCTACTTGCAAACTGTTTGATGACATCAGTAAAATCAAGCACCCTTAATTTCTCATGCTCAATGCTCAACAGGGTGAGTGAAGACAAACGGTCCTGCCCCATGGTGTTTCTTAGATAATTCTTGACTAGTTTCATCTTGGAGAATGATCGCTCCCCAGTGCAGTTTGTGACAAACATGCAGAGATAGAGTCGTAATACAATTTCAACATTAGCAAATGTTTCTACCATGTCATGTCTGTGAATTATCTATACATTTCTAGTTCAGGACTTTTTGCAGCCTTTGCACCACCTGATGAAGAGCACTTTCAGGTGAATCTCTTGGAATGGATTCATAGGTGTGCAAACTGCAAAAGCTCGACTCCAATCCAGCCTCCAAGTCCTTAGGATATGAAGACACAAGCTTTTCAGCAGATGCTTAAGCTCAGTGTTCGTTTTGTTTGAGATTTCTGATAAAACCCAAATTTCTCTCGAAGGTCGCTGTAAGCAGCAATGCGTTGTTGTAGGGCAGCACAGAGCTTGTCAATGATGGGCAAGAATGCAGTCACTCTAAAACTTCTCTCTCCGTGTCAGCATAACATCCTCCGCGGAGTCTAGTTCATCGTGGTGACGCTTGCGCTTCCTAATACGCTGCGTGTCGGCGTAGTATGCATCATTACTCGTCACATCACAGGGATCACACTTAGCCATAGCTTTTGCTTCAAAGTCATCGAAACTGGGATCTCAGGTCTTTAGCAAATTGTAAAAGAAACTCTAGCAGTGTGACAGCTGTGTTGAGGGAGAGCCCAGATTTTTGCAGCTGGATACTGCTACTCTGAAACCTTTCAATACTGTATCCCAAACTTCAAGAAGAATCACTGTTTCAAGTTTTTCAAACCTTTGAGAAGACCACTTGCTTCAGCTCTTGTTTCAGCTGGCTGATTCTGATCTGAGAATAACTCTTCCAGAACAATGATGTTTTCTTTGTGTGCTCTACTGAGAGCAGCTACAGCATCTGCTCGTGCTGACCAACGAGTGTCTGAAAGTATTTTATCAACTTTCAACTTATCTTTATTAGTCTCTAGTACCTCACGGTGTCTCCTCCAACGATAAGTAGTGCAAACAGAAAGGAGTACATATTTTGTACCAGAGCAAACAATGACACTGCAGCAGGACAGCTTTCTGCAGCACACTTAGCCACCAAGTTTAAGGAATGAGCCATACATGGTATGTACTCAGCTTCACTACACTCATTCTTGATTATCTGTTGGGTCCCCAGATATTTACCAGACATGTTGCTGCATTGTCATAGGACTGTCCTCGGCAGTCGATAACTGGAATGTCTTCTCTTTAAGAAAATCAAGAACAGTTGTAGCAATATCTCTGCCAGTGTGGCTTAGCATGGGAATAAACTGCAAAAACCTTTCAACTGGACCTGTAGTAGGCAGTACATAGCGGATTGTAAAAGTAAGTTGATCCATGTGTGAAATATCAGGTGTGGAGTCAACAGAAATTGAGAAGTACTTTGCTGTTTTTACTTCATCTGTTATTGAGGACATAACCTTTTCTGCCATTATTCCAATGACTTCCTCAGAAATGACATGGGACAAGTAGGAAGTATGACCACTACCTTTGTTTGCGTTTTCTTGATATGTGCTGCCAAGAAACTGTCGTATGTGCTCAGCAGCTCTAGAATCCCAAGATAGTTTCCATTGTGTACTGATCCAATTACTTCATCTTACCTCGAATGGCTAGCCCGCGTTCGCAAAGTAGCTTTAAAACATCTACACACCTCCTCAATACTGCTTGCCAGTACTCGCATTCACTTTCATATTGTTGTACTAGATTAGAGTCAATACGGGCACCCGCAGTCTTTCGATAATCATTTCGACCATACTTTTCCTGTGCTGATCTGACCTACTGTGAGATTCTATGACATACTAGCGTTCTTCCAACCATTGAAGCCAGTTGTGAATGAGCTTTCCACCTTTGACATAAGCTTGCAAGCAAAACAATACACTTTACCAGTTGTTTTAGAGTAACAGAGCCATTTAAGATTAATTTCTTGGCCAGATAATGAATGAGTTCGAGTGAATAATGTCTTTGTACAATGACGGGTTCTGTTTAGCTCTTTCACAGCTGACTCTTTGAAGTCACCATCACAGTGTCGACATTCTGCGCTTCCCTTTTTCAACCAATAGTCACACACATTTCAGTAATTATTTTAGGCCATAATCCAAGATCCGTTTCAAATCCTTGTTCAGTACCGGTATTCATAACTTTCACTTCCTCTTGTGTCTCCTCACTGTCACTGTGTTCAGGTTCAATTGCGCTAACTACACTAGGTTCAGTACTAGTTGTGGCTTCTCCAGTTGTTTCAGGCGTAATTGGTGTGTCTACTGATTCAGATTCAGTTTGACCGGATTCAGTTTGAGTTTGTGATTTTGCAGATTCAGATACTGTTGGATATGTCAACCATTGAGTTATTTTTGGTAGTTTTTTACTCTTTGGTTTACGTCTGCCTTTTCTTGTCGTTTAACAGAGCCAGCTTTATAACTTCCTCCCTTGATCACGATCACGACTTGTTGATTTCTCCATTGTGCCTCAGTGCAGCCTCACTGCCTTATCCTGAACCATAAAAACATAAAAAAACAAACTATTTACACTTGACCCTCGGTTTAGTATTAATTAATACAGTTTAATTAATTAATTAAATAAATACAGACACTAAACAGTTGTTCGGGTGAAAAAGTCGCTTTATGGGAAAAGTCGCCAGCCCCCACAGTGGCGACTTTTCCTTAAATATGTATAAAATGTATTTATTATGAAATCTAAGCTAAACTGACCTAACCTAGCCTAAGTACGTTTCATATAAAAAAAATTAATTACATTAATTTGACATTTTTCAACTTATTTATGTTATTATAAAGCTGACTAAAACTCCCCCATCCCCATTTATTGACTGGCGACTTTTTCGAGATACGACTTTTACCATTACTTACCACTAAACACACTCACATGTGCACTCCACAGCGGCCTGAATAGAACTAAACTCCCGCCAGCAAAGAGAGTGATACCATAATTATCACTAATCATTAATCAATTGTATTATTTATAGTGGAATCCAACATTATAATTATATGTGAGGGCGCGGGGCCCTCACAGGCGCGGGGCCGTAGGCCATGGCCTACTCGGCCCCCCCTAAATCCGCCACTGCCAGTTAGTAGGGTGCAGGGTTGCCTGATATCTTTATAAATAGAGCCAATTGGCAATTTTAGGCATCATTTTCGTATTCAGTGACCCAAAATTAGTAAAGATTGACTACTTTTATTTCCGAAGCATTTTGGCTGTAGACCAGTGTAATCTAAAATTACTAGGACCTTCATTAACATTTTGATCTTCTTGGAAACTCCTAATCTCTGTACATTCTAATTCTTTTAAAAGAACATTCGGATTTGTTTCAACATTTTTGCTCTTTATATCAGATTTCTTGAAATAGTATCAATTTTTGCAGTTTTGTCAATGACATCTGTTTTTCAGTTTTCTCCAGAGCTCTCTTCCTATACTCCGAGCCGCTCAGTCTTTTTCTCCCATCACTCATCTGAAAAAACAAATCTACTTTTGCATATTGCTGAGAATTTTACTTTTGGGCAGTTTTGAATTTTATATACTTGCGTTTATATTCACGTTGTTATAGTTAAGTAATTGAATATTAGTGGTTTTTAGCGATTTAGAAGTTCTCATAGCATGCCGGTTTAATTTAACTTACACTTGTGACGGTTTAAACTAATTTTTAACTGCGCGATGCCGTCGCAGAAAGCGTCGTGTGTTAGGTGTAGGGTAAACCGGTGGTATTCGGAATTTAAGGATTATAACGGCGGTCCTATGGCGATTACCGAGAGATCAGTTTGTTTCTTTTGCGAGTTAATGGAGGAATTAGTTGACATAAAACGCAGTGTACGTGAGGTACGGAAAGACTTGCAACGCTTGATGAGGGCAGGGGTAGGGCTACGGTTGACGGAAGCCGAACCAATACTAACGTTGAAGACGTTAGTAATTTGAAGGGTGAGGTGCGTAACCTAGTTTCTAGTTTAGGTAGCTTGTCGGGAAGGTTGGATAGAGTTGAGGAAGGGTTAAGGTTAGTCCGAGAGTAGTAGATAGGAGGGATTTAGAGAAGTTAAGGGTGGAGCTAGGCCGCGTACGTTAGGTGATAGGAATCCCCCCCTATCGAGGTTTCGAACCCTTTCGCCCATTTGGAAAGGGACGTGAATGAGGGGAAACTATTTTAATTGGGGACTCTTTAGTGCGCCACATGGACAAAGAGTTCGTTGAACGGCATCCAACCAAGAGGAGGAGGGTCTGTCTCCCAGGGGCCAGGGTTGACAGAGTTAGAGACGAAGTGGATAGGATTGACGTTGCCTCCCGTCACTCGATGTTGGTGACGATGGTAGGGGCAACGACTCGTATAGGCCCGATACGAGAGTGCCTGACCTTTTGGAGAGATATAGGGGGTTAATTAGGTCCCTGAAGGCGAGGTCAGATAGGTCTTTAGTTCTAGGTATTACCCCTAGGCACGGGTTGGGTCTTAGATTACGTCAAAAACAATATTTTTGAATAATAAATTAGAAGAGATTTGTGCTGAGGAAAATGTACCCTTCGTAAAGCTGTGGTCCGAATTCAGTGATCCTAGCCTTTTTATAAAAGATGGGGTGCATTTTAATGAAATAGGTAATGCTAGGCTAGGTAGGTTAATAGACGAAAACGTGCGAAAGCTGTATAGGTCGAAGCCTTCTTTAAACGTTGTGGGTGGGGAACGCGGGCCCGACGTGAAAAATAGTTTAAAACGCGGGCCCGTGGTAAAAAATAACTTAAACGTCTTTTATTGTAACGCGCGTAGTATTAGAAATAAATTAAATGAATTTAAGGCGATAATTTATTCCGGCAACTACGATATAGTTGCTATCACTGAAACTTGGTTAAATACCGTGACTCGGGACTTGTTGGGGGAACTTGATATACCGGGTTTTAAACTCTTTACTAATGATAGGTTACATAGGTTTGGTGGCGGCGTTTTGCTGTACATTCGTAATTCCCTTAGGGCTATCGAGGTTAAGTTAGATTTTCCGGCAGCAATTAATGCGATATGTGTTGAAGTTAGGGCGCGTAGTATTAGTTTTAATTTTGTTGTTGTTTATAGACCTCCCGTTCAACCCCTCGATACAGATACTAGATTTTACTCACTTCTTGGTAACTTTATTGACAATCGGAATAGTATAATTGTCGGAGACTTTAACTGCCCTAATGTTAATTACGAGACTTTTACTGGTAATGAGGAGGGTTTGAGATTGATTGAGTTTATGGAGATAACTTTTTACGACAGAGTTACCGAACCAACGCGCGGTGATAATATTTTAGATTTGGTGATGACGAACGGCGAGAATATAGTCGAAGGTTTAGAAGTAGGCGAGAGTTTAGGATGTAGTGATCATCAAATTCTTAGGTTTAAGTTATTGATAGAAAACACTAAGGATAGTAACGTAATAGAAGTCCCTGATTTTCGTAGGGCTAATTTTGATAGTTTTGCGGATAGGATGAGAGTAGTGGACTGGGATAACTTATTTATGGGTAATGACACAAATTTGCATTGGGTGGCGTTTAAAGAAAGTTTTAGGAATATTGAAAGGGAGTTTATTCCTCGTAGGCCCAAGCGCGCTAGAAATCGTGGTAGGCCGAAGTGGTGGACTAGGGAAATAGGCGAGTTCATAAACGAGCGTAATAGAGCGTATAGACTTAATAAGCGCATGGCACGGCAGCTAACTTTAATAGATATATCGAGCTTAGACGTCAGGTTAAAAGATCAGTTAGGAATGCCAAGCGTAATTTAGAGATACTTATAGCTGCGGATAGTAAACATAATCCAAAAAAGTTTTTTGAATACGTTAATAATCGTAAGCCGATAAAAGATAACATAGGCCCTCTAGTGGATGTTAATGGCGCTTTGGCTTCTGACGCTCAGGCGATGGCGGGTATTTTCAATAACTTTTTTGCGACAGTTTTTACCGTAGAAGACGTAAATAATGTCCCCGACGTGGACGATATCGTTCCATTTAGTAGCGAGACTATTTTGGATGAAATAACTGTTTACGAGGCTGAGATTGCGCATTATATCGATAGGCTAAAAGTTAGCAAGGCTCCAGGCCCTGACGCTTTTTATCCCAGACATTTGAAAGACGTTATCGTAGGCCCCTTAACGAAGATTTTTAATCAGTCACTCGAAACGGGGATTATTCCTGAAGACTTCAAATTAGCTAACGTCACGCCTATTTTTAAAAAAGGCGACCGCGCAGTAGCTAGCAATTATAGGCCCATTAGCTTAACGTCAATTGTCGGTAAACTTTTGGAATCCGTAGTTAGGGATCGTATCATCGATCACTTAGAAAGTAGAGATTTGATTAATAGTAGTCAGCATGGGTTTCGACGCCATAGGTCTTGTTTAACTAATTTGTTAGAATTTTATAACGAAATAGTGCGCGAATACGATAGGCATAGAGCAGCTGACGTTATTTATTTAGATTTTAAAAAGGCGTTCGATACAGTTCCGCATAGGAGACTAATTGCGAAGGTCAAAGCGCACGGTATACGCGGTCAGGTAGCTAACTGGTTAGAAGAATGGCTTCGTGCTAGGAGACAGAGGGTCGTAGTTAATGGTAGTGAATCGGGTGGTTAGATGTAGGTAGCGGTGTCCCACAGGGTTCAGTGTTAGGCCCATTGCTATTCGTAATTTACATTAACGACATAGATGTAGGATTGACTAGTAACGTGTCAAAATTCGCGGACGATACTAAAATAGGCGGTAAGGTTGTTAACGAGGACGATAGAAATAGGCTCCAAGACGATGTAAATAGGATTATGGAGTGGACAGATAAGTGGCAGATGCAATTTAACGTAGACAAATGTAAAGTTTTGCATATAGGTTCTCGCAACATAATTACACGTACACGATGGATGATAGGGAGTTAGCGAGCGTTGACGAGGAAGTAGATTTAGGCGTACGCGTATCTAAGGATTTAAAGGTTAGGAACCAGTGCCTGGAGTCTTGCGCAAAAGCTAATAGGATGTTAGGCTTCATAGCGCGTAATTTCGAATTTAAATCGAAGGATATTATATTGCCCCTTTACAAGTCCCTAGTCAGGCCTCATTTAGAATATGCCGTTCAGTTTTGGTGCCCGTACTTGCGTGAGGATATTGATAGGTTAGAAAGGGTTCAGCGTCGTGCCACGAAACTAATTCCGTCATTGCGCAACAAGCCTTATGAAGATAGGATTAAAGAGTTAGACCTGTATTCACTCGAAACTAGGAGATTAAGGGGGGAGCTTATTGAAGTTTTCAAAATCGTTAATAACATCGATAACGTAAATTTTGACAAATTGTTCACTTTCGATAAAGTAATACTCGCAATAACGGATTTAAGTTGCGTGGCAGACGTTTCATTACTAATATCGCTAAAAACTTCTTTACGTTTAAAGTAATTGATAAATGGAATAATCTTCCCGCGTCAGTCGTTCATTCTACCAGCGTTAATGTGTTTAAGAACCGTCTTGACAGACATTTTAAAAATATTAACGTTGTTTAAAAAAAAAAAAAAGTTAGCAACAGGAGCTCTGGTGGTGGTGCTCGAGGATGAGTCTGTTGACGATAATGCCAGCTTGTGACATGCCAGCGTGTGATGCCAGCAATAAAATTATTTAAAAAAAAAAATTAGACTAACACGAACGTAGATGTAGCTCATATCGTAAACTAACCCACTTTTTTTTTTTTTTTTTATCCTCTCCTTACTTTGCATGTCTAACTCGGTGCTACTGTAGTATGCGGTCTACCTACGATTCGGCGGTCTACCTACGATTCGGCGGTCTACCTACGATTCGGCGGTCTACCTACGATTCGGCGGTCTACCTTTTAATTATAGCTTCTATCTTGTTTACTAATTGTTTGTTTACATCCCATTGTCAATCGCCCTTGACGATTGATTAGGTTTAGTCCTGATATTTTCGTTAGTTTTAACGAAAATATCATGATTAAACCTAACCAATCGTAGGTAGACCGCATACTACAGTAGCACCCTGTAACTCTTTTCTTGCATGTTTGTAGTTTGCATGGTATAACTGAGTTAAGACTGTTTGCATGGTTTGTAAGCGTTCTTATTTTACTTCTTTTCATCTTTCACCCCTCTCCTATTCTCTCCGACTATTTTTCTGACTTGTCGGCAGTGGCCGGCGGATGATGATGGCGAGTCTTTTTTCTCTTTCTGAATGAATGTTAACCCACGAGTGATAGGTGTTTCTCCTTACTTAACCCCTTATTCTCTTCTCTTCACCCCCTACTCTTTTCTTTCTCTCGGGCTAACCTTAGAGTGGATCTTAGGGTCTTTGTTAGCCTTAGCTTCTGTAGATCTGTAGATTTAAAAAAAATAGCTCAGCCAGGCTGAGTAGGTCTCTAACAGCTAATTACATAGAGGCAGTTAAGTTATCAAAAATTCAAAATTGTCTTAAAAACTGCCTTCTTCTTACCTTGTTTAAATACCATTACTGTACTAAACTGAGATAAACACAATCTTTGCTTTAAATTTTAAATGTTGTCCAGTTTCAAAGTTCAAACTTACAGTACAAAAGAAAAAATATGAATTCAATTTTATAGAGAAAACCTTAAATTGGCCAATTTTTGGCTTGATACTCTGTAAAGTATAAACAATAAATCTGAAATAAAAAATAATTAGCTTTAAAATAAAGATTAAAATTAATAAAATATATTAAGGCCAAGGACCAACTTTGAAATAGACTTAGTACCACTTAAAAAAAATCTCTACGTTTGAACGAACTTCTTTTTTTTTTTTTTCAGCTAAAAAAATACCAGAATTTTTGGATTTTTTTCCCTACCTAAAAAGTGTTCTCGTTACGATACGACTTTTCCTCCGGAATTTTACTGCCCTCAAAATTTTTCCGCCCTGGGCCATGGCCCATATGTAAATACGCACCTGCAGGAGGTCAAAGTATATTTGTAGCTTTGTTTCGCTGATATAACGTGGAAAATTTTCATAAATGCTAACTTGCATTTCCTGGTAGTGGAGTTTGTGAGTAAGTGCCTTTCCTCATATATTTATTTATTTATTTATTTATTTATTTATGTGTGTGTGTGTGTGTGTGTGTTTGTGTGTGTGTGTGTGTGTGGAGCAGGAGCTAGTCTCAGAAAAGCGGTGAATTTAGTCACCATTCATAAAAAAAATGAAGCATACGATTGTTTCTCGAGAATTTTTTTTTAAAAATTTTATTCACTTAGTCTCGAAACTTTATTCACAGCCCCGTGGCGATAACATAACTCAAAATATGAATTATAAGAAATCATTTAATTTTTCTTTAGACAAAAAATAAGAAATTACTCCACCAAATGAACCTCAGGCATGACTCCACTGAATTAATATAAAGAATCCAATGTAGAGAGAGGCATAAAATGTAGGGCAAAGCTAAACCTTAGGTTAACTTCCCCCTAGATTCACCTCGTCCTCCCCGAAAAAGACCTAAACTTAAGGGTAATTTTTATATCCAATTAATGTGCATAATAACCAATGCGATCTTACAAGGAAAGGATAATATTAGCAAGTAAATAAAATTAAGTCCCACCTTTGAGCATTTTACCAGCTTGTTTTGAGACGAGATTTTTTTTTTAATTCTTTCGCGTCATGCTTTTCATGCGTCCTCCATGAGAGAATATTACCAAAACTAGGAGAGACTTTCTTGGAATGGTCTTCAGAGATATTTTTAGTAAAATTTTACGGTCTTGAGAATTTCTAATAATTTTTGTAATTGCAGAGATAAGTTTCAATTATTTGGTCAATTGGTCAAGTGAAGTTTCGAGAACTTAACTGGTTCCCACGTTTTAGCATTTGGTTCGCACCATGTCTCAGCTGCTGCTTTTAAAAATATTTTTATTGCATGATATAATATAGAGGTTTCAGGTATACGCTGTAGTTACCGGGTACAGGCTGCTGTCAGATGTAGCAGCACCAGAGGGTCTTCCATCGGCTCTGCCGCAAGAAAGGTTCTGAAAGCAGCAGCATCGGCTCTACTGACGTAGCTACTTTTAACCCACTACAGATCAAAACTATTTTTTCCCCCGATATTTCTTGATATATTCAACTTTGAAGAAACTCCAAACGAGCAAAAAATAATTATCCGATACAGAAAAATTTAAATTCAAAAATAAAAATTAATACTTAGAAATTTCACTTTTAAGTTCTAACCTAAATTGTAGTGTTAAAATATGTCCCAAAAAAGGGACATTGGACGTTAATGGGTTGAAACGGGGTGTTCCTTTAATTAAAAACAACATTTATCATTTCATAAAAATTTTTACTCTTGGTTCCATTTCGTCGTTGAAAATGCAAAATAAATCCCATGAAAAATCTTTTCATCTCGACAAAAATTTTGCATTCGAGAAAAATTTCTTGACGTCTCGAGAATTTATCTCGTCAGTGAAAACTTTTGTCTTGTGGAGGGTACCAACATTTTCATTTATGTCTATACTGTTTTCGATTGCGAACTTTTTTCGCAACTATACGAGTACAGCTTCATATCTTACCAACGTATATATATTCTAACGGAATAGTATATAATCTAAGGCCACGCTTCTCAAACTAGGGGTCGCGTAAATATTATTGGGGGTCGCAGAAACATTTGAAAATATATTTTTTTCATAAATATACAGTGTTAGTACCTATTGCTTTTATGACTGAGTGAAGGTCGCGAAAAAATTTGTCTGATCCAAAGGGGTCGCAAGCGAAAAAAGTTTGAGAATCCTGATCTAAGGTGTAAAAATGTTTTTCTTCCTCTGACTGGTCAGCCTGTGGAGAGATAAAAATAAAACATGCTCCCTGATTGATGTGGATACGCGCAAGGAAGAGCTGCACACTCGTCAATATAGACAAATTTCTCATTTATATTATGGTTGTATTTATCTTTGATCACGTCTGTTGAGATATATGGACAATTTAATTAATTGCCTATTTTACAGTGAGATTTATTTTTCTGTGTGGATTCAAAGTCTGTTTGGCGTGCACCACTTTTTATTAGCATCAAATTTTAGTCTTAAGTTCTATTTCTTTTAATTTTTATTCACAAACATTAATGGATTCCGCAAGGGGATAATGACTCACTGGAACTATCACCTTTCTCACTTCTTCAGTGTTTACTCTCGATATTGGCAAGTTCTGTCACGAGATTTCGCATCTGGCTGAGGATGGTTTGGGTTTATTCATTAAAATATACTTTAAGTAGTTGCAATCTCTCAAACTATCATATAAATTGTTACTCGTAGCACCTTGAGACCTAACTCGATGAGAATTCTGACCACGCGTACAACCTTTCTGGATACAATTGCTTCAGAGCTTATTGAAATATATGGGGGAGGAAGGGATCCCAGAAAGTTTATTATTGTGTATAGTCGCGTCCTTCTTCCAACTATAGGCCAATTTGCAGCCGTTTTGACCGTTTGTGTTTCTGATCGAATGAATCTGTAATTGTCACTAGCGATTTCATTCTTAATCATTTTAATCTTAATTCCTCTTCGATCGAGAACTTCCAAAATTATATGCAAAGTAGTATGTTAATCTCATCTATAACTGTACCCCTTTCCCCTCCATCAACAAAGGCCACATAAAATACTTTTACTTACCCTTTCCCTTTTCTTCATGTTACCTACAATGCTATCTATCTATCTACCTGCTTTTTTCTATTTACCTGAAACCCGTACATTAGTCACTTATTTGTGTTTGCGTGGATGTCTTATGCCCCAATATTTTAAAACATTTCTTGTGAATCTAGTGATTTTCAGCTTTTTTTTTAGGATGGCTCTAGTGACACTCGGTAATTTGACTTGGCAATTCTGGCCTGAAATACTGTTGACTATTTTCACTGTGTCCAGTCAGATTTGTCCCTAATCGGCTTGTCTTTGTCACGACGCAAATCCCTGTGCCTTGTTTGTTTTGTTGTGTGTTGCACTGCATCATGGCTTCCACTTTTATTCAGTGGCTATTCTTGCCATGGTCCGTAGGATAAGTAGGCATTAGATAATAGAGGCAGGGGTAAGGAAGGGAGAGTAAGATAGTGGAATGCCTGATAAACCAATGATATTTGTTGTTGAAGAGATGGATTAAGGTTAGCTGGGTTGGGTTACATTTGATCCACCCCGAACGTGGGGGCTAGATCTGCCAATGCTTGCATGCGCGCGCGCCCGCACAACAAAAGTCCTCAAATCTGATATAATACTTTTAAATATAAATATACGAAATAGAGTGTAGAGGAACGCGACTTCATGGTGAAACGACAAGATGTAAAATACAGTGAAAGAAAAGAAAGTCTGGGAAAGTGGTATAAACGCAGCCTGGCAGTGAAGAAAGGATATGTAATGATTTGTACACAAAATGAAATAAGAATGTTAAACGAATAGATGGAGACTTAGGAAGGAAGAGAAACGAGTCTTATGTACAGAATTATTCTTGAAAGAAGCGAGAAAGTGAAAAAAATCAGTCTGGTGGAATAACTGGCAGTATGAGAGAAGAATAGCAATATGTTAGTGGAAGACGAGAAAATATGCAAAAAATTTGTGATCTGGTAAGCGAATAGATGAACAGGTAGTAAATGTAAATGTAGTCGGTTTTAGTGGTGTATGATAGAAGCGTACAGTATATTAGAAGTGGAAGACATCAGATTAGAGAAAGTTGAATGAACAGTATACAAACTGGAGAGAGTAGGTGGGAAGTGATGGGATGATATGTAGGGAAATGATTAACCGTCGAAGTAAACGTGTCAAAAAAGAGTGGAAATTTTGGTGTATACCAGGTGGTTGGACCAACACTGTTAATTGTTCCACTGTATGAAAGTAAAAGTTGTAAATGTAAATTTTTTTTTTTTTTTACGTATGGTTGGAAAAGTACATGGAAGAGATTTGAGAGAGGATAAAACCGGTTCCAGATTCCTTGTTGGAGATGGAGGCGGCGGCTTTTCGGAAGGCAAGGTAGCAACTAGCAGAAATGGATGTTTATGGCATTTAGGGGTTGGAGAAAGCGCATGATAAAGTGAATAAGAATTTAGCGCGAGTTGAGTGATGGGTTTAGTATTAATGTTGGAATACGACAGGGGTATGTAATGTCACGATGGCTGCTTAGTGTGTACAATGTACATAGATGGGGAGATGAAAGCAAGAACGCTAGAGACAAAAATTTTAGTATACTTGCAACCTCGATTTTCATAGAAAGATCCATGTTTCTAGTAGTTTTTGATACGCTTTATTCAAATCTGCTGTTCATTATTTGCGCAAATGAGCCAAAGTGTATTTTTTAAAGTTAAAACTGACGCACGGTTTGGTCTATTTGCACAAAATAGAAACATCAGATCAAAATAAAACGCCCAAAATTACTAGAAACATGGATTAACTCAACCTAATCTGACCTAACCTTACCTAGATAACCCTATTCAAACAAGGGGAGCTCTGTCCCTCTTGAAGCCCACCGCACTTAGCAGTGGGCTCTCTACGATCGTCGTACATTGAATAGGGTTACACCCCTTACGCGTTAGGCGAATGAGGCCAAAAAACACCACCTGAATAGACTAGATAAAAGATTTTTATTCGGGCTTGGACCTTTGTAATAATGCTTTTCCATAGACTTGGAGATACAGTTTCGTACATTCTTGATCATGAGGAAGCTTATGGTTATACTCATTACTCTGGATTCAGGTTGCAAGCGATACTAAAATATAACCAATATTACCTATTAATACGTATTGCGGGTATTTTCTATTATAAATAACGCCATTCCTACACTGAAAGCACGTTATTCACAATGATCAACTTTTTAACCGTTTAATCAACAATGAAATTAACATACAGGGTGTCCACAAAGTTCTATTCCGGTTTTAAAATTTTATTACAACAAAACCAAGAGATAGAATAATGCGGATTTTTAGCATTTTGTTGTTTAACTAAGAAAGGTTTTTCTTGATTTACAGGTTGTAATCCGAGTGTGAAGTTGCTATTGATAGAAACGAACGAAAATGGCGACTACGCAGGAGAAAGTTCAATGTGTAATCTGGTTTGCGGAGTCGAAATCAGTGACAACTGTTCAACAAAATTACCGCCGTCAATATGGCAAGGACTCTCCTTCCAAACCCAGCATTAGGTGGTGGTTTTTGAAAGTTTCGGGAGAGAGGAAGCGTGATTGACTCGCCAAGATTCGTCCAAGAAACGTTCGAACGCAACCCTAGAAAGTCTATTCGTCATACATCAAGTGAACTGCAGCTCCAAGATCAACGGTACACAAAGTTGCACGAGAGAGATTGCATTTTTACGCATATAAAGTGCAAATAGTTCAAGCTTTACAAACCAGATTACACACCGAGCTTCCTCCTGTGTAGTCGCCATTTTCGTTCAAGCTTCTATCAATAGCAACTTGACACACTGATTTACAACCTGTAAATAAAGAAAAATCTTTTGTTAAGGAACAAAATGCAAAAAATACTGCGTTATTCTATCTGGTTTTTTGTAATGAAATTTTAAAACCGGAACAGGACTGTGTGGACTTTGTTTAATATAAAAAACGATCATAAATTTCGGATACGACAGAGAGAGAAACTCAGTCGACTTACCAACCGACTGTTTTCTAGTCATTATTGCTATTAACAAGGTTTTACCGTTTTGTAATGAATTCAGGGTAGATTTTTTTGGAGTAATTTCTAGAAAGGTTATAGAAAGTGTGGTTCCATTGTTTAATTTCTTAAAGCTTTTCTGAGATTTTACTCGATTTTTTTTTTTTAAGAATGGCCGAGAATGGTGTTCGTGGATTTGAGGGAAATCCCACCATATCAATTAGTTTTTTCCCCCGGAAATGGAAATTTCTTTCACAGATGAACTGCACATCACAGAGAAAGCCTACGACCATACTCCTCATGAAGTGAGTTCTTAAATATTTTCATGTATCTGTAGTTTTATTGTGAAATTTTAAACATTCAGTTTACTCTTGTTAACTGCTATCATTATATACATATTAATACTAACTTAAAATGATACATTAATCAGTAATGCAATCACAAGGAATTAAGAAAAGTTGAAAAGTTGCCCCTTTGGTTTTTGTATGCCGTTTAACGAGACTGGAGTGAGTAATATACAACTGTACTTCAACCAGAATTTCAAATTTTTTAAACTCTTAAGAAAATATATTCTATTTCTACAGTCAGTCTGTAAAAAGCTAAAAAATTATGATCTTGTAGATAAAATAATTATATAAGAGGTTAAGAGAGTATTGATCTATTTTCAGAACTTGGCTTAGTTTTAAGAGTTTGTTTTCTCACATTCTATCGTTCATTAATGACAACTGTCACATTCTGAAGTTGGAAACATTTTTATCGCATGGTTTACCTGTGTACAGGGCCGGCGCGAGGTCCGGCTAGTCGGGTGGTGTTCTGGGGCGCAATGTACCGGGGCAGCCAAAATACGAAAAGATAAATTAAAATTATAAAAAAAGGAGGGGGGGGGGTAAAGTATAAACAACTGACTTGCAATTAAATGGTGTAGGGACGTCTTTAAAAGATTAAAATTTTAAATACATTTAATTTTTTGGAACAATCCAAAACATACGTTTTATTTTCTGCTTCTGTTGTGCGATGACAAGAACTAAAAAAATCACGGTAAAGGTCTCGCCGAAAAGTCTTTATGCGAAACCAGATGAGAGTGCAGAATAGAATGTCTTAAAGCAATTAGGTAAGAAATTATTCGAATCCGAGATGCCCTTTATGAACTTTCAGAAATGCGACATTTGATTTGGTATGATCTTTTAGTTAAAAAAAATGTCAGCAAAACTATGCAGCGTGCTTCTGTGAAACTATCTATACCAGTTTCATTAATGGAAAGTGTCACTGATTACATAGAGTACCATACAAATGGATGTCAATGGGCACTAACATCGGCAAAAGATGAAGAACTAGATGTAGAATCAGTATTTAAAGTTACAAGAGTAAGACGCAAGCAAAACCAATTTATTAAGAGTGTTGAAGTTCCAGATGCAGAAAATCCAGAAATCCAGTTAAAAAATCGTGTTTAACTGATTTAGTTATAAATTCTTTATCGGAAAAATTCGAACAGTTGAAAAGGTTTAATAACACACGAGGATAATTAAGTAGCAAAAGATTACCAGGTAAAAATGAACTAGCGAGTGCGTGTCGAAGTTTAGAAGAGAAGCTAAAGTATCAAGAAAGTAACGACATTAATGCCTGCGACTTATTGACGGAATTGGAGAACGCAAATGTAGACAAGTCCGCAATAGAAGCACTTAAATTTATCAACATTAACAAGCTGCAGGATGTCATGACAAATCTGTGCGTTGCATTAAGAATAATGCTGACAATTCCAATAACTGTGGCGACGGGAGAAAGCAGCTTTAGCAAGCTAAAACTTATAAAGGCACTTACAATCCTCCATGAAGCAAGATCAAATTATTTAGCAATTTTGTTGCTAGAAAATGACCTTGTCAAAAACACGAAAAGTGCCATAAGAAATTTTGCAGATTCAAAGTAAAGAAAAAAATGTTTAAAGTACTGTACGGAGTTTGTTTTTTTTTTTTTTTTTTTTTTTTGCAATAACTTTTTATGCTTATATTTGTAGATTTTCATTTCTAATGAAAAATCTATTAAAATAAAACATCTATAGGGTGCTGAATTTTAATTTGCCCGGGGCACTGAAACACGTCCCGCTGGCCCTGTGTGTGCATTGACTGCCATGACAATGGTGGTGATTTTAAAATTAGTGGTTTTCATAACTATTACAGACAAATAACGAGATCAAAAGGCGTTACGATATTGGCAACTACTTCACGGGAAATACTGTATATTGTTCTTCAACATTCGTATCATAATATTCAGTAACGAGAATACTGGGTGAGATGTATGTTAAACAGTACATTGCTTAAAAAGTACAAACTAACCTCTTATACGGTCACCGGAAGGTCTTAGCGTTGCGTGGTTTGACCTTTTCTTTCAGTAATCCTTGTTGCTGGACTGATCCATATTTAAAATGAGGATGAATGCCACTGCAAGAGTCTTTTCAGTTACAGATTAAAATAATGCTATTAGCAATCCCTTTCAATATTACGGTATTTTTTAAATACTAATATAATACTACTTTAAGAAATGGGAGATTTGTGAATATTGGACATTCTGTAATAAACCAAAACTTTTTACTTTCGTACTTGTATACTATGATCTATCACAGCTATGCTTTCCTGTAGCAAGAATGAACCTAAAGCAATGAGCACCTTCTAATTACTTTCAATTTATGAAATATAAGTCAGTACATAGGTTACAAATAAATATAAAGCACCCTATTAGTTATAGATTTTCCAACACCACCTATACGATTAGCCTAATCTAAACTAATTAGGCTACCAAATTTACAAATATGAATCCTGCCAAACAGAGGAGACTTTCAGAAGGTACCGTCGCTATCCCTCTCCCGACTCTCACTCAGCTTATATTTCTGCCGGAATTGTGCACTCTCTTTTCCGACTCGCCAAAAATTCCTTCATTTGACAAAAATATGAAAACCTATTTAATTCTAATTCTTCTCGCTCTTTCTGGAACCTAGCCAAAAACCTCCAACAACTTTACTACTACTACTACTACTTCTACCTCCTCTTTTCCATTCCGACAGCTCAGTCGCCGTCTCTTCTGATAAAACTGAACTCTTCGCTCAAACTTTCGCTTTCAACTCAACTTTGGACGATTTCCCCTGACTTAATTATGCGAGAAATTAGAATTTCTTCCAAAGACGTTTTTATCTGCCCGATCTGGGGTCAACTCTAGGAAGGCGTACGGTGCTGATTGTACCTCTCCTGTTGTTCTTAAGAACCGAGCTTCTGTGCTGACATCCTACAAAGGAAAACTCTCTTGTCTTTGTCATTCATCCGGTACGTTTCCTTCCTGCTGAAAGTTCACTTTCATTCAGCCTGTAGCAAAGAAGGGTGACCGCTCTCATCCCTCCAACTATCGCCCAATTGCTTTGATTTCCTGCATTTCTAAAGTTTTTTAATCTACCCTTAATAGGAAAATTCTTAAACACCTCTCTTCTCTCAATCTTCTTCCAGATCATCAGTATGGGTTCCTCAAGTGACGCTCTACTGGCGATCTTCTTGCATTCACTGACTGTTGGTGGTTCTCCTCCTCCTCCTCCTCGGAATTTTGGTGAAACCTTTGCTATTGCGCTAGACATATCGAAAGCTTTTGATAGAGTTTGGCACAAATCCTTAATTTCGAAACTGCTCTCCTTCGGTTTCTATCCTTCTATCTGTACCTTCGTTTCTGATTCCTTTCTGGACGATCTATAGCTGCGGTTGTAGATGGCCACTGTTCTTCTCCTAAAGCTATTAATAGTGGTGTTCCTCAAGGTTCTGTCCTGTCACCCATTCTTTTCCTTATCAATGATCTATTCAGTCGAACTTTTTGTCCTGTCCACTCCTATGCCAATGATTCCACTCTTCACTTCTCCCGCTTCCCAAAGCGTCCCTCTCAACAGTCACTCCATGCTTTGCGTACGACGACTATAGTACACCTGACATACATCTTTCTACTATCTCTGATTGGGACAGAAAACCTTGTGCGAAATTTCCAATGGCTCAAAAACTCAGTTTCTCCATCTGTCTACTGGTTACAATTTTCCATTCGACTATCGCTTTACCTTCAACAATACACAACCCAAATCCTTCCTCTTCTGTCAACATTCTTGGCGTTTCCTTTTCTCGTGGTCTTTGCTTGGAAGATCACACATACATTCTTTTAAAAGCGGTTTCCAGAGGTTTGACGGCTCTGCAGTTTCTTCACCCCCATTCAGTTGCTGTCTCTGTACAGGGATCTTGTTCGCTCGTGTATGGAGTACGCTTCTCATGTGGGGTATGGGCTCAACCTACACAGCTCCACTTGACAGGGTGAAATCAAAGGCTTTTAGTTTCACCAATTCCCCGCCTCTTAGTGACCGTCTTCAGTCCCTCTCTCTTCGCCGCACTGTTGCCTCAGTCTCTCTTTACTTTCGTTATTATAACGGACACTGCCCTTCTGAACTCTAACTACATGCCGCCTCCTTTAAGGAGAGCACGCAGTGCCAGACTTTCGATTCATTCTCATTCACTTTCTGTCCAACTCTCTAACGCAAGGTTTAATCGGTATTTTCAGTCTCATCTTCTCAACCGGTCAACTCTGGAGCAACTTCCTCGATCCATCTTTCCCCCGTCTATGACCTTCAATCTTTCAAACGCAGATTGACCAGGCATCTCGAAAACCTTAGACCTTGATTTTGGTTCTCTTCTTCCTATACGGGGAGTTCGTTTTTTGGGCAAATATTTACCCTTGTCCCGCCTTTCTGCATTAAAAAAAAAAAAAAAAAAAATTCAAAAGTTAAACTAATCACTGCGGTACTCTATACAAGAGATTCACTGACAACAATGCCTGTAGTCGTCCCATAAACAAAATGCTCGATTAGATATAAGGGGTACAGTCAATAATTGCGCAGATTTTACCGACTTTTTCATTCTGGGCATTTTATTGACTGCACTTCGTAAATAGGGCGTACCAAATCCCTCGCATTTTCTAAAATTCTCGAAAGAAAAATGTTACTAAACCTTGAGATGATAATCCACTAATGGCCAATCACAACGGTGTCTTGATTCATCCAAATTTGTCGTTGCCATCTAAATAACTGGTTCGACACTTGCTAATTATTATTCATATCGTCGAAAGTTCGTTGTCACTCTTGTTTTGGACCTGCCTGCAAGATTAAAAGAAAAGTTCATTATTTCTTCAAGTTGAGGCTATGATAACATTTATTAGCTGTAACAAGAACTATGTCGAAACATCAGTGCCCCCGCCCATATTTGCGACCTTGACTTTTGTTAAAAGAGCCTAAGTTTCATTAGCAATACATCGTCTTGTGACGATACATTCGTGTGTGAAGTTTCATCAATTTACGTTGAACGTTCAAAAGTTATGGCGTTGACCTCTATTTGTGACTAATATTCGATGCAGGGAACTGATTTTTGCACATCATTTTGCAATTATCAATATGTGCATGAAATTTCATAGATTTATTGTTGAGCGGTTTAAAAGTTGTGGCGTACACACGAAAAAGCTCCAATTGATCACTGTTTATGACCCTTTGATGCAAGGACCTGATTCTTGTTGGTGACATGTTATGACGTTTCTCTATATTGAGATATCAGTTGAGCATTATATCAAAAGACTGCATTCTTTAAAAAAAAAATAGATCCAAAAAATAATTCATCTAAAAGCTTTTTATTACGTGTGACAAAGTTTGGCTTATTAATTTTTAAAAATAATTTCTTGGAAATGAAGCAACGCATCGCAAAATCATTGTTTAATATATTATACAAATCATAATTTACTGCATTTACTATAAAAAACCAGTAAAATGAAGGACCAACGACCGAGCCTTGAGGCTCAACATTTAACTTAAAATCAATGAATACACTGGTATACATCAATTTTGCTGTCAAGGGTTTTGTAAGCGATTCTTATAGAGTTTTTCCTGCTGATTTCGAATCTGCAATCCGTTTTTCTCAATCAGCTCAGGTTATCCGGCTATGGCCTCATAAGTAAAATAGAATTTTTCGTGATTTTGTCAAAGCGGAATTGGAACAGTAACATCTATCATCACTTGTTTCACTTGTATAATATTTTTTTTACTTTTCAGGCATATAGATAAAATATTTCATAATGAATAGAGCGTGTAAAAATGATCCCAATAGATTCTGCTACATATGTGGGACGGTTACCATGCCAAATAACCAGTCCCAAATCACTAAATTGTGAAGACAATGTATAGAGCATACTTTGGAATTAAGCTAGGGGACCAGGACAAAAATTTCGCCCTCATACGTGCTGCAAGACGTGCATTGAAAATTGAGAAGATGGAGCAAAGGCAGAGCGAAATCTTTGCCTTTTGGAATTCCCATGATTTGGAGAGAAGGAAAGGATCACGTGACAGATTGCTATTTCTGCATGACAAACCTCCAAGGTGGGCTTATAAATTTATTTTTCTTAAATATTTGAAATCCTCGTATGAAACGACATAATATTCACCATAATGTAATATTCACCACATATAGCATAATATTCATCATAATGGTAATCATACATTTACATATACATATTGTTATAGAAAATACATTTACACATACATATTGTTATACAAGTTACATTTACAATGATTGTATATTTTCTTTCTTTTTCATTCATATTGTCCCCGAAGGGACAATATGAATGAAAAAAAGAAAAAATATACAGACTCCATCGACCTATTTCATATCTTACAGACCGCAGCCTTCCCTCACGAGCCGCCACTGTCTGAATGCTTCTTCTATTTCATATGCAAGTTTTATATCCATGTTTCTGTGTTTCTATTTTCAGGAGTTAACAAGAAGAATAAACACATTGTTGTATACCCTGACTAGTGATGGATCGAGTGGTCGGTTTTTCACAACCGCGGTTGCGGTTGTGTTTGCGGTTGTCGAATTTTTTCCAACCGCGGTTGTGTTTGCGGTTGTCGAATTTTTTCCAACCGCGGTTGCGGTTATCATATACTAGGAAAAATGCGTAATTATTAACTGGATTTAGCCACACTTGGTACATAATATATACTAAATAGTATTTATTTAGTAAATACCTTATGTTGAACACAAGTTTTGCAATACACCGCTACCGCTATTGTGTGTGTTGCAAAACTTGTGTTCAACATAAGGTATTTACTAAATAAATACTATTTAAATGAAGTATATTCTAAACTTATATAGCTATTATGAAAGAATAGGTCAAATTAATTAAAACCATATTTGCACTAAGTGTGTTACCAGGATGAGGGACGAGGACCCATCGCACTGTTCATCCCACCTACCACTTTCCCCAGCCTCCACCCATTGGAAAGTTATGGATTATTATTCATTTGAAAAACTGATGTCAAACTTAATGACAGGCAGTGTGAATTTCAAGAATAATATTTTTGCTGCATTTTCACCTTTCAAGCGGCAACGCCTCTCATCGTACAACGTTCCCGCTCCACTGAAGAGCTGCTCGCTTGGAATGCTACTTGAAGGGCAAGCAAGATATGTTCTTGCTTTATTGACTATTGTACTAAAGGCGATTTTAGTTTGAAGAAAATTAAATAAAAATAAATGTTACTTCATGGAGCTCACAGAGTAATAACTTAGAGCGCAGTTTAAACCAATTTTACTACGGCAGCCGTATGACGTCACGTTTAAGCACGCATAAGGAGACCCATCATTTTCTTTTTAAAAAAAGAAATATTTCTAATTAACCTAAAATTAAAATTAACTAAGCTTTTACAACCGCAACCGCACTTATGGAACGGCGGTTGCGGTTACGGTTGCGAATTTTTGTGCGGTTGTAGTGCGGTTGCGGTTATTCGATCCATCACTAACCCTGACATTCCTTCTGCTATGAGACCTGTATCCCATGGTCCTGGAATTCCAATACCCGACCCACCTCAAACCCTGGACTTCGATGATTCTGATGATGAATCAATGACCAATGCCAATGACCAGTCCCAGTCGTATATACACCTCAAAATACCGCTTCAAATGAGCCGAGGCCTCTCAACCAGGCCAAACTTAATGATCTTACCAGGGATTTAGGACTTTCCAAATTAGCTGCCGAGATCTTGGGCTCACGACTTCGAGAGGACAACTTGCTGGCTCCGGGAACAACATTTTCCTGGTATAGGAAACGAGAGGAAGAATTCCGCAAGTTTTTTGCAGTGCACGAAAATACCTCTTCCTTAGTGTACTGCTGCAATGTTGAGGGGCTAATCGAATCCTTGGGCCTGCCATATAACGCATCAGAATGTAGGCTATTTATAGACTCGTCTAAACGAAGTTTGAAAGCAGTACTTCTCAACATTGGGAATAGGGTTGCATCAGTCCCTGTAGCACATTCCGTACAACTTACTGAGAGCTACGATAACATGAAAATTTTACTGGATGCTCTCGTATACGACCAACATAACTGGAGGATCTGTGGAGATTTGAAGGTAATACTAATATCATAAGTAAACTATTGCTATTGACTATGTTGTTTTTTCCAAAGGTTATTTGAGAGCGTATAAGAACACTTAACTTCCCCACAGAAATGATACAGTCCAATGCATAGATTTTTTTATCTGATAGAACAAATTCTCTAAATTCTTTAAATATTTTCATTTTTTTTCAGATTGTGGCATTTGTATTGGGAATGCAAGGGGGATACACGAAATACCCATGTTTCCTCTGCAAATGGGATAGCCGAGCGGATGAGAAGCACTATGCACAGCGTGAATGGGCATCCAGAGAGAATTTTGAACCTGGGTCGCATAATGTCGTTTCAGTGCCCCTTGTACCACCAACAAAAATTTTGCTCCCACCACTTCATATTAAGCTGGGCTTGATGAAAAATTTCATCAAATCAATGAATAAGGAGGGTTCAGCATTCCGATATCTCGAGAGTAAATTTCCTTATATATCTGATGCTAAACTAAATGCTGGGGTTTTTGATGGTCCTCAAATTCGAACTTTGATCAAGGATACTCAGTTCGAAAACGCAATGACTCCAACTGAGAAGAATGCCTGGCAGGCATTCAAATCAGTTGTCACTGATTTTCTTGGCAAGCGTAGAAGTCCAGAATACGAGTCCGTTGTCGAAAACTTGATGGAAGCTTTCAAAGCTCATGGGTCGCGCATGTCCATAAAAACGCACTTTTTGTGGTCCCACTTGGACTATTTTCCTGAAAACTGCGGGGATTATAGTGAGGAACAGGGTGAACGATTTCACCAAGATATCAAAATAATGGAAGAGAGGTACCAGGGAAACTGGGATATCAATATGCTGGCGGACTATTGCTGGTGTTTGAAGCAAGACGTGCCCAAGAAAAACACAGACGGAAAGCCAAAAAAACTTCATTCCTTCCTCAATAAACTTTTTTCCATATTCATTGTATGAATAAAAGTATTTATTCACACAATGTTTTCATTTTTCACGAGTGTTCTTATATTACTCGTATCTACAGTGTTTAAGCTAAAAAAATCAATAAATTTGGAGATAAAATTGGACTTATAATAAATGGCCAATAGAGAAAAAACCTGACCTGATTGAGGAAAACCAATGTCATTTTCGAATTCAGCATGGTCGAATTATATAATACGAGTTGAAAAAACCCTCACAGCAGACAAAAATTTCATATGCACACCAGTGATATCATTTCCTCTAAACACGTGCAGTATTATTGTACTCTAATAAGTATATACGATGGCCTGTAACATCAAATACCTTAGTCAAACCCAAAATGCTCTGCATTGAAACGGCATCTTTCTTTTCCTTTACTGATATCGAGTAAGCCGATGAGAATTTTTGCGAATTTCTTAAAAAGCCCATACTGGTATGGATACAAGGTCATTACAATTTCTAAACGACTATTCTTTTAAAAACCATCGTTTCGAATAATTTACTGAGCAGAGGTAACGAGGTGACTAGCCTATATAGTTAATAGCAACTATTGCCTCCCTTGAAGATAAGTAATACTGCACAGTATTTTCACTTGTAATGGAAAGACCTTTAGAAGATTATATTCTAGATTTAAAAGTAAACTTCAGCAGATACTTTATCCTTAAGTCCTTAATAATTTTAATATAACTACTGAAATATTATAACAGTGAGAAAACTTCGATAAAGTAAATCACTGCAATATTTTAACATGGAACATGCAAATTTATAGGTATTAATATTTATTTTACAAATAATGTGGCCATTAAAGTTTTGTTTTTACTGCATTATATTATGGGAATAAAGCCATAATAAAAATGGACTTATCAGAAGCACAAACTTTCGGCCTATTGTAAGGTCTTCATGTGTAAGAAGGGGGATAGGTCAATATGTATATAAGGAGAGCGGGAGCGGAGGTAAGGGAGAGAAAGTGCGCGTGTTTTAAGGGTGCACAACCTCCGTAACACCAAAGGTCATACGACTGAGGGAGCCTGCAGCTTTACAGGGTCTGAACCATGGGTCGCTACATTATCTGGACGATGAAACGATCTCCCCATCCAATTATTACTCAGACCCAATTGTCGCGTAATATCGCTGATGGACGGGAAGCAGAGTTGCGATAATGGCTACAACGTAGCCCTAAGGAAAGGGTAACCAAAGGGGATTAAGAAAGACCAAAAATAGAAAATTATAAGTCACAGATTTTGAAAAATATATTTTTCTTAATACTTTAGCTTTTAACTCTTCCCTTATTTTCTACTTGAGGAGTAAGCAAGAGAGAATTAAAGCTAATTTATTATAGGTTTTCAGGCACAAATGATTTTAATTTGAATCAATTTGGAAGCATTAAAAGAATTTTCGAATCATCTGTCATCTTCGTTACAAACCACACCACAAAATAAGTTACACGAAACTAAATTCTTAATTTTAACGTTTCTCGAAAAGCCGCCAAGCCACGAGATGAACTTTTATGCTATGGTAAAATACGAGTATTTTAAGTGTGAATCGTTAATTTTTTAATGCAAATTCTCCTCTTTTAAAGCAGAACTTACTTTGGATCACCTGAAAATCCAGGGCCCCCCAGCCTCAATTAATAAATGATATCTTCGTTAAAACTAACGAAAATATCACGATTTAACTTAACCAATTGTCAAGGGCGTACAGTTGACCTAACTGGGCATTCAATTTAATTTTTTATTATATTTGGTACTGTAAAAAAAAAAGAATACATGGGGGCCCTGATCTTCAGGTGATCCCTTACTTTTTTCAGAGTACATAACTGTTAGTCGTTTGACCTCGAAATCAAGGTCCAGAGACAATTAATTAGACAAGTAATACGATTGAATTCGGTCGAAAGGTGAAAAAAAATGTGGGAAGGGGTGTAGGTTACTACCCACAGAAAAGGAGATGCATCACCTTAAAATTTTTTGCGCTGTTACTGTCAGTTTTAAATGACATTAAATTTATATCTACGAGTTCATTTTATTTTCCGCACAGACCTTAAAAGAAAGTACCAGGAAAACTAATTACGGCATATACAGTTTGGGCGAAAAGATTTGCATCACCCTAGAACTTTTTAAATTTGTCTGATAAAGTTAAATGAAATCTACATGCTAATTGTGAGCAATTATGATATGTGCCGTTGATGTATTGCGTTTTATACCACTTTGTAGTTTAAATACACTTTCCAAGAAACTGCAAAAATTTAAAAAGTATGAAATTAAAATATTAATAATTACATCAAGTCTGAGAAGTTCACAAATGTTAACAAATGTTACTAAATTCATTATCAGTACTCAAAATACCCTTACATCAATGACGTTACAAGTAAATTATGTTAATACTTCTCTCATTCCGAAAAATCTTAAGGCGTCTCAACTTTCTTGACCATAGCTGTAGATACTCATGGTTATTTTATAGGTTCGGGTGCATAATTTATCATGTGTACAGTCCCCTGCAATAATTCGGCTCCATCCTCTCGGAGATGTGGTGACAACGCAGTCCCTCTTGAACCCCAGTCCCCCACCCTCACTCCCTCCCTCCTCTCAGTTGTCATAGTAATACTTTTATTTCTTGAAAACCAATGACAGAATGCTATTTTTTTCGTGCATTATTCCTAAATTTAGGGAATACAGTAGTTAGGTTATTTCACAAACGTGGATACTTTACTCTCCCTCTCGCTATCTCCCAACTTGACTCGTCCTCCCCCTCTCCTTTCGCTACACCAAAAACGACGATATTACGAGATCAAACCGTCTACATGGAATCGCACAATAGCTGAAATTAATCATACAGTAATGTAGAGGAATACATCACTTATTTGTAAGTGTTAATATCGAACCACGATATGACAAAGTATTGCATCACGAATGATCCCAAAATTCGAAGGACACTAATTCGGCGTGTCAGATTACGATTCGAATAGCATCCAATTTTAAACTGTGATTTGAATCCAGCGACGAAATATTAAATAATATATATTAATATATATATATATATATATATATATATATATATGTATGTAAAAATTAACAATTCTAACGTTAATTTCTGCATATAATGTTCAAACTCGCGCGACACTCAAACTGTATATAAAATGAAAGTTTGAAAAAAAATTTAATTTAATTTTTTATTTTTGCTAAGTAATTGATAAAATATTTTTTTAAAATACCTAATCATTTTTTAGATTAAGCTTAATCATGTAATCTTGTTAAATTCTGCAATGTTCACTTTTTTATATATTCTCTCTTAGTTGTAAAAGATGAAGTCATAACTTCAAACTCTAAATTAACACTTAATTTTAAATTTTAAGAATTTAATTTTGGCTCATATGCATGTTTAATTTTAATTCATAATAAAATGTATATATTTCAATTTCAATTTTTAGTTAACTAGGCAAATCATAACATCAGATGTCAATATGCTGTTTAAAAGAAAAATATGACCATCTTCAAACATTTTGCTTATCTGCCAGTTGTTACGGCCCAAATTTACCTTTATCTGCTTAATATTTTGAAAAAAAAAAATTTCAGCCTATTTAAAATAACAAAACAAAACAGATCAACATTAAATAATAATGTCACCAAATTATTAATATATAAACTCTTTGTAATTTTTCAAATTATCATTCTGATTATTCTGATTTGACCTAGAGGCTGAAGCATTACCTGTAATATTTCAGAAGCAGTAAAATTCAGACAGAGGATCTCTGTCTTCTCCTTTGAGCCCTGCTTTCTCCAGAGAACTTAGTTTTAAAATAGAATAAATAATTTCCCGATCCCGACAAGAAGAATCGGGGAACCGTCAGATAATTTAGCAAGTTTTTACAGAATCCTCCGATCCACTACAAGAAGAAATAGGAGTGTAGTATAAAAGAAACTACTGCGATTCCCTACACGGTACCAGCTACCCAAGAGAGAAAATCCGTTGCTGCTACCTAACCAGAATCCTCGTTAATCTCGAAACACCCAAGGCCATAGACGGAGGATTAACATACATGGTGTCCCATGCAGACGAGATATCCATCAGCAAACACACGGCGAATGATATCAGGAGTGATGGTGTTACATGCGTCGATGATGCGCTCCCGCAAATGTACAACACACTGAATTTTCTCCGCGTAGACCAACGCCTTCCAGTGACCACAGAGATAAAAATCCAACGGGGTGAGATCGGGGCTTCTCGCCGGCCACTCCACAGGCCTTCGACGTCCTATCCAATGACCAGGGAATTATCGGTGCAGCCACTCTCTTACCCGGATGCTGTAATGGGCAGGAGCACCATCATGCTGGAACTATGTTGGGAAATCCCCATCTGTGTTCAAGACACTGGGGAATGCTTCCTCGTTGAGCATACGCAAATAGGCGTTTCCTGTGACAGTGTCATCAAAAAAAGAAGGGGCCTAAAAACATGAATTACTTATTTTACCCTATGGTTCCAGACTTATGGGACACCCTGTATATTACAGGATAACTGTCCTGTTCATACTGCCAGGATCATCAGACGATGGTTTCAGGTACAACGAAATGTCGAGCTGCTGAACTGGCCCACCAAAGGTGTGACCTAAACCCCATTGAAAATGTGTGGGCTAGTGATGTAGGTCACATCCGCACATTTTCTCGCATCCGCACCCGCATCCGCACTTTGGACTGCGGATGCCGTGCGGATGTGGACCGTTGAGATAAAACGTCATTAATAAGCGGAAATTATCAAGTTCTACTATATTAATAGAACTAGTTCATTGTGCGCAAAAGTGATGCAAGCGACAAGACGAGAGGCTGTTCTTGTATGAAGTTACTCTTGCAACCTACTTAGATCCACGTTACAAAGCTAAGTTATTTTCACCTAGTACATTAGAACGAGTTAAATCATCACTTGGCAAAGCAGTTGAAGAGCTTCAATCTCTTGAATCTGTCGCTTCGCCACCCACCAAAAGAATAAAAGTTTCAGTGACAGAACCAACACCTTCAACAAGCAAATCTATCACAGAATCTCTCTCTCAGTTTCTTGAGTCAAGCAGCGATGACGAGACCTACGCGATGTCAAAAGATGTAGTAAAAATGATCGAGTTATCACCTTGGTGGAAAAATACGCAGAATATCTATCCATACTTGAGTAAACTTGCAAGGAAACATTTAGCACGTCCTCCAACAAGCGTACCAAGCGAGAGATTATTTAGCAGTGCTGGATTAATATATGATGAAAAGAGAAACAGACTGGCAGCAGAAAAGGCAGAAAAATTAATGTTCCTTAAGCATAACCTTCCTATAATTAAGTTTGAATATTAAACGATGAACATCTTAGTTTACTTTATTTTCATTACTCATTTATAAATATGCCTAATAAAACTTTAAACTTAATATAAATAGTTATCAAGCTAATTAAAGATCTCTTTCTATAAGGGTGGAGGTTGGGGAAAGAGGTCGGTGGGGTGCATTTGAGTTGGGTTCACGTCCCGCATCCTGGTAACACAATTATGGTTTCTAATTGTGGCTGAAACTCAACAAAATATAACGAATTTATTTGCAGACGAATTCACTAATTGATTTCTATATTAGTTAGATGCTTGATATTATTTTATATGTTCAGAGAAAAGTACAGCAATTATTGTACAATTAATCAATTATACTACATTATAGCTACAGCTCTCTCTATATAATAACTTATTATATACGTTAAACACAACAAATCTCGAATATATCCTAAAAAATAACGAAAATGTAGACATCCGCATCCGCATCCGCGGATGTTGAAATCAAACATCCTCATCCGCAGATGTGAAAAAAATGACATCCGCTACATCACTAGTGTGGGCAAATGTGGTTAACACTTGGGAGCCTGGGCAGGAGCGGACATCTCGGCACCTGCTGGAACACACCATGGCAGAATGGGAACTTTTCTGTACGAACCCACAAGTCATCTACAATCACGTGGCATATGTTCCAAACAGGCTACGAGATGTCATTATTAATAAATAATAATAATAATAATAATAGAGGATGGACCAAGTACTGAGTAATTGTGTATAATAATGTTAGGCTTGTGATGTAGTAAATATATATTTATTTCGTGAACATTATGTTTTGTATGTTCTTAAGAAAATCCCTAAATTTACTTCATTCGTGTTTATTTTTGTAATGAAATATTTAATTTTCATCATTATCTCTCCATGGATAGACCTTTTTAATATAATCAGTTGTTGATGATGCATGGATTTTAAACAGAAATGTTATTGTCTGGAGGAAAACTTATCTTACACTTTAACTATAACATGGCTATATCAAAATTCTATGATTGAAAGTTTTTAAAGTATCCCACGTTTGTGAAATAACGTAACTACTGCATTTCCTAAATTTAGGAATAATGCACGAATAAAATACATAGTCGTCCTAGCATTACCACCAAAACTACAGTGAACAATGTACTGTATTTATTCTGTCATTAGTTTTCAAAAAAATAAAGGTATTACTATGACAACACCTGAGAGGGGGAGGAGGAGAGGGAAGGAGTGAGGGTGGGGGACTGGGGTTTAAGAGGGACTGCGTTGTTGCCACATCTCCGAGAGGATGGAGTGGAATTATTGCAGGGGACAGTACATCAAAAAAATATACTAGCCTACTATAAGACAGAACTCGGCTTCTTTATTGCTAACTACATGGAACTTCAAAAAAACGTTATCAAGGCAACTACCACCTGCGCGTTGTGTCCCGTCATTCGCCTTTGCCCGAAACCAAATCTTTAACACCCTACCACGCCTCTCCTTCAACTTTTCATGCTTGGCGCTAATTTCTACGTGGACATTTTTGCGTTTCGCCAAGAACTGCCGTACATGTGCCGCTGTCGCTCCCCGAACTTTGTGTTCAACCTGCGCTGCGCTCTTTCCAATTCTATAATTTTTTATTTACATCTGGCAGTTCACCGTCGTGTTTTTCACTACAGGGAACGGGTATGGATGGGCACAGATGCTCCGCTTACTTACTCGTATCCGTAAGACCGTGCGTGATTTAACCACCTGAAGATCTTTTCCAAATGGACGACCCCACAGGATTTAGTTGAAAATGTGTATACTAATAAATTTTTATATTCTAATAACGAAAGTGACATTATTTTCCTGGAGAAATATGCGCAACATACGAAAAAAATTGCATTTATATGCGCACTAGTTCGCATGGCGCATGACCGTTATCTAAATTATGTAGTGGGTTTTACAAAATAAAACGCAGATAATATCCTTTATTTATTAAAATTTGCAATACTTAATAATATTTTAATAAATAAATCGGATCACCTGAAGATCAGGGCCGCCAGCCTTCTTTAGTTAGGCTTATAAGGCTAACTAACGAAAATATCACAATCTAACCTAACCATTCGTTAGGGCAACTGCACGCCCTTGACGACTGGTTAGGTCGTGATATTTCCGTTAGTTAGCCTTATAAAGCTAACTGACGAAGGCTGTGGGCTCTGATCTTCAGGTGATCCAACAAATCTTCATTTGCATACTTTTTTCTCCATACGAACTCGTATAAACTAATTTTTGTTGTTGTTGTTATTATTAATATTTATTTGTTGCCTGCTTAGATCTAGTTTAGTCTGAATATTATTGACGTAGTGTGAGCATATGATATTGCAGTGCTGTGATCTATCTACTTGCGAGTTGCCCTGTCAGGTCAACTGTATGCTCTTGACGATTGGTTAGGTTAAGTCATGATATTTTCGTTAGTTTTAACGAAAATATCACTACTTAACCTAACCAATCGTCAAGGGCGTACAGTTGACCTAACCGGCCATTCAATTGACCTAACTGGGCATTCAATTAACCGGGGGCCACACAGCAACCTCGTATCCGGGCGTCATGAGCGGTGTAAACTAGATAACGGTCATGCGCCATGCAAACGTAATTTTTTCGTATGTTGCGCATATTTCTCCAGGAAAATAATGTCACTTTCGTTATTAGAATATAAAAATTTATTATATATAAATTTCCAGCTAAATCCCGTGGGGTCGTCCATTTGGAAGAGATCTCCACCTGAGGCTACGCAATTTTCCTTTCTTGAGAAAAGAAAAAACTAATTTATGAAGGTCCAACCCATATATATAAGGACTTTAGCTCCTTCCCTCGAACCGATATCTCCCCAATGTCCTTTCGTGGTTTACACCACCCCCTTCCTTCTGACCAAATGCAACCATACTACCCCTACATATAATCCAATTTTAACGCAACATATTCCGTAACAGCTTTTTGTTGAATTAGAAGAGTTACAACAAACTAACTCCGGAGGTCTCGAGTGGAAAGAGACAGCGAGATGGATCAAGTACGAAGAAAATGTGGTGGAGGTACACGGTCGCTGGGGAAAACCTCACATACCATTCCTAAACTTTAATGCCCTCTTTCAGCTCAGAAAGGGACTCGAACATGGTGAGAAAGTATTATTGCTTACTAATGAATCAAACTTTCCTTTCCTCTTTCAAACTTCTAAGCTAATTTTGCAATTTTTGTAGATAATAAACTTCGTATTCTAAACTTATATTCTGGATCGAATATTGGTGGTGAATCTGATGTGTACCCAATTATTTCCAAGAATTTGAATAAGGATTATTTGCACAGTCCTTCACTGAATACAAAATCTGAAACGAAGCGCGAGTCTCGAACAACAATATTTACTCGTGCCTGTTTTCATGTTGAAAAGCTTAAGTTGATAAATCTGAAATAAGTAATCATAATAAAAAGGGTAACATTCCTGATGCCAGACGCAGTTCAGAGACAGTCCATAAAGCCATAATTACTAACCTAATCTAATTTAATATATCACAAAGCTGTTATGAACTGTCTCTGAACTGCGTCTAGCATCTGGAATTTTGCCACAAGTTCTTTTATTACAATATGGCTTCATCTTGACCAATGTCGTAACACTGCTTCTCGTCGATCAACGAAGTTAAACAACATTCGATTTGAGTAAAAGTTGGATGGGGGGGACCTGCCTCTGCGTTCAGATTATGTAGCGACCCGTGCAATGGTTCGAATTCCACGCAAAGCTGTATGACCCTTCCGTTATATGACCTTAGATGTTGCGGAGGTGGTTAAACAAACCCCATAAAAAGTTTTATTTCAATAATACGAAAAAGGCTCCTTCAAAATCTTGGTTTATTCAGGTCCAGAATTGGTAAAAACAATGTCAGCCAAAGCTCATTGCAAAAAATATGTTCTCTCCAACTTTAAAAGTAATTTGCACAATTGCTGCTCACCAAATGCTCCTTTGAACAATGCAAATACTAAAATAATACATCACAAACTCTCTAAAAGAGAGTATGGCAACAGTATTGTATAAACCGTAAGAGTTTACTATCTCTTCGGTTGGCCCTCAAAGAGACGTTAATATTTATTGTGAAATACGAATAGAAACATTTAATTAATAACGCCAATTGGTAAAGGATTAAACTAAGTAGTAATCAATATGTTGGCAAATGCTAACATTATGGAATGAACAGGATTCAATATTAATCATTAATTCATTAGCGCATAAAATTCAAATTTTCAAATACTTGGTTGATTTTTCTATATTGTCTTAGAATCCTCAATAGAAGTGTGTGTATTTAATTTTGTCGTCTAATATTTTGGACACTATGCATTAACCCTCGAGCGGTGCGCCTTAAAATTTTACTCGAGTGAGCAAGTGATGTATTCAATACACCACTTCAGTTTTATAGAAAGGATAATAGATGTCAGGTATGTAGCAGTGTTGCCACACTTTAATTACTAAAAATAGCCATTTTATGCACCAGCGCGCCCGCTCGAGGGTTAATGGGTTAATATTCAGCTCATACCAAACTACTTAATTAATGATTACTCTGGTACAGTTAAAAAAAAATTAAGGTCTTACATTATCACTCCTCTAGTGTAAGCTATTTTCATTTAATCAAGATATCAAATGTACACAATTTATATTATTTTTAGTTAAACTTAAACTATTAAAGTGGTAAAATTAAAATCATTAATTTGTTCATAAAAAAGTTGCTGAATTAAACACGATTACTTTTCATTATTAGTTTGTAACGATGTAATTTCTAGAAATAAAAATATATTTATTAACCATAGCTTTGAAAGTGATTATAACTTTGGATCACCTGAAGATCAGGTCCCCCATGTATTATTGTTTTTGCTTTACGGTACCAAATATAATAAATTAAAATGAATGCCCAGTTAGGTCAACTGTACGCCTTGACGATTGGTTAGGTGAAGTTGATATTTTCGTTAGTTTTAACGAAGATATCATTTGGTAATTGAGGCTGGGGACCGTGATCTTCAGATAATCTATAACTTTAACCAGCAATATTAAGTTTCACGGAGATCAAGTGCACTAGCTCAGATGGTCGTTTTAGATTGGTTAGTTATTTCCTACGTGACCAATTTCGGCTAATCAAGATCTTTAACAAATTTCGGCTGTCAAAAAGTGGTCTCCACGAAACTTAATATTTACCACCCTACTTAACCTAACCGTAGCATACCTGAAAATTCAACTCCTGAGTGGTACACTGTCTCACCCAATTTGACCCTCTAATTACTGCTGAGAATACCGTGTGTGCAACTTATTTGAAAGCATGATAAGTGTCCCGTTTTTATCTATGTAATAGTTATATATAATTAGGCCATACATTTACACTACACTCTTCTGTTCATATTTAAGATTATTAAATATGGAACGAAAATAATGATGATAATCCAGGTTTTA
Source organism: Bathynomus jamesi (assembly GCA_023014485.1). Taxonomy (NCBI): domain Eukaryota; kingdom Metazoa; phylum Arthropoda; class Malacostraca; order Isopoda; family Cirolanidae; genus Bathynomus; species Bathynomus jamesi. The sequence goes on along the minus strand of JAJOZX010000772.1, from coordinate 523,010 downwards.
GTTTAATTCCCGTTAATCTTAACTCACTTTTAGTTAATGATTTTTACTTAGTCGATTTTAGCAATTCATTTATGAGAGAAGATATCTGTGTGTCGATAACCTACATTTCAAAATATATTCCAAATGGATTTTTAAAAAGATAAGGTTTAACTTACAACTAAACTAAAGTGTAAAACAAGTTCAAAGTTTCAAGAATGATGGGATCCTTACTCGAGTCAAATTGAAATTTGTTGTTTATTTGGAAAGGTACTTTGTCGAAACTATAACTGTACATTTTTTCTTCACGTCAATGAGCGAGGAAAAAAAAACCCAACATTAACGATACAATAAGAAAACTAGAATGACCTCTACTTTTATCGGTGGTTGGTTAGACTTTAATCTTTTCTGCAGTAGCCGCACCACATTTTTAGTGGTATATTAATGTGATCGAAAGAGGGTCATTGATTTTTTTTTTTATGTCACATTTGAAAGCCAATTAAAATACCAAACAAATAATCATCATGGTTTAGATAAAATGTTACTATGGCCCTTGAAACTCAAACATAAACCCACTTTTATCGGTAACAGCATTCATGTGATGGTAAAAACTTTTTCACATCGTGTCCTACTACAAACAAAGTTTTGAAACAAAATATATTTTTGTAAAAATTAGAAATGAATTACAATTATCCACTGATACACGAAACAATACAGATAATTATTTGCTTCCAGTCAAATTTAATAACTTCGTTTTACGTCATAGTCTGTAAGGACAATTTATTAATTAGTAGAGAATTTTCTAGGCTTTCATGAAGGACTACCATTGAGTTATTCAGTTAAACAAATCTTAATGTTTATGTGAGAAATGAAGAGGAAGATACATACGAATAAACCGTGTTATTTTAATAATATTTCCATATTTGTAGGTTCTCTGTTATTAGATCTGGAGGAACGTGATTTCACGAATATTGCCGACAGTGTTGTTGAACATATGGTGTCATCCAACCAGATTCCACCCAGCCAGAAAGAGGCTGTCACCAAAGTTCTCCTTCTGAGTCACAAACACGCCAAAGAAAGTTTAAGTGTTTTTAGGAGAGCGTCTCGGCTGACAGTAGGGTAAGCTTTTAAGACAAATTAAAAAAAAGGATAATGTTCAGATAATGATTATATCACTGGGGAACAAATTTCAATTTTTTGTCTATTGAATTAGATTTGACAGTTACTTCTAGGTAATTTGGGTGCGCTGAGCACGAATTTTTACTCGGTTTTGCTCTATCAGGTCCTGATTTTGCTCAACACCCCTCCTCTTTCGTCGTATTCATAAAAAGGTTTTTTTCTCAATACTCGCTAAGTCTTTTTGCAGTTACACATTATGCAACTAGGTTTTTATCTAGGTATTTGTACCTATTGTTATGGTATTGTTGTATTATGTATATTTTTATATGTAACACCCTAAAAATATTTTTAATTTGTCATTTTTAACCCATTTTAATATTAGTAAATTAAGCTAAAAATATCATAGAATTCTAAAATTTTCTCGAGCGTTCCTGTTCTCTGTAGAGTATTCTAGAGGGACAACTAAAATATATAAAAGCGACTCGTTTCCAGAGTTAATCAGTCAATTCAATCAGTCAGTCAGTCAGTCAGTCAGTTGAGTTAGTTAATTAAGTTTGGGCATTAACATAATTTTGAATTGGCATATGATTTAGTGAGTAATTTTGTCATCGTGATTTAATATAGTTGATTTAATTAGACGTAATTTATATTGTACCTACTCATCCGTGTTTCTAGTTTAATTTCATAGATTGTAAGTACCTATTTCATAATAAGTACCTATTTAAACTAATTTTTGTGTTTATATTTCAGATTTTCTTAAATTTATATGAATTAAGGGCTTTAAATACCTTTACAAATTGGCAGAACAATCAAGCAATATGTCATCAAGCACTAGAAAGTTCAAATGCAAAAACAACCCTGATTCCTTCTGTCATATATGTGGAAATTTTACACTTCCACATCAACGAGCAAATATAACTGACTTCGTAAAAAGAGCTTACTTAGCTTATTTTGGCATAAAACTGGGGGACCAAGATAAATCGTGGGCTCCACATAAAGCCTGCACTATATGCATTGAAAGACTGCGACATTGGACGAAGGGTTCGGATTCAAAAATACCTTTTGGAGTTCCGATGGTAAGTTTATGATTTCATAAAACTACGTAATTTAATCACTAGTATACTGTAACTTACCTAAATGTAATTGTAACTTAGGTACATAAACAAAAATTTACAGAAAATGTTTATAAGAATCTCAAATATTGCATAAGGTTGAAACACATAGAAATGTTAAATGTTTGGGTGATAACTTTTGATAAAATTCATAAAACAAGTCTCTCGTCGCTTTTGTTAACGCTTTACAATTTTTTTTCCATATCAGGTGTGGCGAGAGCCTACTAACCACGAGACCGATTGCTACCTTTGCTTTGTCAAGACTTCGGGCTTCACTAAGAAAAATAAACATTGTATCGAGTACCCAAATTTCGACACCGCGATACGACCTGTGCTACATTCAAATGAGATCCCCATTCCAAAATTTAAGGGTCTGCCAACTCAAGAATTAGTTGAAGATGTTCCTGAAAATATTGTTATGCACTTTGAGGAGTCAGACACCGATTTTGACCCCAGCGTATTTGAAAGTCAAAACGATCCGCAAAAGTTTAACCAGGCCGAGTTGAATGATCTTGTAAGGGATCTAAATTTGCCAAAAAAGGCTGCGAAAATTTTAGCTTCAAGACTTAAAGAGAAAAACTTGCTTACTTCAAACACATACATTTCATTTTACAGAAAAAGAGAAGAAGAACTTGTTAAATATTTTAGAACAGAGGATAGTTTAGTATATTGCTGCGACATAGTTGGTTTGTTAAAGAAGATGGGGGTTGAGTCTTACGATGCAAATGATTGGCGCTTGTTTTTAGACAGTTCGAAAAGAAGTCTTAAGTGTGTGTTGTTGCATAATGGCAATCTATACGGTTCGATACCGATTGGGCACTCAACAAAATTAAAAGAAAAGTATGAACATATAGAAAAGGTTTTAAATCTTATCAAATATAGGGAGCACGAGTGGATCATATGTGTTGACTTAAAAATGGTTAATTTTCTGCTAGGACAACAAGGAGGGTATACTAAATATCCCTACTTCCTTTGCTTATGGGACAGCAGAGCCAAGGAAGAACATTATTTCAAACAAATCTGGCCAGCACGAACATCACTTACTGTCGGAGAAAAAAACGTAATTAATCCACCTTTAGTGAGCAGAGATAAAATCATATTTCCTCCTCTGCATATAAAACTAGGCCTCATTAAACAATATGTAAAAGCTTTAGATACGAACGGCGAGTGTTTTAAATACATAACTTCCAAGTTTAAGTTATGAAAAAATCAAGGCGGGAATTTTCGACGGTCCACAAATAAGAACAATGATTAAAGACAGCAATTTTCCTAATGTCATGAATGAACGCGAAAAAAATGGCTGGTTCTCATTCGTGGACTTGATAGAAAACTTTTTAGGCAATTATAGGGCAGATAACTACGAAGAAATCGTAAAAAAACTTTTAAGGGACTACAAAGAGTTAGGTTGCAATATGAGCATAAAAATGCATTTTTTGAATAGCCATCTTGACCAATTTCCAAGTAATTTAGGTGATGTAAGTGACGAACAAGGGGAGAGATTCCACCAAGATATAAAAATTATGGAGGAACGGTACCAAGGCCGCTGGGATTCCCACATGATGGCTGATTACTGCTGGTGCTTGAAAAGAGACCTGCCATCAACAAGCAAATACGCTAGAAAGTCTTACAAAAGAAAATTTTTGCCACAGTGAAAGCTTCATATCTGTTTGTTTTTTTATTTTAAGTCATTTCTATCGTTATAATGTAATTTTACTGTAGTTTGAACTGCTTGTATTCATGAAACTTGAAAAAAAAATTTAACACATGACTTAATTTTTTAGTCCTAATTTGAAAAATCTGGAAAATGGCACATAGGCTGTCGACAAGAATCAGGACCTGATAGAGCCAAACCGAGTTGAAATTCGTATTCAGCGCACCCAAATTACCTAGAATCAAGTGTCAGATATCATTCAATAAAATACGTGTTGCCCAGTGAATTATTGAACCAGTGATGTAAGACTCGAGACCTCTTTTCCTGGTCTCGGTCTCCGATGCTTAGGTCTTGGTCTCGGCCATGATGGCCTCGACTACATCACTGATAAGTATGTTGATGTTTCTGAAGTGCAACGAACACTCGTTTTAAGTAGGCAGTTAACTGCTGAAAAATGTCACAAACTATGAATTTGTGAATAAATTATGAGTAAATTTTGCAACTGTCACTCGATAACCTCTTTAGAATCTTTATTCCTGAATGTGAACTATAGAGCTTAGGAATTAGGCATTACACAATACTGAATACATTAAAAAATTGCATATGGTCTCGGTTTCGGTCTCGATACCTTTTTTCTGGTCTCGGACTCGGGTGCTTAGGTCTCGGTCTCAGTCTCAGTCTCGGCCATTGGTGATTTCGACTACATCACTGCACTGAGCCATATTTACCTTGGAAAAGTACGATATTTTCAAATATTACGCTCGTATTAATGGCCAGGCCTATAGCTTAAAAATAAAATGCGAATAGTGTGATAATGTAGAAGAATTATGGAACGTTTCTTCAAAGAACAAAGTTAAATTCAAAATATGAAAATCGTATGAAGTTACAAACGTTTGTAAATCGAATATAATTTTAAAGGATTAAGGCTTATTATAATATTTGTGAGGTCTCTATCTTAGTATCAGTATAAAACATGTCCATCCATCTTAACAACATAAAACTTATCTTTACAGAGTTTTGGTTTAAAATTTTCCTTGTGTTATTTTATTTATTTGTCGGGTTCGAAATCCCAGCTGAGCCGTGAACGGCCAAATTCTAAAGGGCAAGTTCTACCTAAAGCCCAAGTTAAGCTAAATTAAACTTACGGATTTGAGATCCTATTAGGTCCTACCTCAGGGTAACCTCAGGGTTGCTGACTCGATGCGGGCCTACCTTAGACCTTAAATTACATGAACTTAAAGTAAACAAAAGGGTACTATTTGTGGTCTTCTTTCTGAACCTTGCAACAACAACGCAACCTGGACTATTGCACGATGCAACAATCATGTATCTAAACAACCAAACTGAATTGCAAGAGAGCTCTCTATCAAACCACACCTTTACGTACGACCTTCCACAAACGAGTAAAAAACGCGCAGCGTCCCAAAATGATGCCAACAGTGTGACCAAACAATGATGCCACAAGAGCTAAAAAATGCTAGCTCTAAATTAAGTTAATTTTTCACTAACCTTACAATTATGAGATGGATATATATACACACCTTAACTTAATATATATACAAGCAATGCTGCATCAATCAGCTTAGTCATCGTATCGCCTTGGGACAACAATGGTTCTTCCTCTTCTAGATTTTCTAACACTCCCCACCGAAGAGGCATTGTTGTCATTACCTTCTGCAAGGTTAGCCAAGCCTTCTTCATGAGGCTGTAACTCAAATGTTTCATCTTGACTATCTGTGTTTTTGCTGATTTCTAAAGCATAGAGTTTTTGTATAGGTCTCTTTAACTTTCCTCCTGAAGTCTTTACCAGTGCAGACCTAACTAAATTGTCTTTGCCAACAAACAACTCTTCAATTATGCCAAGCTTCCAGCATTGCCTTGGTCTTTCATCCCCAATCATTACCACTTCTCCCACCTTGATACAATTTGCATTGGAGCCCTTTACCTTGCCTGATGGGTAATAATTGAGTTCTGGCAAGTATTCCATCTGCCACCTCTTCCATAACTGATCTTGTAGCTCTTCAAGGTACCTGAACCGTCTGGTTAACTCTCCTTGAGTGCTCTGGATAGGCTGCAAGTCTTCTGGCACACTGGGGTTTGATGTTAATCATTTACCACAAAGAAAATGATTTGGTGTCAATGGCTCTGCATCCTGCCTACTGTTGTAAACAAAAGTGATAGGCCTACTGTTCACCATTGCTTCTACTTCACATAAAACAGTAGAGAATTCTTCTTTGCTCAAATGAGCATTAGCTAAAAGTTTCTTTAATGGACACTTTACACTTCTCACTAGCCTTTCCCAAAATCCTCCCCACCATGGTGCTCTCTCAACAATAAACTCCCACTGTACCCCTTGGTGTGAAAAGTAGGATTGGAATCCTTCCTCTTTTAGCAAGGACCAAATTTCTTGGAGTTCCTTTGCAGCCTTCTTGAAGGTTTTTGCATTATCTGATATGATTTTATTTGGGAAACCCCTTCTGTTCACAAACCTTTTAAAGGCCAAAAGAAATACATCACTACTTAAGTTGCTTACCAACTCCAAATGGATTGCTCTGGTGGTAGCACAGGTGAAAAGACATATATAACCTTTGTTAGACTCCCCTCGCTCATACACATAGACTGGCCCTGCAAAGTCTACTCCCACTACATCAAATGGGGCAGTATAGACACACCGTTCTCTTGGAAGTGGAGCCACCTTTTCATAATAAGGCTTTGCACTCCAACGCTTGCAAACCACACATTTATGCAAGACCTTTTTTACTACTTGTCTAATTTTGGGAATCCAAAATTGTTGTCTAATCTCTATTATCACTTCTCTAACTCCAGCATGTAACAGCTTATGATGAGTATCCAGGATCAAAAGGTCCACAAAGTGCCCCCCAGAAGGTAGCAAAATTGGATGTCTTTTCTCTTCTGGAAGCCCAGTATTTCCTGGCTTGCTGAATCTCATTACTGTTCAGAATTCCTTCCTTCTTGTTTCTCCCTTAATGTTGTTGGTAAATCTATATACCCATGCTGTCACTCTTAACAATCTTTTCAGACTGCTAATGTCCTCAAGCCTCAATATGGGGTCCTGCTGCATAACTTGACAACTGTTCACAGCGCATTTTCTCACCTCACTCACCCATGCTTCTTCAGCCTGGCATTCTCCTACAATAGGCTGATTAGAAGGCCAGTTTTCACTTCCAAGTTTTAGCCACTCTGGCCCATTCCACCACAAACTTGATTGTGAAAGATCTTTCACCGAAATTCCTCGTGTTGGTAAATCAGCGGGGTTTTGGATGCCTGGACAATGCTTCCATTGCTTGGGATCTGTGCGCGCTTGAATTTCCTCCACCCTATTGGCAACAAATGGTTTCCATTTCCTTGCCTGACTTCTTAACCAGTGCCAAACTATAGGGGAGTCTGTCCAATAATAGCTTGGAATTTCATAGAGGGCCAAAGACTTTCGCACTGTAATTGCAAGCCGACTAGCAATAACGGCACCCATCAATTCCAACCTTGGAACAGAAAGCCTTTTCAAAGGTGCTACTCTACTCTTTGCAGCAACCAACCTGCAACTTACTTCTTGCAATGCGCCTCTTATATAAATACAAGTTGCATAGGCTTCCTCACTTGCATCACAAAAGATGTGCAGCTCCAAATTGTCTGGACTATTGTTCAACTCTCGAAAGTACCATCTTGGGATTTCAATGTCTCCAAGATGTGCCATTCTTTGAACCAATATTTCCACCTTACCACCATATGATCAGGTAACTCTTGGTCCCAACCAAGTCCAATTTCCCAGAGGCTCTGAAACCAAATTTTTGACTTTATCACAAATGGAGCCAGGAATCCAAGAGGATCAAAGACCTTCGAAGCCAAACTAAGAGCTGTACGTTTTGTCCACCTTGTCTCATTCTCGGCCAGCTCTACTAAAGATTTCCCATTGAAGGTAAACAAATCATCATCTTGCTGCCAAACGATGCCTAGCACCTTTGCGTCTATTGCCCACAACTCCTTAATACCAGAATCCTCAATACTTTCTGCTGCATCAGGTACTACAGAGGAATGACTCATAAACTCTTGTAATTGCGAATGATTGGTCTGCCATTTTCTGAGCTCCATGCCAGCCTCCCTCATTATAGCTCTAGCCTCCATGAATATCTGTTTAGCCATTTCTGTACTATCCACGGAACATAGCAAATCATCAACATAAAAATGTTTCCTTATGTGTTCAATAGTGTTAGGATAGACTTCAGAATATTTCTTAAAATGGTACTGCATAGTAGCTGCCAACAGAAATGGACTAGAGCTGAGGCCAAACAACACTGACTTCATTCTATATGCTTGAACCTTAGGTTCATTTTCCAACAAGTCTTTCGTATCCACCCACAGATACCTTACTGCATCTCTGTCCTCTGGTTTTAACTTTATCCGCAAAAAGGCTTGCTTCACATCTGCAGTCAATGCTACTCTACCAAACCTGAATCTCAGTAACAAGGAAAATAAATCTGCATTTAAATTTGGCCCAGCATCCAAACAGTCATTCAAGGACACACCACCTTTGTCCTTGGCTGAGCCTTCAAAAACTACCCTCAGTTTGGTGGTAGTTTTGTCTCGCCGTACCACTGCATGGTGTGGCAGATAATGTGCCTCCTGGCTCACCAGCTCACCTTGCACCCTTTCAGCATAGCCCTCCCTTACATAACTTAGGATGGCCTCATCGTATTCAATTAACAACTCCTCATTTTTTCTTAGCCTGTACAATGAAGTCTCCAACCTCCGATTAGCTAGCTGAAGGTTTGAACCGGGTTTGCAAGAATCCTTCCATGGTAGGCCAACTTCATAGCAACCATCTCTAAACCCAATCCCTTTTTAAAATTGCTCTAAAACATCATTGTTCACTGTTCTTGCCTGGTTGTCCTTTATACCAATAGATTCAAGTTCCCAAAACGCTTTCAAATGCCTTTCCAGACCATGGCTGTTCTCCTCAATCTTAACAAAAGAGCCTTAACTTCCATTTCATTGCAATAACTACCATGTAGCATCCAGCCTAGCTTACTTTCAATAGCTACTGGGCCTTGAGATGTACGGACAATATTACCAGTGATGAAGTCCCAATAATAGTCAGCTCCAATCAAAAGACTAATATCTTCTGTTCCCTCAAACTTATTATTGCCCAAATTAATTCCTTTAACTTGCAATTCTTGGACACATGCCATATCTAAACAACTAGTGACTGGAGCACAAAGTTCCTCAATCTCTACAGCTTGGACCTTGATAGTGGGACTTTGCGGTAACAACCCTTTAACCAGAACTTCTACCTTCTTAAATTTGGTTCGGTTTTGAACGGAACCCCCAAACCCAGAAATTCTTAAATTTTCCCTCTTAAGTTCTTTAAACTTCAATTTTCTGGAAATTCTGGTCTTAATAAAACTACACTGGCTACCACTATCAAACAACACTCTTACAGTAGCTTCTCCCTCATTCCCAATTAATAAGGCTGCAGTTGTTTGCAATAATCCCCCTTTACTTTTACTCCCTTGCATAGCAGTGGCATGTGCCACTGATGTCTCTACTTCTGGGGTAGGCCTACTAAGAGTGTTTTCACACAATAATGGCTGATGCCTACCATGACATTTTTTGCACAAAATTTTAAACTTACAAAACCTTGCTCTATGACCTTTCAAAAAACATTTAAAACATGCTGTGGACTTAGTTACCCTGTCCTTTCTCTCCTCAAAGGGTAAGGCCTCAGCCACCTCACATTTATATGACTTGTGGTTGCCTTCGCAAATATGCATTCCTTGCCTTGATTCCCTTTAATTTATTCTCAGAGGAGGCATGTAGAGCTGACACTGTACCTGGGCTATTCCTTTTTGTGGAAACTTTGGTGCTGTGCCTGCCTTTGTCCCCTTGTTTACCATCCCACTGTGCAAACTCAACTCCCTCTCGTCTTGCTAATTCTGTGCCTAAAAGACTTAACATCTGCTGAAGGGGGATGTACACATGTTCTGCAGAGTGTCCCCTACTTAATTCAAGCAAAATTGAGCTAGGCAATTTAGACTCCAGTGTAGGAACCAACATTATACCATACTTTTCCATTCCTACACCCAAGTTATCCAAGGACCTAGTTCTAATTTCAATTCATCATATAACTGCCGTAACTCCTTGACACTATTAGGATTATTAACAGGAGGTATAGCTAAAAGTGCACGGAGGTGGCTTTTAATTAAGATCTCTGGCTTACCAAACCGTTTCTTTAATATATCCCAAGCCACATTATAATTAGCCTCTGTTAATGCTAATCCTGCTATAGTCTTTGCTGCCTCCCCTTCCAAGAGGGACCGCAAATAATTAAACTTCTCCACGGCACTTAACACTTGACTAGAATGAACTGCTGATTGAAAACTGTCTGCCCATCCTTGCCATTCCTGAATACTCCCAGAAAATGTTTTGAGTACAAGCCTCGGTAATTGAACTACAGATCTGTTAACCTTAACTTCACAAGCATCATTTGTTGAGTGTTGTGTTTCATTATTAGACCTGGTCTCTAACTGTACTGAGCTGCTAAACTCTTTTGCTCGGAGGCCTACGTTAATCATATCATCAATAATCTCTTCAAAGTAAATTATGTTATTTTCTATTTATCATCCTCTTCTATAAGAGCCTCAATTTTAACATTTACCTCACTTAGAGCAACCTTTTTAGTTTCTAATATGGCAAGCTGCGCAGTCACTAAGCGTAAATCCTCTTGCTCTATGGCAGAATCTATAGTGGCAATGACCTTTGTAATTAGACCTTTGTAGGCACTTCTCCTTTTTATAAATTTGTTCAATTCAGATGCACTCATCTTCAATGTAAACAACCCTTGGGCTCAATACCAAATGAGCTGAATTGGCAGAAATACTTAACCAAACTGATCAAACGCAAATTTTACTTTCAAATAAACTGAATTGCTGGGTGGGGTACTAACCAAACACCAGTATGGAATACCAAATTTTCCACCCCAGGACCTTAATTCAATAATGACCCAAAATTAACCAAACCGGAAAAATGTAGGCCAAAAAACGACAGACGACTGGCCAAGTTTCGCAATTGGGCGACCAAACTTTTTACCCTGGGACCTTAACTCAATAATACTCAACCCGTCTAGGCCTAACTTGGGATACAATTTGCACAATCAGAACTTTGCCGAAAAATAGTCACTGACTCAGTCTTGGGGTAGAAATCCGGTTCTGAAGGACCATGTTATTTTATTATTTGTCGGGTTCGAAATCCCAGCTGAGCCGTGAACGGCCAAATTCTAAAGGGCAAGTTCTACCTAAAGCCCAAGTTAAGCTAAATTAAACTTACGGATTTGAGATCCTATTAGGTCCTACCTCAGGGTAACCTCAGGGTTGCTGACTCGATGCGGGCCTACCTTAGACCTTAAATTACATGAACTTAAAGTAAACAAAAGGGTACTATTTGTGGTCTTCTTTCTGAACCTTGCAACAACAACGCAACCTGGACTATTGCACGATGCAACAATCATGTATCTAAACAACCAAACTGAATTGCAAGAGAGCTCTCTATCAAACCACACCTTTACGTACGACCTTCCACAAACGAGTAGAAAAGACGCGCAGCGTCCCAAAATGATGCCAACAGTGTGACCAAACAATGATGCCACAAGAGCTCAAAAATGCTAGCTCTAAATTAAGTTAATTTTTCACTAACCTTACAATTATGAGATGGATATATATACACACCTTAACTTAATATATATACAAGCAATGCTGCATCAATCAGCTTAGTCATCGTATCGCCTTGGGACAACAATGGTTCTTCCTCTTCTAGATTTTCTAACACCTTGTTTGTGAAGAGGATTTTACAGTACTTATGAATATTAGTTTACTTTCTTAAAAATATGTGTCATAAATATACCTCTGAATTTTAGATTTATTTTTACATTACCGGAAACTGGGATCACCTGAAGATCAGGGCACCCAGCCTTCTTTAGTTAGCCTTATAAGGCTAACTAACGAAAATATCACGACTTAACCTAACCAATCATTAGGTCAACTGTACGCCCTTGACGATTGGTTAGGTTAAGTCGTGATATTTTCGTTAGTTAGCCTTATAAAGCTAACTAAAGAAGGCTGGGGGCCCTGATCTTCAGGTGATCCGAAAACTGTTCTGTGTGACCCAACAAATATTTGTACGTCAATCAGTTTCCATTTTCCTTAAATGGAATTTTAATTTACGTCATTATAAGTGTGATATTTCGCACAGTAACGAACATTATTGTCCCATAATTCGATGACAGTTGAGGTAGATCCAAAATCCTGAGAAAATTTTCCTTTCATTTTACAGTGAACTAACAAAGACATTGGATCCAGTGTTGGACCAATGAATCATTATTGAGACAATACTGGCTAAATAGTGGACCCATATTGTGCAATTGATTTTCTTGCTTGGACTTGCACTGTCATCCGTTAAAATGGAGATAGCGTGCCGGTAAAGCTACGCATGCGAGCATGTAATGGATTTATAGAATTTATGTTATGCGTGCCATTATATAATTTATTTACACTTATAACTTACGGGTTATAATTATTAAAATAATATTTAAAATTTAAGGGCAGAAGATGACTTCCCTTCGATACGTTTAACCTCAAGTTTACGGAGCGTGCGGTCGGTGAGAAAATCTCTGTCCAACATTTTCCGCATGAACACTCTCACTGTTCCATACATGGATGGAAACGCTGTTGAAGAGAATCAGTCCAGCAGGCACAGTTCAATGGCTCAGGTTATAAACTACTTAAAGCTTATGAGAAGCAATACTTCTTTTACGTTATCTCTACAGTAGAATATGTATAAAGCAAATGTCTTAAAGAGTCATCGGACTTTTTCCTATAGCTTGATGTTGAATATGACAGTGGAAACAGGAAAAAATCAAGCATGAACATAGACCTTCTTAGAAAGCTACCGGCAGATGCTGAAGCAGCTGCTGTTCTCATAGGAGAAATGGACTCCTTGACTCAACCTGCGATGTCTTTCCTTCGTCTCGCTGAAGGTGTCATTCTCGATAACTTAATAGAGGTAAAAGAATCACTATCATTTTATATAAATTGTTACCTTCGAAAATAAAGGAATTTTATCGAAATTCCGGCGATTAATATAGCTATTATGTTCTCAAACAGTGAAGAAACGTCAGATATTACAGTAAAAACTGATGATAAAAGCTGGCCCTAGTTGCGAATACATTTGTCTTAATGTGATGTATTTGCCTTTAATGTAATATATATATATATATATATATATATATATATATATATATATATATATTATATATATATATATATATATATATATATATATATATATATATATATATATATATATAGGGGCCTACCTTTAATAAAATATTAAATTATCAATTCAGTGAGACCAAAATTTCTAATGAAACAGATACCACTTCCCGTTCGATTTATCTTCATCCTACTGGGTCCCTACGATATCAAAATGGATTACCGGGAAATTGGCAGATCCTTCTCTACTTTAATGTCTGACAAAGCCTTCCACGAGGTGGCGTACACAGCTTATTCTGCAGAACAGCTTCTCAATGCCATCAGTGAACTCCTCAATACTTCTATTGTATTTCTGCCTTCGGAATGGAAAAACAATGACCTCGTTCCTCTTGATGAGATCCGGGACAAAGTGCAAGAAATTCGCAAGAAGCAAGAAGAAACGAGTAAGTGAAGTATGGTGAAAAGTCTTCTCACCAAAATAAGGTTAAATTTGTAATTTTATCCGATTCTGTTATACGATTTCTGAAAATGATTTGTTAGTCGGTCTGCTTATCCCAGTACATATATTCATGCAATATAATTTCCTTTTCATCGAATAGAAATAGCGCCGCCGGTCAAAAAGGATGAACCAGTAGGCTTACAGCAATCACCCCCAAGGAATCCTTTGGAACGAAAAGGAAAACCTTTCTATGGTCTAATTCAGGATGTAAAAATTCGATATCCTCAATACTGGAGTGATTTAAGAGACGGCTTAAGTCTGCAGGTTTTATCTGCCAGTATTTTCATATTCTTTGCCTCTCTCTCTTCCGGTATAACATTCGGAGGAATCTATGGTAAGAAGAAATTAGAACAGTAAAGAATTTAAATGAATTTGAATCGTAACTGGAACTTTATATTCTTGTACACAATCAAAATGATTTCCATTATAATGGAATCCACTTTATTCTAAGAAAATTCTCATTTTATTTTCGATAACGATCATGTTAATTACAAGAAACTTGAATTTTTTTCATATTACAGGTGACAAAACCGTGAATTATATCGGTGTAGGGGAAACTCTCCTTGTTTTATCCATTAGTGGTATAATCTTTGGGCTATTTGCTGCTCAACCTCTTTTGATTATAGGAGTGACTGGCCCTATGATGATATTCGACATGAGTCTACTAAAGGTAAGTAAGTATAATAGCAAATGATTATATACCATACTTGTGTTGTATACGATTTCCATTAAAGAGAAAGTAGACAGAAATTTACTGCAATATAAAAAGCAGTAATTTGTGTATATATATGTATATATATAACCTCGGTTAACCTTAGTTTTGCTTCCGCCCGAATTGTTCATTCTGACGAAAGTTAAGCTTGTCACTCCACCTTAGACCTACAGTTTAACGTGGAATCCGAATCTTTATTGTGTGGAAGGATGAACGACTGGGTTTTGCTGCGCGTCGCCTGCCGTCACCGGATCTCGATCCCGGGGCCGATGGATTTGTAGTCAGCGACGCCTACAACTACACCACCGAGGCATATATATATATACACACGAGGGTAATTCAATAAGTATCCGCACTTTTTTTTTCACAATTTTATTTTCACATCTGATAGATTATAAACACATCATTTCTCAACATAGTCTCCCTGTTTCTCAATACACTTAGTCCAGCGATCTACAAGCTTCCTAATGCATCACAAAAGAATGTTTTTGGCTGTGTGTGCAGCCAGTCATGCACCGCCTCCTTCAGGTTATCATCGCCTTGGAATCGCTGACCTCTCAAAGCGTCTTTTAGTGCTCCATAGTGATGGATCCAGGTTTCATCTCCAGTGATAATGCGCTCCAAAAAGTTTCACCTTCATTATGATACCGCGCCAAAAGACGCGAGCAGACGTCCATACCTGGCTCCATCACTATGAACCAGAAAGCAAACTACAGAGCATGCAATGGAAGCATCCAGCATCTCCCGTTGCAAGGAAGTTGAAAGCGCAGCCGTCAGCAGGTAAAGTTATGCTAACACTGTATTGGGATACACGAGGCCCTATCCTTGAACATTATCTAGAGCGTGGAACTACAGTAACAAGTGCATCGTATTCTGACATGCTTCGGAATGAGTTAAAGCAAGCAATTCGCACAAAACGGAGAGGGAGAGTGTCGGAAGGTGTTATTCTGTTACACGACAATGCGCGCCCTCATACCGCTACACAGACTAGAAAATACCCTCAAGAACTTAAATTTGAAGTTCTCGACCATCCAGCCTACAGTCCAGACCTGGCACCTTCGGATTTTTACCTGTTTGGACCACTAAAAGACGCTTTGAGAGGTCAGCGATTCCAAGGCGATGATGACCTGAAGGAGGCGGTGCATGACTGGCTACGCACACAGCCAAAAACATTCTTTTGTGATGGGAAGCTTATAGATCGCTGGACTAAGTGTATTGAGAAACAGGGAGACTATGTTGAAAAGTGATGTGTTTATAATCTATCAGATGTGAAAATAAAATTGTGAAAATAAAAAGTGCGGATACTTATTGAATTACCCTCGTATAAATAATGTGTGTGTGTGTGTGTGTGTGTGTGTTAGAACGCCCGCTTCGTTTTGCAAAGCAAAATTCCTTCCCCGAAACACAACTTATTGCTTTATAGAGGGCAGCACTAAAGTCTAAAGGCATAGCATAGTAAACTAGTTTGATCTCTGTAACAGTCAGTATCTATGGCACATGGAAAAGATCTGACGGAGTTTGAATAATTGCTGGATGTCATATAGCAGGGTTGACTATGCATAAAATTGCCAAGACTTTGAAGTTCCCTAAATGGACCGTGAGAAACATTATACAAAAATAGAAGACCGTAGAACAACTAGAACATGCTAGTGTGGAGCACAGACCAAGCAGGCCAAAAATTATGACACCTTGCCCTGCGAACGTTGAATGTGTAGCTTAAAATTCATCAATCAAACAGTCAATGGGCGTATATGTCTTTCAACAAGTGTTTCTGTTGTACGTAAGACACTTCATGCGGAAGGAATCTACGGAAGGGCAGCTGCCCACATGCCATAAATCACAGCTCTGAATCAGTGGCGGCGGAACGTTTCCCATTAAGTGGGAGTGGGGTTCCAACCATTATGAGCAGGCTAACTTGAAAATGAACAACCTACCCCATTCGTTCTCATTTCATTGGATTGGGGCCACTTCATCTTGCATATCCACCCCTTTTTGTGTAATACAAAGCAACTGGTCATAGAAGGCAGAATTCAGGATGGTCCTACATGTGATGCCCAGTGCCGTGCAGAGAACATTTAAGGAGCAGGGGCTCAGAGCCAAAAAAGGGCACCTCCTTGGGGTCCAGGATAATTTCAGAGGCGTCACTAATCATAGATCGCGAAGGTATCTGCCATCAAGCTTGATCATATTTATATAGTTCCAATTTGAAGCTGCTCTTTTCAAGCTGCCCCGTCTGGTTACTTGTCTCTGTATATCATATTCTACATTTTATGTTATTTACATGTTATCATATTTTTTCTTAAATCAATTTGCATTATCCGAGTTTATAATATCGTGAGTTGATTCCAAATGTTTACTACTCTCTGAGAGAAAAAGTATTTCCTAACATTCTTATCGCTTTGCTTCTTATATAGTTTGCATGCATTTCCTCTTAGATTATTTCTGTTTTCTTAAAAAATAGGATCTGAACAAGGAGGGGGTCAGCTCCTCCTTGTTCAGGTAAGGGGGATGTAGCGCCCCAGCGCCCCATAGGTTCCGCCATCAATGCTCTGAATGCAAAACGATAACTACGGTAGAAACGCATTATGTGGAGTGATGAGTCTCGCTACATACATCCGATGGTAGGGTCTGGGTGTAGCAACAGCACGGAGAACATTTCGAACTTTAATTCATTAACTTGACCGTTAAGTGTGATTCGATGATGTGGGCATATTTCTCACGGTCTGACTAGGGTCATTAGCTCTTGTAAAGAGTAGAATGACTGCAAGGGTATATTGTGATATACTGGACAACATTCCAGTGCCGACATTCATGAAATTTTATGTTGAGGGTTCATACCTGTACCAAAAGGACAATGCCCTTGCCACTTTATGGCTTACGGGTGTAACCCATAAATGGTTCAAACAGAACGGTGACGATATGTCATGGCCTACTCAAAGCCTTAATCTCAATCCGATAGAATACGTTCGGAGTAAACTAGAGGGATACATCAGGAACAGACCGCAGAAACAAATTTCTTTCGCCCATTGAAAACTGCACTGCGGGAGGATTGGCGCAATATTCCTCCTGTTTTGAAAAACTATAAAAATATTTCAAAACTGTTCCTGAGAGAATTGAGGCTATCATTAATGGCAAGAATAGGCTTACACCCTATTAAACACATTGTTTTATTTATGGTGTCCTAATATGTTTTTGGTAGTATATATATATATATATATATATATATATATATATATATATATATATATATATATATATATATATATATATATATATATATAACGATTTACACAAACTTATAAAATTTCAATAAATTTTGGAGTATATGTTTTAGTTCAGCATAACTATGGACGTGGACTACTTATCCATACGAGTGTGGGTCGGCGTTTGGATTCTGGTGATTGGTCTCCTCGTGGCCGCTTTCGAAGGGGTGACCATTGTCAAAAAATTCTCCAGGTTTACTGAAGAAATCTTCTCTACTCTCGTCTCCCTCATCTTCATCTATGGGGCTTTTGATAGCCTAGTTAACATTTTTCGGAATCATCCAGTGACATCATGTAGATCTTATTTCAGTAATCAGACCAAAGCTCAAACGTAAGGAATGTGTTAGTTGACGGGTATTTTACAGTACTAAAATAGAGATTTCACTGAAGCAAATATTTCTCTTCCTTTATCTCGCAAATAACTGACAAACAAAGTACACTTTACATGAATTTGTACGAGTAAATGTTATCTGAGTGTTATTCTTATTCGTTTCAACAGTGAAGCTTTATTACTGAATGGGACGTTAATAAATGGGACAAGCGGACATATAAATGAAACAGACGATGACGAAAAGTTGTTTAATCAGCCGAACACGGCTCTCCTCTCAATGTGTCTCATGATTGTCACGTTTCTTATTGCCTGGAAACTAAAAGAGTTCAGGAATTCAAAGTACCTCAGTCGTGCGGTAAGTTCGCATCGCTTATGCCCCTATAAATGTGAACAAAAAACACGTTCCAGTTTTCTAAAATATTAAACGAAACTCTACGTAAACGAAACTAATATATGATAGTATACTAGAAATTACCCAGTTCCTGTAGAGTACATCTAATATTTCAGGTTCGTCGTTCCCTTGGTGACTTCGGTGTTCCAACTGCTATTTTCCTGATGGTTCTTACAGATTTCCTAATAAAAGATGCATACACACCAAAATTAGGTATGCCTGAGGGATTAGAACCGTCCGATTCTAAAATTAGAGGATGGTTTATGAATCCACTTGGAGTTGTTAAGCCTTTGCCTCTTTGGTGCATCGGCGCAGCGGTTCCTGCTGCTCTTCTGCTATTCATCTTGATGTTCATTGAAGAGAATATTTGTCAGTAAGTGCTTTTTTCAACAGAATCGTTGATTAAAACTTGTTTTAATTTACATGCTAATTATCTTCACTAGGTAATTGTGCTTACGCTTTGTTTCAGTCTGATCTTGAGCAAACCGGAGCGCGGTTTGAAGAAAGGAAGCGGTTTCCACTTGGACATCGTTCTTTCCTGTCTCATTAACACAATCGCTGGATTCATAGGAGCACCCTATATAAGTCCTACTTGCATTAAAACTGTCTCCCACATGTCCGCTCTCACCGTCGTCAGTTCAAACGTTGCGCCCGGAGAGTCTCCCAAAATTGTTGGCTGTCTCGGTAAGACAGGAACGCTTCTTTAGTAAATATCTCCAAGAAATTAACAACTAATCATTCATTAGAGTACAACCTAATATTACCCTCTTTCCCCTCAGAACAACGCGTGAGTGCAATCATTGTGTCTCTTTTAGTTGGTCTTTCCGTTATGTTATATGCCGTTCTGAACCTTGTGCCAACGGCAGTTCTTTTGGGTATTTTCCTCTACATGGGGGTGTCTGCTACAGCGGGTATTCAACTCCTGGAGAGAGTTGTTTTGTTCTTCGTGCCAGTCAAATATCATCCAAATGTGCCCTACGTAAAATATGCAAGTAACAGGAACAATAATAATAGTAGTGGTAAAAATAATAATAATAATAATAATAATAATAATACAATAATAATAATAACACTAAAATCCAAAACAGTAACTGGTGCAGTTTTTGCCAGATTATTTATTTTATCTACATTTTTATTCGACAGGTAAAAACTCTTAAAATGCACATCTTCACGGTTATTCAAGTGTCGATGTTAATTATTTTATGGGTAGTGAAACAATCTCCGGCAGCCCTGGCCATGCCTTTTATTCTCATGTGCCTAATTCCTCTCAGGATTTATCTTCTTCCATACATTTTCACACCAACAGAACTTATCGCTGTAAGTACAGTTCGGATGAAAATTATTTCTATAGTTATAAAAATAAAGATTGATAATGAGCATGATTGGAAGTTATACAAATGAAAGACTTTATGAAAAAAAATTACTTTGGTGTTATGCATATTTGACGCTAAATGCAATTCAAACTTATACGACGAAGCGATAAACAAAATTAGGTACAAAACACGAGTAATGGAATTAATTAAAAATAAAATCTAAACTATACCTTAACATGAATACAGAATACAGACTCTTAGAAGACAGTGGATATTTGCCAACTTCTACTACAGGATTTGAATATATACAGTATATAGGGGCCTACATAGTTTCCTTTCTCAGCTTTGACACAAATAACAGGATAGGTATTTTTGTATACGCGTGTTTTTAAAAGTAATTTAATCTAACCTCACTTTTATATATATATATATATATATATATATATATATATAAGCAAACAACCACAGGGAAAAGGAAACACAAAGTCCGAGCGCTTTCGTGATATATTCACATTATCAAGGAGGAACAGAAAATAGACGGAGATTACAAAGTAAATGAGTTAAATAGACAAGCAAAAAATTCACAATCGGCACCTCAAATTAAAGGCCTTAAAGCCCTCTAAAGATTTTTTCAATTGATAACATAATCTGTAGGCTGCTAAATTACTAAATATAAAAGAAGTATACTGTATAGATGAAATTAGACAAAAAAAAAAAAAAAAACAATACAGAGAACAAAAATTATTATAATGGTTATTAACACTAATATTTAATTAAAGCAGGCAATTAATTGGCAAGAATTTAATGAAAAACGAATAGATAACGTAGATAACAAATAGATAACATAATCTGTATATGTATATATATTAGGGTGATTCAAAAAAATCAAAGTTTTTTTTTTAATTGTTCAACCTGTATTTTTGTTCCCTATGACAAAAAAGTAGTGTATGCCAAATTTGGTGAATTTTAAATAAAATTTACTATGTGCTACCAGGCGTCAAAGTTTCCCTCTTTTTCAATTTGTTTGTTTTTACAACTTATGATTTTATGTTTAATTGTTTATATTTCAGAATTTTTAATTAATGGTTTATATACTAGCTTGCTTTTAATTGTTGCTTGGAACTCGTAATTTTGATACCAATTAATCGATTATAGAAGCTAGGCCTAACTCACCATCACCCAGTTGCTCATTTGGGAGAAGTTCTGCAAGAAAAGAAACTGAAGTATGGCTAATTGGGCAGCCCTCTGCAGTACTAGAAACATCCGTATTACCACCAGAGAAGGAAATGATGGCCCTCTTCATGCACTACAGAAATATTAAAAAGCAAGACATTAGAGAATCATGCTGCTCTACTGCGGATGATGTGCTAGCAGTTTGGAAAAAAGCAGGAATACCAGCAAAACAAAGAATACATGTAGTAGATAAAATTCAAGGAATACTGAAGGAATGACAGCTGCTTAAGAAAAACAAAGCAAACAAATTGAAAAGATCACAAAATTTAAATAATAAAGAAGAAAAATGGAAAGATAAACTGGAAAACTTATTTGACATTGCTCATGAGAATGCTATGCAGCTTATAAAAATAGAAGATGATAAGAAATTCTTGAAAATGCAACGTGAGAAAGGACGTCATGGAAAAATGGGTACCATTGATAAGGCTGTTGCTAAAAACGAGCAAAGAGCAGCAGAAAAGCAACAACGTTATGAAAAGAGGAAAGCAGAAGAAGAGATCAAAAAAAGAAGAATGAATGAGGCTGTCATACTCACCAGTACATCATCAGAATCAGAATCAGAGGAGAGTAAAAGTGATGAATCTGGTTTCTGTGCTGCACAACCTTCAACATGGAAAAGTAAGGTGGCAACGTAGAAAATTGTTTGATGATAAATTAGGAAGTCTTGATGTTGCAAAAATTGAGTGACAGAAATGCGTCTCTTTTTAATGCAAACAATCAGACATCGCTTGAATGGGACATGCGAACAAATAAAATGCATGTGTTTCAATACAACGGCAGCCAATACTGGTCCTAGAAATGGTGCAGCTATTCTTCTAGAACAAAAATTCGACAACGATTTATTGTGGCTGGCATGTCGACACCATATATTTGAAATTATGCTGGAAGCTGTTGTTTCAAAGTCTTTATCACCATCTTCTGGCCCAGATATAGTCCTTTTTAAGAAGTTCAGAGAAAAATGGTCAAGCATTAATAAGGAGGACTACGAAACAGCATTATCAGATCCAGATATCTATGAAAATATTAATGACATCAAAGATGACATAATTATATTTGCAACAAATCAACTAGATACATTCCAACCAAGAGACGATTACCTAGAACTATTGCAGTTAACAATTATTTTTTTGGGAGGTGAACCAAAAGGTGGAATCAAATTTAAACATCCAGCGGGACTTCATCGGCTAGGTGGATGGCCAAAATTACATATTCATTAAAAATGTTTATGTTCAAATCTCAGTTCAAAATTTCAGTAAAAGACAAAAAAGGACTAAAAGACATCTGTCTATTTGCTACTCGGTTATATGTAAAGGCATGGTTTACAGCTCCTGTGCCATCTTGCGCTCCTCGTCTTGATCTGGAATTATTACAGAATCTTGTAGTCTACAAACAAATAAATGACACAATTGCATTTGTTGCTATTAAAAAACTGTTAGGTCACCTCTGGTACCTATCAGAAGAACTGGTAGCCTTGGCCTTTTATGATGATGAAGTGCCTACTGAAACAAAAAACAAAATGGTAAAGGCCTTGCAAAATACAACAGAAACTCTTCCTGCAAAACGGGCTTTTCTAGATCCTGCACTTATTCCAACGAAGAAATTAGAAGATTTTGTCACATCAAATACTCAAAGATTCTTTACAATAACAGAATTTAGTTCAAAATTTTTACTCAAAGATGTTAAAGAATGGCATAATGATGAAGAGTATAACTCCGCTAAGAAATCTATCAAACAGTGGAAAGTCGTGAATGATATAGCGGAAAGAGGAGTAAAATTAATGGATGAATATAATAAAATACTAACACATGACGAAGATCAAAAACAATTCTTGCTACAAGTAGTGAAAAACTACAGGGCTGTTTACCCTGATAGAAAGAAAAGAAACATTGATGAAGTAAGGACAGCTAATGTCTCAAATATCATGCTAGTTTAATTATGCATGCTTGTGGTTATGGTAGGACCTACGGGGGAGCTTTCCACATTAAAAAAAAGCAATGCGCCTTGTACTGTACCCCTTGGGTGGTGTGGAAAAATTTGACAATTTGAGTCGTTCTGTCAATTTTTAATTGCTGGTAGCAACCCCTAAAAATTAAAAATTTGCTAAAATATTTTAGGATAGTTGTTTTTATGCTGAAATGAACCCTGAGTTTTTTATGATACACACAGACCGTGCATGGAACAAGGAACTCTTCTGGGATAATTAAATCCACTATAGTCCGAATAAGTAATGGTAAATGGCAAATACCATAGTTTTTCTTTTTCATGATGCAAGCCCGACGTGGGCAACGGGTCTCTCGCAAAGAGGTCCCATAAATATAGCTTCCCTCACCAGCTATCTGTAAAGCAGACAGGACACACACACACACACACATATATATATATATATATTAGTGGTGGACCGGATGTCAGTTTTTCAACATCTGCGGATGCGGATTTTTTATTTCAATATCCGCGGATGCGGATATTTAGTTAATCTATCAATATAATATAGAATTATGAATATATGACATAATTTTTCAAATTTCGTGATATTACTATTATGGCAGGCAATGCATAAGAATTAAAATTAATATTAATGTTTTCATTATGATAAAAATAATAACTTTCAAGGGTTTCAGCTACAGAAAATTCAATGAAATAAGTTTAATTAAATTTTCTGTGTTACCAGGTATTTATATTTTGAGGTTTATATATTTGTTTGTTCATTAATAACACCAGTACACATTTGAAAACTTGTCGATCGATTTTTACAAACTAGTTGGTGATTCTATATAATTTGAGTGCGCTGATCTAAAAAATATAGTTAGTTTTTCCCTATCACGTATGGTTTTCTTACTACAGGGTGTGTCATAAATCCCCCATTTATCCCCAAATGTGAACCATCTTATCGAGACCAACATTGGATTGCACATGCTAAACCATAAATTTTGTTGTTATAGACTACAGTAACGCTTACATAATAATGTAGGGTAAATAATACAACAACCAGTCCCGTTCCCAGCAAAATACTCTCTCCCCTCCCATCAATGGGTGGTTAACATTTGGGGACAGATGAGGTATTACAACACCCCTTGTAGCACGAAATCTTTAGGTGATAGAGTAAAACCTAATTAAAGCAGAATTAAATAGCTTCTAGCTCTTGGACAAGCATATTGCTTGTTTATGAAAGAATAAAAAAATAACTGAAAGAAACAAAATATATTTACCTTCTTTACTTGCAAACATTTCAGGACTTATTCCAAAGACTTAAGACTACGAAGGTAGATCTGACTAATGACGACTAAACCGGTGCTTCTTTGATGTTTTCTTATGCTGTGCATTAGGCTGATCTCGTTGCAGACACCAGCAGTAATCCGCCATCATATTTGTATGCCATCTTCCTTGATATCTTCTCTCCATGGTTTTGATGTCCTGGTGAAATCGTTCCCCTTGCTCCTCACTGACATCTCCGAGATTTTCGGGAAAACGGTCAAGATGCGAAAATAAGAAGTGAACTTTCAGGCTCATGTTGCAGCCTAAGGCGCAAAACTTTTTAAGCATATTTTCCACCAGTCTTTCATAATTTTGGCTTTTGTAATTTCCCAAGAAGTTTTCAACAACATCTTTGAAACCAAGCCATGCTTCTTTTTCTTTATTCGTCATTGTGTTCAGGAAATGATCGTCTGTCAATAACTTTCTAATCTGAGGACCTATAAAAACCTTCCTTTATTTTCTCGTAGCTAATCTTTGGATATTTTGAACAAATGTACTTGAAACACTCACCTTCTCTATTCAATGCTTTGACATACTGCTTCATCAAGCCTAACTTAATGTGCAAGGGTGGTAGGAGGATTTTATTTGGTTCAACTAGATGTTCATGTAAAATGTTCTTTGATCCTGGGGTAAGATTCTCTCTAGGAGGCCAAGTTTTCCTCTTCCAGTGCTGGTCACGTGCTCGACTATCCCATTCGCAGATGAAACATGGCATCTTAGTGTATCCTGATTGCTGCCCAAGTAACATGCAAAGGACTTTGAGATCCCCACACAATATCCATCTGTGATTTTGATACTGAATTTTTTCCAGAAGCAGTTTCATGTTATCATAGGTCTCTTTTAAATGAGTAGAATGGGCCACTGGGATTGATGCATATTTGTTACCGTTGTGCAGTAACACTCCTTTTAGACTGGTTTTAGAGGAATCTATAAACAACCTCTAGTCACTGGTTTGGTATTCGATGCCTAGCTTGCACACTAATCCTGTGATGTCCTTGCAAAATACCAAGGGACCATCTTCTTCGAAAAAAGGCACAAAGTCTTTCTCACGATTTCTGTACCAAGCGAAGTATGTGTCGGATGCCAATA
This sequence comes from Bathynomus jamesi, assembly GCA_023014485.1. Taxonomy (NCBI): domain Eukaryota; kingdom Metazoa; phylum Arthropoda; class Malacostraca; order Isopoda; family Cirolanidae; genus Bathynomus; species Bathynomus jamesi. Next base: position 497,791 of record JAJOZX010000772.1, on the reverse strand, counting down.
AATTGTTCTCCTGCAATCTAGACCCCAAAAGTTCTGCAGAGTCCTTAGGCAGATTCATATCCCTGACTAAGTCATTTAGTTCGGCTTGGATTAATGGTTTAGGAAGATCTCGGTCAGCTGTTGGCTGTTCATAAACATCATCATTGTCTGGATTTGGAGCTGAATCAGAATCTGAATTGTATTGATCCAGACTCTCGGGTGGGCGGGGAATAGGAACTTCTGACCATGGGGTACCGGCCTTATTGCAGATGGAAGACTTGGGTATTGAAGGCTCTCTTTATTCTTTGCATTATAACCTTTAACATTGCAAGAACAGAAGTAGCAGTCGTCGGTAATGGTTCTAGGCTCGCGCCATACCATAGGGATCCCAAATGGCAAACTTTTCTTTTTACCTTTGCTCCAATTCCTTAGTGCCGCAACACACGTAAGACAAACCTTGTGTGGAGCCCAACTTTTGTCTTGATCTCCTAATTTAATCCCAAAATAAGCATGATAAGCTCTCTTAATGAAGGTCGTTACATTTGTCCTTTGTTTTAACAACATACCGACCACAAATAAACAAATATATCTGGACTATGGGTACATCCTCTAGAAGCCATTATTAAAATTTTAAAGACGTAATGTTAGAATTATCTATCTGAAAAATATGGAAAAACGAAATTAATTAAAGATAAAAAAGGTAAAAAATTACAAAACGCCCCAAAATTGTTTTGCTAATAACTTTAAAACTGTGGGTGATAGAAAAAACTGGTAGCATTTTTTAATTCAGCGGAGCGAACTGCTTCAGAATCACAACTCAAAATAAAGAAATCGATTTTCATGCAGACCGGTGTAATTAATACTTTACATGAAATGTGCATGACTGGGCCTTATAAGCTACTTTATAAGCTAATTTAATTGTAAATTGCATAATTTATTAGAGCTAATATCCGCATAACATCCGCAGTCAGAAGTGCGGGTGCGGATGTTAAAAATGATGCAGATGCGGATATCCGGTCCACCACTAATATATATATATATATATATATTATATATATATATATATATATATATATATATATATATATATATATATATATATATATTTAAAACGAACTTAAAATGCACTATATATACTGTATATATAACGAACATAAACATTATCCTGGCAAATATTGAAGGAATAAAACCGAACAACTCACTAAACAAAATTTCGTACCTGAAAGGTTTTATGGACGAAACAAGGGCGGACATCGCATGCCTCACAGAAACACATCTTAAAGATTGCCAAGGAAACCGCGATAACTGCGAACGCTGTATCGATAAGAAAGAAAAGCATAGCGATGGATTCAACTAACTAAGAGTGTATAGAACAGCGAGACGTAAAGGTGGCTGTGCTATTTACATACATGAGAGGCACATGACAGAGACGGTAATAAGTAAATCCAATAGCGTTGTGGAAACCTTTGCAGTGAAAATAAAGAAACTAAACGTGGTACTGATAGTTATCTATAGACCTCCAAACTCTCCAACTGAAAAATTTTCGGATGCCATTGATGATATCGGAACACTAATAAAGTCCTGTAAACTCTCCATCCCCTAATATAATACTCTGCGGCGATTTTAATTTCCCATTTACAAAATACAAAAAGGTGGGTAGAAATATATTTATACAGCAAGATAAGGGGGGCACAAGAGAGGACCAGGAGCAAGCAAAAATGCTGATGGCTCTCATAAACGAGTTTATGCTGACACAGGAGATAACAGAAAATACCAGAAAAAAATAACTGCCTAGATCTGGTATTCACGAATAACATGAACTTGATTGCTGATATGAAAATAACCCCAACTATTATCTCAGACCACAACATAATCGAGTTACCAACAAATATGGTGATAACATTAAAAGACAAATCACATACGGAAGGAAGAAGCAAATTTGGGGCTTTTAACTTAAATTCCAAGACCATAAATTGGGAAGAAATCAGATCACACATGGCCCAAATAGAGTAGAGAACAGGTTTAGAGAATAAAACAACTGAGGAAATGCTAACAACCTTGGAAGAAAAGACGCTGAGAATTTTGGAAAAATATGCTCCGAAAGTACAGCCAATAGGAAAGAGGAGCTGGCTAGAGGCAAAAGAGAAGAATATTCCGATAAAGAAAGAGAGTAGCGACGAAGTTAGCTAATTGCGGAGACAACAATGGCAGGAAAGTAATACAAGAAAAACTATCGACAGGGAATTACAAGCCCTGATTAAGGGCGATACAGAGAGGGAAGAGGAAAGGGCAGTAGAAGCAATAAAGGAAAATCCAAAATACTTCTGTAGCTATGCGAAAAGGAAAACAAAAACGCGCGCTACCATCGGGCCCTTAAGGAAAGGAAATAATGAACTAACAGACGATCTAAAAGAAATATCTGAAACATTGAGAGCCCAGGATGAATCGGTCTTCAGTACCCCAAAAAGTGACAAAGCGATACCTGACATAAATGCATTCTTCGAAGAGAAATTGCAAAGAGAATGTATAACAGACTTTGATTTTACCCAAGAAGATGTAGCGAGAGCTATAGGACAAGTGAAATCACATTCAGCTGCAGGTCTGGACAAATGGAACGCACCATTGATTAAAAACTGTAAAAATGAAATAGCTACACCCTTATATTGGATATGGAGAAGATCCCTAGACACGACACGGGAAATTCCGAGCATCTTGAAAAGAGCGAACATTGTCCCTATATATGAAGGAGGCGATAGATCTCAAGCAAAGAACTATATACCAGTGTTACTGACGTCCCACCTCACCAAAATATTTGAAAGAATAGTCAGAGAGAAATCTTTGACGTCTTGTAGACACTGGAAAGATTCAACGAAAATCAGTACGGATTCCGATCAGGAAGATCATGCCTATCACAACTTACAGAGCACTCTAACAATATCCTAAATGCACTTGAAGGCATTGAAAACTATGCTACACGGATTTTGCTAAAGCTTTCGACAAATTCGATCATGGTATAATAGCACATAAAATGAAATATATGGGAATAACAGGCAAAGTGGGAAAAATGGATCTACAACTTCCTCAGAGAACGTCTACAGGTCGTCAAAATTCAAGGTGTATCATTATCAGAATCAGAAGTACGCAGCTCAGTACCACAAGGTACAGTACTGGCCCCACTCCTGTTCATTATCATGCTAACAGACATAGACAGTGGAGTAAACAGCAATAGTATAGTAACATCCTTTGCGAACGATACAAAGATCAGCAGAAAAATCAGCGATGTAAATGAAGTGGAGGCCTTGCAGAGGGACACGAACAAAATATATAAATGGTCAGAAGACAACAATATGACATTTAACACCGAGAAATTTCTGCTCTTGAGATATGGTAGAAATGAGGAACTTAAACAGACTACATATCATGTTCCAGATAGACAGGAAATTCAGAGAAGCACGAAAGCGGTCGACTTGGGGGTAATAATGACCGATGATGCGAAATTCGAGACACAAAATCAGGTAGCGATAAACAAAGCAAAAAGAGTCGCGGGACAGGTACTAAGAACGTTTAAAAGAAGGGGGAAGAGAGTAATAATTCCCCTGCTGAGAGCACTGATCATACCAAAACTTGAATACTGCTCAGTTTTGACGTCCTCATATAACAAAGAAATTAATAAACTAGAAGAAACGCAGTGACATTTCACAGCCAAGACTGATGGCTGCAAATAACTCAACTATTGGGAAAGATTACGTAAACTAAATCTGTACCCCTGGGAAGAAGAAGAGAGAGAGGTACACCATAATCTACATATGGAAAATTATCGAAAAACTGGTACCAAACCTCATACTAAACCCAATTACCGTCGAAACAACGCTGGAAAATAGGAAAGGCAGAGTGTGTAGTGTTCCCAAATTAAAGGCCGGACAAGGGCCCTCCTCAATACTGAAGGAAAATAGCTTGGTTGTCAGGGGGCCAAGACTTTTTAACCAGCTTCCAAAGGACCTCAGAAACGTTACAGGGGTCAAAGTTGAAGTCGTCAAGATAAGAGTAGATGCCTGGCTTAGGACGGTACCAGATGAGCCGGGTGTGCCTGACTATGTGCTGTGGAGAGCGCAAGAGAGTAACTCGCTCCTCCACTAAACCAAGCCTCGAGGCGGGGCCACCAACTTGACCTTCGTGTGAAGAGAGACCAACACACGGAACCTAAACGAGGTTAACGATATATATATATATATATATATATATATATATATTATATATATATATTATGCAGGAAGAGGAGGCGTTAAAAGCGAGCGGCCGCGAAAATGCCCCCTTCATAGAAAAAGGAGAGAACCGAAATCAAGGTCTCCAAGGCCCAACTTTGCCATTTTTTTATATAAATTTTGGAAAGTTTATGTGATGTGTTTCTGTATGTTTCTGTAGTTTTTTTTCTTTTTCTTTTTTCCCTTCTACTCCAGATGGAAAGAGTTTTTTACTTCCGGGGTTAAACCTTAACCCTAAGGAATTTTTAGGTACAGCCTAGTATTAGGCGTAAGATAGAGGTGCTGTATCGTAACATCTCCCCTACAACTTCTCCAGATGTCACACTTATGGGCAGTTGGTTCAGGAACTCTACTGTGGATTTCTTTACTGCCCCTGTCGCCCCCACTACTATTGGGATGATCTCAGGTTCCACATTCCACATTCTCCTTATTTCGTGTTTAAGTCTCTGGTATTTTAAGACCTTTTCCCTTTCATATGAAAAGTTCGCCACATTCCAGTCTGCTGGGACTTCTGCTTCCACCAAGAGGCACTTGTTTCCCTCCTTCTCTCTCACAACTATGTCTGGTCTGCATCCTGATACCCTGATGTTAGTTGGTATCTCGTGATCATATAGGAGCAGCACTTTGTCATTGTCATTGCCTGATCTTGTGCTGCCATCACCAGCCGTTCATCTTCTGGCCTCAGTGCCCCTCTTACCAGGAACTCCACGGTTTTATCCCTCTCTATGTATGCTGTGTTCAGCACGTCCTCTTTGTATTCTTTGCTGAACTTGTGCTCTTCCCAGTTCTTCTCCTTTTCTTCTGATCTTTTCTTGTTATACCTTCTTTTGATGGTGCTTATCTTTTCCATGAGAAGTTTATTTGCAATGTCTTCAAGCTGTTCGGGTCCTATGCCAGTATCCACTAGATAATCATTTGGCTTTTTTGAGAGTGATGTTGTTTGAGGCTTTTCACGTTCATGGTCTCTTACAAATCTTACTAGCCTTCCTTCTCCTTCCTTTATGTACTATGATAATCCTATTGTTGTGGCTTTGTGCACTTGGTCAATTAGCGCAAGCCCTAATCCACCGACCCTCCTTGGCAGGTATAGCCTTGGTGTGCATTGGTTTTTACATGCGACCTTATGCGCCTGGAGCAATTTTCTGGTGATCGTATCCAGTTTGTTGATTTCTTGCTGGGTCCAGTTGATTATGCCAAAACTGTATGACCGTACAGGTACCGCCAGTAATTTTATGGATAGGATCTTATTTTTACTGTTTAGGTGGGATTTTAGGATTAGCTTTATCCTTTTGAATATTCTTTCCGCAGTCTTTCCTTCATGATGTCATTTTCCATCTTTTCAGATTCCTCCATCCCCAGATATTTATATGTAGCCTCTTGCTCTAGTTCTTCTATCACGATATTGTCCACCCTGTTTTTCTGATTCACACCTTTTGCCCTTCTTTAGTGTGACAGTGGCACATTTCTCAAGACCAAACTCCATCTGGATGTCATCTGAGAACTTTTTGACCTCCCTGACCTCTTCTGTTAGCTCACTTTTGTTTGGGGCATATAGTTTTAGGTCATCCATGTAAAATAAGTGAGATATTTTCGGGCTGTTCTTTTCCCTTGGTCTCATGTTTAGGTTGTTTATTAGTTGGCTGAGTGGGTTTAGCGCCAGTACAAACAAAAGAGGGGATATTGAATCTCCCTAGTAGATCCCTCTCTTGATTCTCACACTGTTGACCTCTAAAGTTCTCTTACTATGATGGAGAGAAGTGTGTATTTGAGAAGTGTGTATTTGAAAGCATGCTGAACTGTTCACAGGGTAGATGAAACACGGAAAAGGATTAGCTGAGGAGGGCAGTGACAAGAAGCGAAAGTTCCAGCACTGCCTGTCTCCTGTAAGTTGAATAATGATTAATGACAGTCTCAAGAATGCCATTATTCAACTTACAAACAATTTCAACCTGAGCAAGGACCTTTTTTCGCTCGATCCTGTTATTTTGAATTCATTCAGAACAAATTTATATAAGAAAGGCAAGGCGCTAAAACTCTCATAGGTATTCCACATGAATTGTATGCTACTCCTAAAATATTCTCTGCGCGAATTATATTTTTTTGGTTTTTCTTTGTGATCTATATATAGTCTCAATCTTGTAACTAATTTCAGTGTTCCTGAAGTCATTAGACGAAAGCGCTTGAGCACTATTCCGTTTTAATTTTCCTTCGTGGTTATTTTCATCATAAATATTATTCCCGTGTTATTTTCGTGAAATAATTTTCACGTGTGTATATATATATATATATATTATATATATATATATATATATATATATATATATAATAATAATAATAATCGTGTAATAAAGGTGTTAAATTTAAGTAATAGGATTCTTTTGTATGATAGAAAGGTGCTTTATTCATCTGCGATTTTCTAGAATGAAGGATATCTATTTGCTATATAAAAAAATCTCCCACCTCCATTTATGTAGTCTCTTATTAGCCACTCTTTTCTTCTTAATATTAGTTTAATCCCGATAATCAATGTGAGATTCTTCCTCAACTACAGCTCGATGGCGTGGAGCAAGCATTTGCGACTGAAACTGTTGGCGAAGAACCAGATTTTTACGAAGCTATCCATGACTTCCCCACACAAATAGAAGAAACCCGTCTGATTAAGACTTAAAGATCTTTATTTTTAAATCCCGAAACGTTTTCATCACTAATTCGTGTTTGTTTGTTCAATCAAAATTAGGTAAGATTTAGCGAGCAATCTGTGATGCGATCATGATTATGATGTGTAATGTTGATTTTGGTGTTATTTGCTTCTTCATTTTTCTAATCTGAAAATATGAAGTAAATGTTTGTTAATTAATTTTGTTTATATACAATAATTTATATTTAAAATTTGAAAATATTTGTAAAGATAAATGCGATAAGTTCCAATAATTACTCATTTTTATGCGACAAATACGCTATTAAACTAAATAAATATTTTATTCATGAAACTGCTAAGTATCGATGGTATATTTAACCCCAAATTTTAAATTTAGGGAAATATGTGCGATAACTGGAAATGACTATCCATACGCATTTGTTCTGTTCGTAAACGAAAAATATGTTTCATTTGATGAATAAAATGAAGCTAGGTTTGAACTTCAAGCATATGAGAAATGAGTGGAAAATAGCCTCAAGGGGAGAAGATACACCAAGCCGTAAACGGGAATATTTTGTCAGTTGGTGAATAATGCAATCCGATAGAAAGTGTCAGCCATAAAAAATTAAAATAAAACCTATATTTTATCTGATAACTGATAGTCCTTAAGTGAGGCGTGAAAGTAAAAACTAAACTGGCATAACCGCGCGAAAAGTCAACGGTAAACAAACATAGCCTGAGAAGAGACAAAAGATCCAACCTTAAAGAACGGATTCATTGTTTCTACTTTTAAATTCTTTACCTTTCGCTCAATACGCTCGATTTTAGTGCCTGGTACACATTTTCTTTTTCGTTTTACCGAGTTTCTCAAGCAAAATTCGATTATCTGTTGCACTATTTGGTTTCAATTTAATCTGACCATTATCTTCAACTACCTTCGCGTCAATTTTTTTGTACTTTATCCTGACCAAGTTCAACATTATCGTTTAATTTATCCAAGAAACTCGAAATACTATTAAGTTCACTTTCCTTGAAGAACCTTGTCTTTCGATTGAGGTTAAATTTTTGTCCAGTTATTTTTCGAAAGGGCATTGTGGGCATGGGTGGCCTAAAAATTGGGTGGATAAATTGTTGTTTTTAATTTTTTTTTTAAATAATATGAAATTGGGATAAATTTTTGGATAAATTTTGGGCACATTTTTGTTTTTTATTCTTTAAAAAATAATATGAAATTTAAAAAATAATATGCATATAAATATATTTCGCTATATTTATATGCAGCGCTATACAGCATCAAAACAAATATTGGAGTAAAAGTGATATACTGAAAATGGGGCATGAATTCACAAAAAATCAAAGCCTCACCGAACACCGAAATTACCCTAACGTTTAGAGAGGGCAATGGTGCATATAAAGAAATACCCTCCTTCCCGCAGAAATGTTCTTTATACCCAAAATATGGCCTCAACAGATTCAAATTTAAAAAATCTATGTATTCGACTAAAGATGATGCACTGGAACTAAGTGTCAATTAAAAAAAAAAAATCAATGCCCCCACTAAACACCAAAATTCTAATTTTTAGAAGAGGTAATGGTGCCGATAACGACATACCCCTCATTCCTGCAAAAGTGTTCCTTATACCCCATATACTGTATGTCCATCAGCAGATTAAAATTAAAACAAATATTCGACTAAAAGTGGTATACTCGAAAATAATAGTCGAAATGGCGCTGAATTCACAGAAAATCTAACCGTCATTAAACGACTTCACATACCCAATCCATACCACACATCCAAAAATGATTCTTATACTTCAAACATATCCATCAACAGATTTCAATTTTAAATTCAAAACAAATATTCGACTAAAAGTGATATACCAGAAATGGGCATCAGTTCTATATAATATAAAAAAAAGCCTCAGTATACATCACGATCATCACATTGTCTAGACTCTAGAGGGTGTAAAATTGCGTATAACTTCATACCCATCATTTATGCAAAAATATTCCTTATACCCAAAATATGGTCATCAATCGATTCAAATTAAAAATGACAATAATAATAATAATAATAATAATAATAGACTAAACTTGATATACTCGAAATGGGCATCGATTCGTTAGAGGGGACAATAGTGCATAAAAGAATAAACCCCTCATTCCTCCAAAATGTTCCTTATGCCTCAGATAGATTTGCATTCAAAACAAATATTCGACTACAAGTGATTTGCTAGAAAAGGGCATCACTTTTACAAAAAAAAAGCCTCAATAAACCCCACGATAATCCCAACGATTAGAGTTAGTGAGTGAGTAATGGTTTGTATAACGATATACCCCTCATACCTGCAAAAATATTCTTCATACCGCAAATATGACCAACAGATCAAATTCGAAACAAATACTCAACAGAAAGTGATATAACAAAAATGGGCATTACGGTAATTCACAAGAAAATCTAAGACTCACTGAACGCTACATGATCGTCACAAAAGTTTATAGGGGGCAAATGCAAAAAACTTCACTTTTTTCTACGTGAAGGTCAAAATATGAAAATAAAAACCCACTCTAATAGACCGAGTTTATTTCCACAACAGTTTCGACGCCCACTGGCATCCTCCTCGGGTGGATACAGAAAAACGAATGAACCAAAACAAGAGGGAAAAACAGTCCAGGGACCGACCGTTAAGAAATTCGCACCTAGGTTAGATCCCATTCTCCCGACACCGGAAGGGCATTTTCATTAAGTACATTCGCACAAATTTAAAACTATCTTCCTGTTCTAAACATACAGATTCTATTATTTTTTTATTTTTTTTTACATAATTATTACATTTATTATTAAATTTATTACATTTAATATTGCATAATTATTTATTACAGAAATTATAAATTTATTATTACGTTGGTTATTACATTGTTGTTTATTATACAGAACTTATAAACCGAAAAACGAATGAAAAAGGCGAGAAGGAAACAATCCAGAGACCATTGAGAAATTCGCACCTAGGTTAGATACCGTTCTCCCGACACCGGAAGGGCATTTTATTACAGGGTCCGCTTATAAGTACATTCCCACAAATGAAAACTATCTTCTTGTTCTATACATACAGATTCTAATATTTTGACATAATTACTGCATTTATTATTGCATTTACATTTTTTAACCTTTATTATTATTATTACCTTTACCCTAATTATTAAATTTATAATATTACCTTTATTATTACATCTGTTGCATTTATATTTATTTCCACATTTATTACTTCCATTATTACATTTACTAAAAGCGAGTAATGAAACAATCCAGAGACCTTTAAGAAATTCACACTTAGGTTCGAACACGTTCCCACGACTCCGTAAGGGATTTTTTGACCAAGAATCTCATTAAGGGTCTAACTTATAAGTACCTTCGCACAAATTAAAATTATCTACTTTTTCTATACACACAGATTCTATTATTTTTCTTTTGACATAATTATTACTTTATAAAGTACCTTACTTGATTCCCAATCTATAGCATGATTATTTTGGCTGGCGTGATAAAAAATGGCATTATTAGTATTACAACTTCTGAAGGCATATTTGTGTTCTTTAATACGGTTTTCAATATTTCTTCCAGTTTCTCCCACGTATACTAAATCACAACTTTTACAGGGAATGCTGTAGACACAGGCTTGTTCCTCTTTTGCAACGTTATTCCTAACCAATTTACTTTTCACGGTAGACGAATATTTGAACGCCAAAGCAAACTTAAAATCTTTCGTCATCGGTTTTACTCTTTCTAAGCCGGCAATGTAAGGCAAACTCACATATTGTTTTTGGTTAACTGAAGGTTCCCGAGGGGCATAAAAAGATTTTCTGGCTTTAAAATACGCCTTTCTGATAAACCACTCGGGATATTTTAAATCCTTAAAAATGTTCCAAATCTTTGAATTTTCCGGGTCCAGCAAATGTGGGCTACAAATCCTGAGTGCTCTTAGAAACGTGGAAGAAATAACTGAGCTTTTAACCCCTTCATCATGATATGAAAAATAATGAATGTACGAATTACAATGAGTAGGCTTTCTATAGACCGTGAAATTGGGCTTTCCGCTTTCGTTAATGACCAAAACATCTAGAAAAGGTAATTGTTTGTCGTTCTCCCATTCATATTTAAATATAATAGAGGGAACAAGATTATATAATGACTGAAAGAAAGTGTCAAAGTTGTTCCAGTGGTCAGGCCAAAATGAGAAAATATCATCTACATAACGAAACCAAATTAGATTCTTGGGACATATTGTTTGCAACAATTCCGACTCATAATATTCCATGTATAATGTACTCAGTATTGGGGATAAAGGGGACCCCCATTCCCATACCAAAACGTCTACCGTGAAAAGTAAATTGGTTAGGAATAACGTTGCAAAAGAGGAACAAGCCTGTGTCTACAGCATTCCCTGTAAAAGTTGTGATTTAGTATACGTGGGAGAAACTGGAAGAAATATTGAAAACCGTATTAAAGAACACAAATATGCCTTCAGAAGTTGTAATACTAATAATGCCATTTTTTATCACGCCAGCCAAAATAATCATGCTATAGATTGGGAATCAAGTAAGGTACTTTATAAATGTAATAATTATGTCAAAAGAAAAATAATAGAATCTGTGTGCATAGAAAAAGTAGATAATTTTAATTTGTGCGAAGGTATTTATAAGTTAGACCCTTTAATGAGATTCTTGGTCAAAAAATCCCTTACGGAGTCGTGGGAACGTGTTCGAACCTAAGTGTGAATTTCTTAAAGGTCTCTGGATTGTTTCCTTACTCGCTTTTAGTAAATGTAATAATGGAAGTAATAAATGTGGAAATAAATATAAATGCAACAGATGTAATAATAAAGGTAATATTATAAATTTAATAATTAGGGTAAAGGTAATAATAATAAATGTTAAAAAATGTAAATGCAATAATAAATGTAGTAATTATGTCAAAATATTAGAATCTGTATGTATAGAAAAAGAAGATAGCTTTAATTTGTGCGAATGTACTTATAAGCGGACCCTGTAATAAAATGCTCTTCCGGTGTCGGGAGAACGGTATCTAACCTAGGTGCAAATTTCTCAATGGTATCTGGATTGTTTCCTTCTCGCCTTTTTCATTCGTTTTTCGGTTTATAAGTTCTGTATAATAAACAACAATGTAATAACCAATGTAATAATAAATTTATAATTTCTGTAATAAATAATTATGCAATATTAAATGTAATAAATTTAATAATAAATGTAATAATTACGTAAAAAAATAAAAAAATAATAGAATCTGTATGTTTAGAACAGGAAGATAGTTTTAAATTTGTGCGAATGTACTTAATGAAAATGCCCTTCCGGTGTCGGGAGAATGGGATCTAACCTAGGTGCGAATTTCTTAACGGTCGGTCCCTGGACTGTTTTTCCCTCTTGTTTTGGTTCATTCGTTTTTCTGTATCCACCCGAGGAGGATGCCAGTGGGCGTCGAAACTGTTGTGGAAATAAACTCGGTCTATTAGAGTGGGTTTTTATTTTCATATTTAGAGGGGGTAATTGTGAGTTAACGCTATACCTCTCATTCCTATAAAGATTTTTACTAACAGCCCAAATATAGCCACAAACAGATCCAAATTCAAAACAAGTATTCGACAAAAAGTGATATACTAGAGGTAGGCATGAATTCACAAAAGACGAAACTTTCAATGAACATCATCATCACAACTAAAAGAGGACAGACATACACCTCATTTTTACAAATATGTTCCTTATACCCCAAATATAGCCATCAACAGATTCAAATTCAAAATAAATATTCGACTAAACTTGATATACGAGAGAAGGGAATAAATTAAAAAGAATTTTCAAAGCCTGACTAAAAATCACGATTATCCTAACGTTTAGAGGCGGTAATGGTGCGTATAACAACATATCCTTCATTCCTTCGAAAATGCTCCTGATGCTTCAAATATGGACATGTACAGATTTAAATTAAAAATAAAATGTTCAACTAAAAGTGATATATTAGGAATGAGCAGCATCAATTCACAAAATACCAAAGCCTCAGTGAACACTAGCATCATCATCCCAACCCTTGGAAAGGGTAATAATGCGTATAACGACATACCCCTCATTCTTGTAAAAATGTTCCTTATACCCCAGATATGGTCAAAATTAGATTAAAATTGAAAACAAACATTTGACTAAAAGTGATAGTGAAAATGGGTATCAATTCACAAATAATAAAAACCTCAATGAACATCACGATGATTACAACGTTCATAAGGGTTAATGAGTCTTATTCCTTCAAAAGTGTTCCTTATACACGAAATATGGCCACCAAAGATTGTAATTCAAAACAAATATTCTAGTGAAAATGATGTACTAGAAATGGGTATTAATTCGGGGGAAAAAAAAAAAAAGCTTCACTGAATACCTCGATTATCCTATTTAGAGGGGGTAATGGGGCATATAATGGGCACCCTCATTCCTGCAGAAATGTTCATTACACCCAAAATATGGCCATCAGCAGATTCAAATTCAAAACAAATATTGGAATGAAAGTGATATACCAGAAATGAGGATTAATTCACAAAAAAAACAAAATCCCAGTGACCAGCGAGACCATAACAACGTTTAGGAGTTAATGGAAGTATAACAACATACTTCACATTCGTGCAAAACTGTTCCTTATACCCCAAATATGACCATAAACAGATTAAATTTTCAAAGAAATATTCGACTAGAAGCGCATATTTTGATTAGATAATCCATTAAGTTAGGATGTAAATACCATTAGTAAAAGTTTAATATAATTCATGGTAATGTAAATTGAAAGTTATCGACAGTGGAGTTTGAGGGTAGTGTAATGAAAATGCCTGATTCATTGACATTATTTTTAATATTTCTGCGCATAGTTTGAAAAACATTCTATGAATTTACGATGTAAATACCATTATTAAGTGTAAAATAATTCATGATACCGTAGATTGAAAGTTACTGAAAACCAAGTTTGAGGGGAGTGTAATCGAATTGTCTAATAATTATTAGACAATTCGATTACACTCCCCTCAAACTTGGTTTTCAGTAACTTTCAATCTACGGTATCATGAATTATTTTACACTTAATAATGGTATTTACATCGTAAATTCATAGATTTTTTCAAATTTGGTTAATGAATTAGACTCTAATTCATTAACCAAATTTGAGTGTATTGTACTTTTAGATCCTTTTCAATATTTCTGAGTATACTGTATTTTGATTTCACATTCTATTAACGTAGGATATAAATACTATTATTAACAATTAAAAATAATTTATAGTGTTATGAATTTCAAGTTAATGAAAGTTGAGCTTGAGGGTGGTGTATAGAATTGTTTTTATTAACCAAGTTGTATTGTATTTTTGGCACCTTTTTAATATTTCTACATATGTTTTGGCTACATATTCTACAGTATTAATTTCGAATGTAAACGCCATTATCCTTAAACATTTAAAAAGAACCTACAATTCCTTCCATTTTCTGTTTAAATAAAAAAATGACCCACAATGTTTCAACCATTTTATGCAACAAAGGGGGTGGGGGTTATCCCCCCCAAGTTGCATAAAGGGGGGGTGAGGGGTTTTAGAGGGAGAATGACCTTCCCCACAAAGGGGTAACACTAACATGCCTTCGCCGGAGACAAGTTTGCGAAGCACAAGCCCAGCCCGTAGGGCAGGGAGCCGAAGGCTCTACTTCTCTGCTTATTAAAAATTTAAAATACTGTAATTCATGAGTAGTATAGCCGCAAAAGGGGAGAGTGCAAGAATGTTGCAAGTTATTATGTAATGTTGCAAAGGGGTGGGGGTTGTTGCAAAGGGGGTGGGGGTGTTGCAAAAAAAAAGAAAAAAAAAAGAAAAAAAGAAAAAAATTCCCCCAAAGGGGGGATGCTGCAGGTGCAACAAGGAAAACTTGGAGGCGGCGTTATCCCCCAAGAGAAAGAAGGAGGAGAGAAAGGAGGAGGAGAGGTGTTCACCTGGCAGGAGCCAAGTGCATATTAAGACTTCAGCCGAGTAGGCGTTGTTTTATAGGCTCCTAATCAGCCAGTTGGCTGTAAATGGCTTGAGTTGCCAGATAGCGCCATGTATTCATTTAATTCTAATCGAAGACTGAGTTGCCAGATACCATTGTATACATTATTATAGACTCCTAATCAGCCAGTTGGCTGTAAATGGCTTGAGTTGCCAGATAGCGCCATGTATTCATTTAATTCTAATCGAAGACTGAGTTGCCAGATACCATTGTATACACTATTATAGACTCCTAATCAGCCAGTTGGCTTAGAAGGCTTAAATATTGCCAGATACCGCAATACCGTTGTATGCATTATTATATTTCTTAAAAGAATACCGGTAGTAGGTTTAGAAGGCGTAACATGATATAATTAAGTAAAACAACATTGCATCATTCTGTTTATTATAAATATATAGAAAATAAATATACATTTCAATTGAGGAATATGCATATAACAGTACAGGAAATATATACACACAATTATGGAGATATATATAAAATAAAATACATTTCAAATAGAAATAAATATACATTTCAATAGAAATATGTACATAACAGTACAGGGGAAATATCACGCAAAATATATATAAATACAATTCAATAGAAATATGTACATAATCGTACAGGAGAAATATCAAGCAAAATATATAAATACATTTCACTTTTTTTTCAAAATACTAAACTCGGTCTTAATCGAGTATATAAAATAAATATACATTTCAAATAGAAATAAATATACATTTCAATAGAAATATGCATATAATCGTACAGGGGAAATATCACGCAAAATATATATAAATACATTTCACTTTTTTTTCAAAATACTAAACTCGGTCTTAATCGAGTTTACAATTACATCATTATTGCTCTGCATTACGCAGTATATGCGGCTTAATAATATTTCACCGCTTAAAGTATAGGGAAACCTGTATTCGATATGAAGGGCTTTCATATCGTTCAGTACTATTTTTGTTCCCACTTTACAACCGGTTGGTAAGTCATCTTTAAATACGTCTAGAATACAATCAAAAGCACGCACAAAGAGTTCATCGTTAGCTACATTATTAAACACAAGTTTATAAACACGCTTTTCCAATCGAGGGTTTATTTCTACCGACTCGAGCTTTTCAATCGTGAACTCACTCAACATAGCGGCAATTGAAATAATCTTCTAAATCGTTACGACAACTGCGCGTTATATAAAGAAATAGTTCTTCAGGGTGAACGGTGTAGGTGAGCTCAGCCTTGTACCGATCAATTGCTTTGTACCAAAGTTCATGGTATTTCAAAGAGTCTAAACTTTTTAAATAAACGTCCAGCTCTAGACCATTCTCACCAGCCCTACACTCGGTAAACCCATCGAGCAGAGCGGTGTAGGCGTATTCAAGTACTGTATCAAAATAAAGCATGTCCGTAACACGCGCGTCTAATATAGGTTTCAGCTTGCGGAATCCGACGATTTCAAACATTCTGTCGAGGATGAAACGGTTTCGCGTAGGAACAAGAGCGTTATTATCAGAAGCATTCTTCCACATCAGCCGTATATCAATGCACGGCCGATCGTTATTTATACACAACGTACATACAACGGCGTATGAGGGTGCGTCACTAATCTGCTCTCTTCTTGTACCTACGTTAGCAGGTATTTTATAACGATCTTCACTCCACTTCTCAACTATCACGAAGATTCTATTCATCTCCTCGATACTTAAATAAACCCGTTTGTTTGTCGGTCTACATTCCGTTTCCAGTACATAGCTAATGGTACCGGAATTACGCCTGAACACGCGCAACGATTTCGTCACGGACACATCGTACGAGGCGTTGAGAATGCTGCTCAAAGGAAGTTCCATCGTATTCGAGGAGCGCACGTCCACTCGGCTCAAGCTCTGAGATAACTATGAGCCGTGTGAGGCACGCAGGTAGGCAGGAACGGTTCGACGGGCGGCTGACTCGATGATACGTGAATGGGCTTGTTCGTATGACCGCGAGTCGAATTGTTGTACATATTTCGGTACAAGAATTAATTTCATCACTACCAGCACCAGACAGTTTGGATAAGAACTAGGAACATTTTATGTTTTACTAAACATCTCCACACTCCGGCGCACTATTTGAGAGGAACATATGTTCATATTTTTCCTTTCTGCCCATCAAACGATACTCGTCTCTAAACTCTGTTAAAAATTCACGCAGGGCACTAGCCACAACCTCACTACGAACCTCATCATGATATACGTTAATATAGTGATAAAAATACTTAAGATTGTCCATGATCACGAGATTCACATTTTCAGTCGTAGGGTATGAGTAATCGACATGGTGTAGCATGACGTAATACCGCTTGTCACACCACCATCAGCAAGACTCATTATCCATACCTGCTGCTTCTCTTCTGCACGCGTTGTTTCTTTTACTTCACGGTGTATGTGAGACTTTATAAAGTTTAGCTCTGCAGTATACTTCAGCACATCGTCTGTGCAACGAAAGCCTTCAACGGTCTCACCAGAACATCCGTAGAGTATTTGTACATCTTGGAACTTCGCACAATCCAATGTGTTTTTAAAAGAGGCATAGGAGGGAGGAATAGGAAGTTTTTCGGTATCCACCACATCCTGGCACTTTACTGAATACCATTTCGTAAACGTTGTGCAAGCAATATTAAAGGTAGCCATTTGAATACACGTCTGATCTGAATACACGTCTGATCTCTCGGGCTTACTGCGGTCGACTGACCACGCAGGGACTCCCAGATAGTAGCATGACTCACGGTCTTACAGTGGGCGGAGCTTAGAACTTTACCTGCACACACACACACACACACACACACACACACACACACACAGGAGAAAGTGAAACGCTATTTGAAACATGATTTATTTAACAAACGAGATATTCAAGTTATATATATTTACAAATACGATTTAATAAACGAGATATTCAAGTTATATATATATATTTACAAATACGTGTAATAAATCAATTTTACAAATACGATTTAATGAACGAGATATTCAAGTTATATATATATATTTACAAATACGTGTAATAAATCAATAGATACGATTATATACAAGACGTGTGAGTTAGAAGCATCATTGGTATCCAAAGGGTACGGTATCATAGGTACCAGGTAACTGGTAACGTTTCCTATAGGTGTTACGGCACACCTTCGTACCCCTAAGTTCCTTCACGCCCCCCAGCTTCTGCGCCCGAAAATTGTGGGTGCCTACAATTAGTTGGGGAGGTTGTTCATCATCGTCCAAACATACTAGATCCTTCAACGACTCAAAGTTAACAACCTCCCGATTCGCATGGTTGAGCGTAATACCCTTTGCCTTCACGATATATTTCATTTCCTCCCCCACCCTGACCCGTACCCCATAAGTCTTAGGTCCTGTTGAGGCAAAAGAGTCGGCGTATGCGTTGTCCCCATACTCATCCTTGATCTCATCAGTGAGCTCGCCGAGGAACTCCCCAATAGTGGGCATGTATTCACCCTCCCTCTCTGTGAATATCACGCTATCTGTATCGGCATACAATACTCTCCGCCCAAGAGAATGCAATAGACCCCAAAGTTTTATACGGGCGTAGGCTGTTGTGAAGCTGGCCACAGGTATGTTTGTAACCCTTGAGGTATCTGTGGCAAATTCAGTGTTGTTGTACTTTATTACGTAAGTATTACCTACATTTACGATCTCCATGACCTCTTTATCGGGGGCATTGGCATAATCCCAGACATCGCTATAACTTTGTGCCAAATGAATGCTCCCTCTGCCGGTATTCTGCGCAAATTTTCCCCATAGACTGTTTAGACACAACTTTGCACTAAAGCGCTTGCCAGGATTCTTTACAATTTGGACACGATCAAGTTGTATACCTTCGCGGTCGCGGTAACGTTGAATATAGGCAGACTTTTCATCTTCGGTATCAACTCCTCGCGGATACCTTGATGCCTCAACCTTATCCTTCAAAAAGGTGTTTATATATGGAGTGAAAAGGTTGGGTAGCTTCTGAAACCTCCACACCTCATGTATCTTCAGTATTCTACAGGGTGGGGCACGGGAATCAAGTGTTTTTTGAATAGCTAGTAATCGGCCATTAGGAAAGGGAGGGGCGTGCGGTAGGTAGCATTCCATTCCTGGGTTCATAGCATTTAACTTTAACTAACACTCACCTTTATCTTTCAGGTGCCATCATGGAGCAGTGGACGTTAGAACACCGCATGTTCGCGTATGATCATTTTGTTAGGAGTGGCGAGTCAGTGACAGCAGTTCAGCGTGCGTTTCGCCGCAGATTCAACATTCATCGAAATGACTCTGTTCCCGCTCGTGACACAATCTTACGTTGGGTTAACAATCTTCGAACAGGAGGCTCAATAATGAAAACAAAACCGAAGGGGCCGCAACGCACTGTGCGTACTCCAGAGAAGGTTGAAAGGGTCAGACAAGCGATGTTGCAAAGTTCAGGCCGCTCTGCTCGGAGACATTCAGCTGCACTCGGAATCAGCAATCGTACTGTTAGACGGATTTTGCATGAAGAATTACATTTTCACCCATACAAGTTAGCGATGGTGCAGGAATTGAATGTAAACGATTGCCCCCAACGACTGAATTTTGCACAGGAAATGCTTGCACTTTATGAGCAGAATGAAAACATGATGGTGGTAATGAGTGATGAAGCCCATTTCCACCTTAATGGGGCCGTCAACAATCAAAACTGTCGGTATTGGGCTGCTGAAAATCCGCGACAACTCCATGAAAAACCGCTGCATAGCCCTAAGGTTACAGTTTGGTGCGCGGTGGGAAAGTTTGGCGTCATCGGTCCCTATTTCTTCGAACAAAATGGGGTTACCGTTACCATAACATCTGGGCGTTACATTGAGATGGTGAACACCTTTTTCATCCCTGAGTTACGAAGAAGGCGTATTGCTCGTCGACATTTGTGGTTTCAGCAAGATGGGGCCACGCCACACACCGCCAGAGCGTCAATGGCTGTTCTTCGCCCCCTGTTTCCCAACCATCTCATTTCGAGATTTGGTGACATTGCATGGCCCCCTCGGTCCCCTGACTTGTCCACATGTGACTTCTTTCTATGGGGGTACCTCAAGTCACGTGTCTACGAGGACAAGCCCCGTACATTAGATGCATTGAAGGAAGCGATCCGTCAACAAATCATCCAAATCAACAGAGACCTGCTGGGAAGAGTGGAGGCCAATTTTCGTAAACGCCTTCAACAATGCGTCGACGGCCAAGGACATCATATGCCAGATATAATTTTCGGTACATGATTATTATGACATGAAATGCTATGTTCTTACGAATGTTGTTCTACCAATATATTTTCTTTACAAAAATAAATATCATTTTCCTGATTATTCCAAAAACACTTGGTTCCCGTGCCCCACCCGTTATAACCATGGCGTACGGCTAGGGCCAACTCAGGACTTGTATATACGCCTCTGATCTTACGCTGGTGGGGTATATGGTTACATTCGCCGTTATCCTCTTCCGCGCACTTCACGCACAGGGGAAACATGAGCTTGTCGTCGATAACGACAGGTAAGATCGGCATCCATAAATTGCGTGGGGGGAGTACGTCTACGAAAGAGAGCCCAAAGTAACGATCATTCAAATTTTTTGAAAATTCATTGATGGAGAGTAGGCTAGGTCCCACCAGTTTCTCAGGAGCGCCCACGGGGTACGGATTGCTCTTCATCACGTATGGGTATAAAGAACAGAAATCGTAGTAATGGAGCTTCACGCCCTCCGTAGGTGGGAAGTATAGTCTGAAAGGATTTGTACGTCCTCCAAACAAGCTATCACCACATTTGAGAGGATCCAGCACCATTGAACGCTTGATCGTTTTTATTTCCTCACGGTACACCTCGTCTGTCTCCATCCGTGCATCATATTCATGCGAGACAGTCGGCAGGAGACCTACCGTGGATATCTCCGGTGATTCCGCACTCAGGACGGGGGCATCCATGCCACCAGCAACCGTTAAAGGAGTACACAGTCTTCACACCAGTGACACGGTTTTCACTTAACCCATCAACCCAAAAAACACGTCCATTAATCTTAATGGGTACTTCACCCGTGTTGCGGGCGTGCTTTATGTATACACCTGTCTGTTGCTGTAGGTGTATGAGCCAGTAAATAGCCTTGTGTCCGTAACTGCGGGGTTGTTTCGGTGAATAATGGCTAAGGTGTCTTTAGGCATGAAGTTATTCTTGAACACCGTAAAACATAATGATGCGATGGTGGTTGCGACTTGCAGTGGATCGCATTTGAAACGGGCTATGTACATCCTTCTAAAGGCCTGGAAACATACTCTAAGCACGCGCACATCATTCACGCAATAACGCTCACATTCATCAGCTATATTATAAGGGTTACTTTCATTAAAACTGTCGTAGTATCGATCAAAGTCTTCACGTTCATCCATACAGTCAAAATAATGTTTGGGGGGTGGTGGGCCTACGTAGTTTAAAGTCTCGCTGGTGAGGAAAGTGTAAGGGAAGTATCCTTTGGAAACTTCAGCTGCTACTCCCATCACCTTGGGTAGCTTTGCTAATTTACAAGGTGTGAATAATAAAGTATCTTTAAATTGTACATTGCCTCTTATCTGCATCTGTATTAATTTGTTGCCTCTTTTCAATGGATCACCTGTAAATATCTCAGAGGATTCGTGTTCAAGCAACTCCTTATAAAGGAACTGCGTGTCAAACTTTGCCCCGTTATGGGCGAGAATATACACAGTCATTTTTTTGAACTTGTCGGCTAACTTGACAATATAGGACACAAATAGTTTCACAGGACTATCGCGGACATTCGTTTTAAAAACGTTTGTCCGTTTACCACATTTGGGGCACTCGTCACATTCGATACCCATACACTCATCACAGATGGTCTGGCTCACAAGTAAATGTGGAATTACCTCTTTGGTTTCAGCGTTCGTATATGTTTCTATATCGTAGTATACAGTTATACAAGGGTTATTTTTAGGCTTAGCATCTTTCATATAACATACATGCTTTACTCCATCCGCCTTATATTCCTCCTGGCATGTAGGACAGTGAATTACGTCACACTTGTGCTTAAATTTCCCCCAATTATCCATTGTGTGAAACATACCACATTCACAGATTCTCATTTTCCTGCACGTGCCAATTGATTTATGGAAATCAAAA
Source organism: Bathynomus jamesi (assembly GCA_023014485.1). Lineage (NCBI taxonomy): Eukaryota > Metazoa > Arthropoda > Malacostraca > Isopoda > Cirolanidae > Bathynomus > Bathynomus jamesi. The sequence goes on along the minus strand of JAJOZX010000772.1, from coordinate 475,660 downwards.
CAGATATTATTGAAAAATGCGTCTACACACATCACAGTCTCTCTTCTCAGCTTCAACTACACGGCTTTCACATTTGGTGCTTTTACACTGCTCACATACCATGTGACATTCTTTACAATGTCTCACTATATCATCCGCAAACTCGAGGCACCCCTTACACAAATCATGATGTCTCCCATATTTTCGACTTTTGTCATAACTAGCGTAAAGCCCCCTTATATTACGGATGGGGAGATACGTTGTCCCTGACAATCCTAAAATAAGTAGGGGTCTTGTACGATCTCTCACACAGCTTTTAAAAACATACACAGTCCTACGACGATCATCCAACCCAAACACAACTATGCGGACATTCATTTCCTGTTCTACCCTTCTCAGCTCTTCAGGACCCATATTACAGTCAAATTCAAGTTCACAGTCTACAGCTAGTTTACGGGCACGCTCCACGACTGTAGGCAACCAAATTTTTTGAGTTCGTGTATTTTGTACAGTAAACATACGTGCTAAGAGTACTGCTATAAAGCCGCAACCACGATCGACGTTTATATGCTTTCGGTAAATAGTCGGAGAATTGAAGTTAAGAGTATACGGTATGGCACTATGACCCGCAACACGGTATACATGGTCAATATTTACCGTGAAGTTGTCCATATTGAAGGCTATACTACTTTGGGCGGCTTGCATTATACGTCCTAATATATATTCTACATCTTCAGCCGCCAAACGTCTAAATGGCACTATCACCCAATAATCGTCTACATCACCGTCATCTGACCCGAATCCAAAGGACAGACTCGTCCTGACTTCACGCTCGTCACGATTCTGAAGAGCAAACTCTATAATATGCTGTACAACCCGGCGTAACCCGCGCTCAATTCCATTGCTATACATGACTCTAGGGTCGACCCTGACTCTATACCGATTTCTAGTCAAGGCTGGGGTGGGGGCTGCGGATCGCACCAATTCGAGCGTTATATCCTCAACAGAACGGGGGCGGCGGATGAATTAGGGGGTATATTAGCGGAAGGTGCTGCTGCTGGGGGTCTGTTGCGTAGGAGGTTGAGGGTTGGGGCTCTATTATTGTAGACTTAACAGAACGGGGGGCGGCGGATGAATAAGGGGATATATTAGCGTGCTGCTGGGGGGCTTGTTGCGTAAGAGGTTGAGGGTTGGGGATCTATTACCGCTGCAACAGGCGCGTATTTCGGGCGCTTTATACCTGACGCGGGGTCTCATACCTCCGCTTTGGACGTGCTACCGGTATCGCTGGTGAGGGTTCGTTGGCAGGGGAGGAGATCACAACTACACTGTCGTCGAGGTCATCCGTAATGATGGGCTGCTCTACCTCATCGTCATTCACGGTTCTGTGGGAGAAGAAATATAAGGAACAGCACTCAAAATTTGTAATATTTTGTAAATGACCCACTTAGGAGTGTGACGTGTTAGAAATGGACTCTGTAGAAAAATTCAGATTCACGAGCCCATCCACATGTATTATATCTGGACCTACAGGATGTGGTAAAACTGTGTTTATGCTTAAAATCATTAAAGAAAAGGGGAGATGTTCTCGAAATTTGTGCGTAAAGTTATATGGTGCTATTCGACGTATCAATCAGTGTTCAACGAGTACCAAGATGATATTTTGTTCCACAAAGGCGTATATGACGTTAATTCGTTAAAGGGAAATGAACATACAATCATTGTAATTGACGATCTCATGTTGGAGATGGATAAAACGTTTGCCGAGACATTTACAGTATTCTCCCACCATCTTAACATAAGCGTGTTCTTCATCAATCAGAATCTATTTTTCAAAAATAGATACATGCGCGATGTGTCGTTAAATACGCAATATCTAGTCTTATTCGCGCAACGTAGAGATGTATCACAAATTGGGGTATTAGCCAATCAAATGTTCCCGAATCAGCGTAAGGAGTTTTTGGAAGTTTATAAAGAAGCTACAAGCACGCGTTACGGATATTTGCTTTGCGACCTTCATCCGCGAAACACGTTTAGAGTGCTTCTGCGAACGAATATATTTCCAAACGAGCCTGAAACGGTGTATATTCCAGAATGACAAAGAGACTAAAGAAATACCGTGAATTAATAAAAATCTATCATCGACTGCCCCGGGCATTGCAGCAGATGTTTATTAAAAATATCGATGCCGACTTTTTAAAATGCATCTGTGAAATCTGTCTTAACGTTATAAATTGCAATGTATCAATGAAAACCCATCAGAAGGCTCGCCTACGCCGCTACAAGAACATAATACGTGCACTCGCTCGTAAAAGCCAAACTGTAGCGAAGAAAAAACGAATTATTGTACAAACAGGAGGGTCATTTCTCCCCATCTTATTTTCAGTTTTGGGTCCTTTACTGACTAGATTAATATAATGAAGAAAGTGGTAGTGATTCCCCACGAGGTGTACGCTTCACTGCAAAGGAATCCAGACACGTATCTAGATCCCCGTAAAAGCAGACTTAAAAGAATGGAAAGCGAATTGTTAGCCCTATTAAACAGTGAAAAAACACCTGATGAGAAAAGAATCTTATACCAAGAAGCTCTGCAGAAATTTCTTCACGAGTACGAAAATTATAAGAGCCCTACAGAGATTCCTGTGGTTATTAGGCACAGCACGGGGGACGATGGACATGGCGACATAGGATCTGAGCCCGACGATACAGCTGACCAACCAAAAAGATTAGCCACACAACATATCGAACATGTATTAAAAAATACCCTCCCACTTACATTGAGGAGTAAAGGCTTAAGTCTTTATAATCTATTGAATGAGGATCCCGCCATACAATGGACCGATACAGGGGAGATCATTGTGGAAGGATCAAAGGTACAGGGATCGAATATCGTAGACATTGTCCATGATCTGGTGAGAAAGTGGGATAGGCCATCACCATCAGGATGGAAGCATATTAAAGCAAGACTACAACAAATAAATGTCCCTAAAACGTTGATAGGAAATCTGAACAGGTTAAAAGACTTGGAACATGCAACGCCTGTGACACAATTGAAGGCGCCGTCACCCCCGGCGGTAACACCTTTGAAGAGGAGCAAGAAGAGGTTAAACCAACCCTACCCACGTGCCTCTAAAATACGCAAATGGCTAACGTATTAACTAAACGCTATTATGACATTTCTACCCCATCCTCTTACGGCGGCGTAGATAGACTGTACAGAAGTGTTTACGGAGTAGGAAAAAAAGATGTTGAAAGATTTTTGAGGGAGCAGGACGCTTATACGCTTCATAAGCCTGTGAGAAAAAGGTTTAAAACAGCCAAGACAACGGCTTCCTCGATTGATTCTATTTGGCAAGCAGATTTAACAGACATGCAAAGATATTCTGTGTATAACGATGGTTACCGCTACATTCTATTCATAATAGACGTATTCTCTAGATATCTGTGGCTAGTTCCTCTGAAAAATAAATCACCTGAAACAGTTGCTAAAGCCACCAAAACGCTAATGTTAAAAGAAAACAGGGTTCCTGGCTATTTTTGTACGGATATGGGGAAGGAATTTATAGGCCGTGCTTTTCAGAACATGTTGACAGAGTTTAATATCAGCTATTACACAACCAATTCTATACATAAGGCTTCTTTAGCTGAAAGAGTTCAGCGCACCATAAAGGAACGCATGCACCGTTATTTTACACATAAAAACACATACAGATTTCTAGACATTCTGGAATCATTGGCATCATCCTACAACCGCTCACACCATCGCACGATTGGGACAACACCTAACGAAGTTTTAGAAAGAGGTACGCTCCCGAGAAGAGATGGATCACCACCACCACCACACTCTGCGCGCTTCAAAATCAATGATTATGTAAGGCTGTCGCGTTCGGGGAATAAATTCGCAAAGGGTTTTGAGCAAGGATGGACACGCGAGATTTTTAAAGTTAGGGCTGTGAGACCTAAAGGTGAGATAATGATGTATTACATTGAAGATTTGAATGGGGAAGAAATCTCAGGAGGCTTTTACCGCGAGGAATTGCAGAAAGTTGCGTTTAATTTAGAAAAAAATGTGTTTAAAATTGAGAAAATTTTAGGAAGCAAAGGTTCAGGAAGGAGAAAAATGTACCTGGTGAAATGGCTAGGGTACCCAGAAAGCTTCAACACCTATATAAAAGCTGATGCAATAATGAAGCTTAAATAGTATGCAACATGGCTCCTAACCATTTCTACGTCACACTCCCGTCCTCCTCGTCCCTGTCTGTACACCCTAACAACACACTAGCCAACTTTGTAACAGAACTCCATGGGCACATTGAATTGGGTCGTGATTCGTATGAGGTGGGGATATGCGAAATTCAGCTGGACACCGTCTTTTTAAATATTGAACATAAAGAAACCGTTTTTACGATTCTTAGAGACATTGACGAGTGTGAAAAAGCTGGGGTAGCTATGGATGAAACTATGCGCATCGCTCGGACTAAGATTGCACGGTATTACAGTACAGAAGTAAGACTAGGGCCGGGTCAATATGGTTCGGCCGAGGATGTTGTGAGAGGCTTAAACGTAAGTTTAAGAAACTCAAACCTTACGAATGATTTAGTATACGAAGTCGTAAACAACCCTGCACATACACTAATCCTAAAATCAAAGACTAACAGACGTATTAAAGACCATAGAAAGTTCCAAATTCTAGCCAATGGCCGCTATAGCGCAGTCTTCCAAAGAGACACATTTCACGAGACACAGCATGACTTGTCCAGATTAATGTATCAATTGAAGATGGAGAAATTGGCTGAAAGGTCCCCAGACATGTGCTATATTTACAGTAATATAGTGGAGCACCAGTTTGTTGGGGATACCCAGGCACGCCTGCTGCGCATTGCTCACATCCCCAACCATAGAGGAAGGAGTTTGAGTATTACATATGACAGACCCCATTATGTGAATGTCGCAACTAATTTAATAACCAATATCACAATATATATAAGAACGATTGAGGGTGAAAACTTCCCATTCGGTAACGGGAGCTTAACAGTGAAGCTACACTTTCGACGCACTGAGTTATAATGGATAGAAAGCCTTTCACCGTCTATCGAGGGATGCGATACCAGCGCGGTAGTGGACTTGGGTCCATTTTTTCATCCATACTACGTACGGCTGTTCCTTTGCTGAAGAGGGGTGCCAGATACCTTGGAAGGAAAGCGCTACAATCAGGCCTTAACACTGCAGAAGACATATTGGCCGGGGCTAAACCTAAAGAAGCTCTAAAAAAACATTTAAAGCGTACACGGGACGAAATCATCAAAGATGCAAAGAGAAAAATGCGTGGTGGCGGGAAGAAGCGGGCTGCCCGGAAGAAGAAGAAGGGGTCACGTGGTATTAAACGTAAAAGGCTATCAAAAAAGAAGTGCTGTAAGCGAATGAAACCTATGGTTGACCACTTTTTTGACTGATATAAGCTAAGGACATTGATCTCATGAATCATAGTTTGTTTACCACTTGTCGAGAGAGGAGTCACTATTTCGCCATGGCACGCTTCATCCACCCATGTAGTTCACAATGCTGTAAATCGGAGCTGTCCCTTTTTGAGCTACCTCCAACCCAAGTTTCTATTGAGCACAGTGACTTTATTACAATTAACCCTTTAAACACAATTAGTTCCCCGAGTGCACCTATAGAATTCGTGATACCCAGCTCAGGCCCTTACTTTTTTGATCCAAGCTGTGTGCACATGTACGCTAAGCTACGTATAGCCCATTCTGATGGAACGGTCTGCGATGACAAATATGCTGTATACCCTGAAACAAACTTTCTGCACTCCATATTCAACCAGTGTGACGTATATTTAAATCAGACCAACATATCGGCAGGCACGGGGTACTATCATCTACGAGCCTATCTGGAAAATGTCCTCAACTTTTCCAAAGAAGCGAAGGCTACCTTTTTAAGTGCGGAGGGATATTATCAAACTAAAGATGAAAATAGTATAAAGGACAAATTTAAAAATTCTAAAAAGAAAATATACGAGTGTTTTGGACGGTTGCACACAGATTTCACTTTCCAGGAGAAGTTGCTTGTGAACGGGGTGGATATGAAAATAAAGCTCACCCGCACGAGTCCTGAGATCTGCTTAAATCTGGCTGCGGATCAAGAAGAGGGTGCAAAGCCCGTTGTGGTTCACATTATGGACACATACCTCCGCGTACGGCGAGTGAAATTAAGTTCACCAAAACAACTAGAAATTGAGAAAAATTTACTAAACGCTACAGTGAAATATCCTATTAACAGAGTGCAGATCAAACTATATACGGTTCCTGCAGGGTTGGCATCGAAGCAGATAGAAAACATTGCCCTGGGAAATCTTCCTAAAAGGATATTAATCGGCATGCAGGACCACGCTTCGGTGAATGGAAAATATAAAAAGAGTGCCTTTAAATTCGAGAATTTCGGACTTAAAAATATAACTCTATACGTTAATGGCACTGCTTTGGGTGGAACAATGGGTACGGACTATTCATCAGACGCTGTGTTACCGCTTTGTGCCAGAGCCTATAGTAATCTGACCCATATTGCAGGTGATTGTGATGAGCTTGGTAATGGGGTAACGCAGGAAGAATTCATTGATCAATTTAACCTTTATCCGTTTGACATTACACCTGACTTATCTGCTAGCGTAAATACCCATTTAACCCCACAGCAGAGCGGAAACATCTCAGTGCGGCTGGAATTCGCCAAGCCTATAGACGCTCCTATTAGTGTACTAGTATATCTCGAATCGCAAGCCCTAATAGAAGTAGATAGATTTAGGAGCGTTATCACTGACTTTTAAAATGGATGCTAATACACTTCAGAAAGTAATGGAGCGAGTCACACGTTCCAAATTTATCGGCGTGTTTGCGAAGAATGAAACATTGAGTTTGCCAAGTACGCGAGAATGCGGTAGTCTTATTGTGAACACAGACATCATCGGTAATGAAGGGATTCACTGGATCGCTGTCTATTTTAAAAATAGACAGCGCCTGTACTATTTTGATTCACTCGGTACTCAACCCTGGAGTGACCCTATTATTGTAAAATTTCTCGCTCAGTTACATATTCCCGAAGTTGTATGGACCCCATTTCGCATGCAAGGATATTTTACTAATGTTTGCGGAATGTACTGCGTCTCATTTCTCATGCATATGTCAAATGATAAAGAATTTATAAATTTTTTAAATTTATTTGACCCGTGTCACACTCGCCGAAACGATGAAATGGTATGCAGACAGATAAAAAACCGTTTTCCAATTGTACGTACTCGTTGTATATTATAATGTTTTTGTTCGTATATTTGTAACGATATATTCTGTAGTTGTTTATTGTACTGATTTCTTTCATTTAATAAATTTATGAAAATATATTGTGTCTTCTTATCCCAAAAAGATCGAAAAACACTTACATTATTTCGGTGTGACATTGTTGACTGATCAGTATATCCTCCCTATTCCGAGATTCTTCAAAAGATTGTATAACACGTGTCAAATCCTCATCGGACCTTAAAGGAATAATGTTCATTCTTTTAAAACATATACAGAGTATACAGACAGATCCCCATTATGTGAAGATATCTTTGGTTCGAGGAATAACATTGAATGCCATAAAAATTTCGATTTTAGCATAATGGGGATAACCAAATAACATTGATTGACATAAAAAATTTTTGGCGAGTATCTATTTGACGAGATACTACAACTCTCCATATATATATAAAAACGAATTATAGACACTTACATTTCTATGGTAGTCCCCTGCGTCGGGTTGTAAGGAGCGTCACTGCAAATATCTTCAACGGTTTGCGTTGGAAATAATTCGCCACGGTCAATCGCATTGAAAAGACTAATTGCGGTTAATGCTGCAGTATCACGTTCTTCATACAATTCCGGGGAGACGTACAGGTCCATGGTGGAGGATGTGTGACATTGTTGACTGTTCAGTATATCCCCCGTATTCCGAGATTCTTCAAAAGATTGTATAACACGTGTCAAATCCTCATCGGACCTTAAAGGAATAATGTTCATTCTTTTAAAACATATACAGAGTATACAGACAGATCCCCATTATGTGAAGATATCTTTGGTTCGAGGAATAACATTGAACGCCATAAAAATTTCGATTTTAGCATAATGGGGTAACAAAATAACATTGATTGACATAAAAATTTTTGGCGAGTATCTATTTGACGAGATACTACACCCCATCCATATATATATATAAATTCTAATTATAGACACTTACATTTCTATGGTAGTCCCTTGCGTCGGATTGTAAGGAGCGTCACTGCAAATATCTTCTACGGTTTGCGTTGAAAATAAATCATCACGGTCAATCGCGTTAAAAAGATTAATTGCGGTTAATGCTGCAGCGTCACTTTCTTCATACAAGTCTGGGGTGACGTACAGGTCCATGGTGGAGGGAATGATTAATCACTGACGCGAAAATAGCTACTGTTACTCCCAACTGAAAAATATCCCCTTTTATATGCACAATCGCCAAGCTCCGCCCAAAAGACCAGATGTTCGTAGTGATTGGCTGCCGATGTAGCTGGGTGGAGCTATGACGTGTACCAATCCGCTATAACGGGACCGGATGAGTAACATATATATAAAATCGTGTTTCTTGAATTATAGGCACTTACATTTCTATGGTAGTCCCTTATATTATATTTTTACTTACAAGTTAATAGTATTGTTTTCTTGTGTTAACATAATTGTTAACTTATTTTATAATAAAGAAATATAGCCTAATTATATTTTTAAAATAGCATTCAGTTTCCACATTAAACTGTGGATCTAAGGTGACGTGAAAACTTTATCCGTTGTCACTCTTCGAGCTAGTTGTTATTATTACTAAAGAGAAAATCATGCATGCTTTTCGGTCATACTACTGACTCGTCAAATGATGCATTAACACGTTTTTCGGGCGTACTACTGACTGCCTCGGGTCAAATGATCCTGTTATTTTAAATCCGGTTCAATAATCCTGTTATGTTGAAATGTGGAAGAGTAAGCTACGACCCCCATCGACGAGATGTATTTCTGAATCCATGTTAAACTGGAGGTCTAAGGTATGTTGAAAAGCTTACCAATTCGGCGAGAAAGAGTTGATTATTATTGCTACATAGAAAAAATCGTGCATTACGATGTTTTTCGGGCATACTACTGACTGCCTCGGGTCAAATGATCCTGTTATTTTAAATCCGGTTCAATAATCCTGTTATGTTGAAATGTGGAAGAGTAAGCAACGACCCCCATCGACGAGATGTATTTCTGAATCCATGTTAAACTGGAGGTCTAAGGTCGGGTGAAAAGCTTACCAATTCGGCGAGAAAGAGTTAATTATTATTGCTCCATAGAAAAAATCGTGCATTACGATGTTTTTCGGGCATACTACTGACAGCCTCGGGTCAAATGATCCTGTTATTTTAAATAGATTTTTTATAGTTTCCGGTTTTTATTTTTACTTACATGTTATTAGTGTCATCCCTGCATGACATCAGTAAGTACGATACACTCCTAAACAAAGAGGTATGGTAGGGGTAAGTACAGTAGGTAATTTTACGGCCACATATTTTTTGGAAAAGTCGGAAATCACGCCCAACGATCCCTGACTGTCCGAAAGTTGATGACATGGGGAAATTGCTCTACAGCCTAACCTAGCGTACGCCTGACGTGGCAGAAGACTCACCCTGACTGATATAACATAATATGGGTATGGTTTTCGATTTGGATTTCCTTTCTCACTAGAAACAAACTCTGCCATTTTAAGGGTGGTATACTACTGCAGCACTATAAATGTTATAGTTTAAATGAAGAGGCTAACCTTCTTATTTACATCTTCGTATTTGCGTCTTGGCAACTAAGATTTTATTTAGTTGGTTGTTCATTCGAACAATTATAACGTCGAATAATTGCTGCTTCGAACAACTGTTTTTCGAACTATGGTTTTCGAACAATTGTGCTCGAACAATTGTGTTCGAACACAATGGCAAAAGATACAAGCATATCCCGTTATTTGAACAAAACTCTCTCTCTCTCTCTCTCTCTCTCTCTCTCTCTCTCTCTATATATATATATATATATATATATAGGGTGCGGCAAAAGTAACGCCCTTTTAATAATTGTATCTTTATAGTTTTATACAGTATAATTTTTTAGTTTTATATTGTATCATTTTGTTATTTTTTAGTTTTTACTGAGAAAGTACTTATTTTTTTCTTAAAATGCTGTATTTTTCTTAAAAACCTTATTATTTCTCTTAAAATGCTGTAATTGATTTATTTCCTTCAATAAAAGAGAATAAACTAAAAAGGGCGTTATTTTTGCCGCACCCGTTATATATAATTGTGGGCATATCTAAGAAATGGAGTCGAGAGAGGTTTTTTTCAAGCTGTCTGGGAGAAAGGTCATTTATGGTCAGAAAAAAATCGCCTCTGGCAATAGGTGAACCGATTTGAACAGATTCTCGGAATCCCTTTCCTAGCGGATTGTATTTTGGATAATTTCAACTTTTAATTGAATTGTTTCGTAAATTTTCATATTGTTTCGTTGTTCAAATATTTATAATAAAAATAAGTGGTAAAAATTATTTATTTAATAAACAGAATTTAATAGGATTCACCCACAGAACATTCGAAAAGTTTAACTAAGTTTAATGAAGTTCAAGTTAATGTTATATTTGATTCTAATCGTTAAACACTATATACATCTATTGTAAAACCCTATATCATCTATCCATCTATAGTGAAACACTATATATATGATAGCTATTTTTGTACGGATATGGGGAAGGAATTTATACGCCGTGTTTTTCAGAACATGTAATAGAGTTTAATATCAGCTATTACACAACCAATTCTATACATAAGGCTTCTTTAGCTGAAAGAGTTCAGATATATATATATATATATATATATATATATATATATATATATATATATATATATCATAAGCTGCTTAAAAGACTGTATATATATAATTATAGTAAACTTATGTCGAAATAAACTAGTTAACCATAAAATATTATTTTCTATTATTAAGTTTTCTATGTTGAATTATGTGTGGTTAACTACGTTATTTGTTTCGAAAAGTTTAACTTCAAGTTTAATGACGTTCAAGTTAATGTTAAATTTGCTTCTAAACGTTAAACACTAAACTAAAATTAAATGTTATAATATGAAAAATAATATATATATATATATATATAGATATCTATATATATATATATTATATAATATCTATATATCTATATATATATATATATATATTATATTATATATATTTGCATATACCTAACATAAGATGTTTAAAAGAATATATATATATATATATATATATTATATATATATATATATAAGCATAATAATATATATCTAGCAAGAGCAATCCGATCATTGCAAAAAAAACTGGAAAGGTATGCAATTCCATAATAATAAAGATTGAGTGTGTAAAAATTATTTATTTAATAAACAGAATTTAATTGGATTAACTACCGTCATATATATTGTGTTACACAATGGATGATTAATATATGGATTTCTGGGACACATGGCGCTATCTGGCAACTGAACACATTGCGCTATCTGGCAACTCAGCCAGAATAGAGCTTATAAAAGACCGAGAAGCTGATGAAAGAATCATTCAAGCTCGGCTCCCAGCCGAGCAAGGACCTCTGGTCTTCTCTTTCAGGCCCTTTGGTAAAACCCCTTAGAGGCCTCTTAGGTTAGGAAAACGAAAATAATTTGGGGGAGAACTCCTCTCTCCTTCAGGTGTCTCTCTCTCTCCTTTCAGGTGTCTCTCTCCTTCAGGTGTCTCTCTCTCTCTCCTTCAGGTATCTCTCTCTCCTTCAGGTGTACCCCTACCCCTTGGCTCAGCAACTGTGATTCTGGCTGATTAGGAGTCTATAAAACAACGCCTACTTGGCTGAAGTCTTAATATGCACTTGGCTCCTGCCAGGTGAACACCTCTCCTCCTTTCTCTCTGGCCCTTTGGGGGGAATAGCTTGGGGAGAACTCCGCCCCCAAGTTGCATGCCCCTTGCAACCCCGGTTGGCAACAAAGGCCAGTACTCTTTTTTTCTTTCTTTTTTTTTCTTTTTTTTCTCTTTTTTTTTTTGCAACACCCCCCACCCCTCTTTGTAACAACCCCCACCCCCCTTTGCAACAACCCCACCCACATTTGCAACATTGCAACATTACGTCATCACTTGCAACATTCTTGCACTCTCCCCTTTTTCGGCTATACTACTCCATGGTATCGAAGGTTGAAAGTAATTGAAAGTTGGATTTAATGGTAGCGTAATGGGAATGCCTGATTTATAAACAAGTTCGATTGTATTTTTAGTAGTTAATACTTCCACGCATAATATATATATATATATTATATATATATTATATATATATATATATATATATATACCGTTATTAACAGGCTAAAATAATTCATGGTACGGTAGATTGAAAGTTACTGAAATTTCAGTTTGAGATTAGTGTAAGCCGAATAGAAATTATTAGGAATGCAACGGAACGGGCCTGAAACGGAACTTAAAAAAGTAACTGGCCGGAACTAGAGGGTAACTGGTTTGTAGGTTAGGCTGTGCTTAAGATTCATCAGGCCCTAGGTTAAAGCAGGATGCATGTGTTATTTTAATAATATAATATAGTACGTGTATATAATATACATACAAGGTGGCGCAAAAGTCGCGCATCATAGGAATTTTGTGTTGACTATATATAATTTTTTTTCTTTTAGGTAGGGGATGGCTGCGAAATTAACAATAGACGAAAGGGTGAGCTTGGTTTTAATGTATGGAATACCAGGTACAACAAATCGATGAATCGGTACAGAATTTAAATTCTGTACCGATTTGTAGTACCTGGCATTCCATGCATTAAAACCATGCTCACCCTCTCGTCTATTGTCAATTTCGCAGCCATCCCCTACCTAAAAATATATATATATATATATATAATCAACATTGAAAATTCCTATGATGCGCGACCCTATATATATATATATATATATATATATATAATTTATATATATATATATATATATAATATATATTGTAAAGAACGACGCTTGTGTAGAAGAACGTTCCGCACAAGATGAGGAGGGAGAACGAACAAATGAAAATGAGGTAACCACCCGGGAATCGAACCCGGGATCTTCCGATTGCCGGTCAGCTATGCTATCCACTACACCATGGGCCTCGATTAATCAGAAGTCGTAATTCTCCTACATACGAGCAGAAACCAATGCCCTGAGGGGGCACCTTCGCATGCCGTACATATATCGGGTCCGCAAAAAAAAAGGAGCATGACGAAAATGTTTACTGTACATTTATTTTTACACATAATGACAAATAACTTATTTTAGGCAAATAAGCAACAAATAAACTAAGTTAGTACCAAATTTCATGTCAATACGTCAAAAATTAAAGAAAATATAAAAGTTTTACTACAACATGTCATATAATTTTACAATTTCCAAAGAAAACGAAATTTAAGACTATAAAAATTGTTCGATATGTTTGCCAGAAATGTTTACTGTACATTTATTTTTACACATAATGACAAATAATTTATTTTAGGCAAATAAGCAACAAATAAACTAAGTTAGTACCAAATTTCATGTCAATACGTCAAAAATTATAAAAATATAAAAGTTTTACTACAACATGTCATATAATTTTACAATTTCCAAAGAAAACGAAATTATAAGACTATAAAAATTGTTCGATATGTTTGCCAGAAACCTCTACAACCCTTCGTAATCGGGGCCTAAATTGATCTATAGCTTTATCTACTTGATCTTGGGTAATTTCTTCCCATTTTTGTACGATAACTTCTTTCAAATGTTCGACATTTCGGATCTTATGCTTGTACACTTTCTCAGCCAACATTTCCCATATTCCGTAGTCTACGGGATTCAAATCTGGACTATTAGGGGGCCAATCTTTTGGGTAAAGCAATTCAGGAACATTATTTTCTAAAAATTCAATAGTTGACTTAGCGGTATGCGCCCGAGCGCCATCCTGTTGGAATAAGAAGTAACCATTAATCGCCAATCGTCTCATTTCGGGCAGCATTTGTTCCAACAAAGTTTCAGTGTAATAGCGGGCGTCTACTTTGATGTTTGGCTCTACGAAAAAAACAGATGTCTTGCCTAGTTTAGACACACCGACCCATACCATTACGCTGGCAGAAAAATGATTATGGGGTAGCATAAAGTCTATCATCTGGTATTTCATTTTTTACGATTAACTCTTGAATACACTCTGTCATTTTGGGAATTTCGCGGTGGTTCTACCATAAACTTCTTTTCGTCAGTAAAAAAGCCGAGGTCTACTTTTTCGGGAGTGATATTTCTTAACATGCGTTCAGAACAAACAACTCTTTTCTGTTCGTTAATTTCAGTTAATTTCTGCCCGTGTATCCGTTTATAAGGTTTTAGTTCAAGGTCGTTTTTAATAATGTTTCTGACGCTACTTTCGGATAAGCTCAACTCATTAGCAATTCTGGACGGTGTCACGTGAGTCCCTGGTCTGCCTTCTTGACTACAAATTCTTAGTTCCACATCTCTGATGTTTTCTTCGGTTCGAACTGATCTTGGCCTCCCGCTTCCTTGTTTCCTTTCAGTACTTTCAGTTTCGTCGATTTTTCTTAACAGCTTGTCCAAACCTCCTTTCGACCATGGTTTATTCGGAAACTCTTGTAATAATTTTATTGCGCCATAATTTTTATCAAGTCTATAATGTTTTATTAATATTTTATCTTCTTTAGAAAAGGGCATATTATCATTTTTATTGATTAAAATTATTTAGGCATCTGAAAAACAATTTGTAATGAGAAAAACATTAAATTTTTACGCGGAAATTCACTTTTTTTAGTCATTGCACGTTTGTGGCCATACAATCTTTATTTTATGACCGATTTTGATGAAATTTGTTTTATACAACTCTGGGCTCTTTTATCTTTAGCTAGATATATAACATTTAAGGGTCCGGCAAACAATGCGGGCGTGAGAGCAATTTTCGTCATGCTCCTTTTTTTTTTGCGGACCCTGTATATACACTTTAACTGCAAACAACACACAGTATAAATAATGTAAAGAACAACGCTTGTGTAGAAGACCGTTCCGCACAAGATGAGGAGGAGAACGAACAAATGAAAAATGAAAAATGTATTATATATATATATATATATATGTACGGCATGCGAAGGTGCCCCTCAGGGCATTGTTTCTGCTCGTATGTAGGAGAATTACGACTTCTGATTAATCGAGGCCCATGGTGTAGTGGATAGCATATCTGACCGGCAATCGGAAGATCCCGGGTTCGATTCCCGGGTGGTTACCTCATTTTTCATTTGTTCGTTCTCCCTCCTCATCTTGTGCGGAACGTTCTTCTACACAAGCGTCGTTCTTTACATTATTTATACTGTGTGTTGTTTGCAGTTAAAAAATATATATATATTATATATATATATATTATATATATATATATCAGCCATGGGAACGAGGCCTGGCCTCAGGCTTTGAGTCCTTCAGAAATCCACGAGGCCGAGGACACATTTTTCAAAGGCCTTGAGGCCGAGCCCTTTTTAGTGGAGACCTCACGAGGCCTTAAGATTGTTAGGCTGAAGGCTTAACAATCTAGCCTAGCCTAGTCCTAAAGCTCTTCCAAAGGTAGCCTCACACTAGCCTGTATCTCTTCAACTCAAAATTAATAAACAAAGACATAGCTCACTTCACTTACCTAATAAAAGGGAATTATTAAGCATTAAGCACGTTCATCTATTACACGCGGCCACACCACACCAACACGCTGTGTTTACACTTGCCGGGCCACACAGTCAGGCACAGTTGCCCGAACAAGATTTCCTGGGCACCATCATTAGCCCAATAACTTTTTATTTCTCATTTTAATATACCTGCAATATTTCAAGTATTTATAAGTAGTATGGACGCAAAATGGACGACTGAAAGAATGGTACAATGCAGTTGCAAATGTTGATCAAAGTTGCAAGATGTTGCAAGGGGTTATGCAATGAAGGAGGGGGAGGGGTTATGCAACAAATCAATGCTGCAAAGGGGAGGGAGGGGGCTTCGGGGGAGAAGGGAGGATGACCTCCCCAAAGGGGTAGCCTTAACCTAAGAGAGGAAGAGAAAAGAGAAGGAGGAGGCCTTTGGGGGAGAAAGGGGATGTCCTCACCCGCCAAAGGGAAACCTAACCTAAGCCTTAACCTAAGGAGAGAGAGAGTTCTTTATTCCACTGGAGTCCGACGCACTATGAGTATCCAGGGGCCAAGCAGCGGTTATATAGAGGGTCGTGAGTTGCCAGATACCACTTATTTATCTATGGAGGGGTTACCAGAGAACACTATATATTTATTTAGATGAGTTACAAAATAGTGTTTTTTAATGGTTCAGGTATACCTTATTAGGGTGAGTTGCCAGGTTGCGCCATTTATTTTAACTTATTTAGACGAGTTTCCACTTATTTATTTATTTATTAGAGGCAAGAGCGACTTTCTCCTTAAAGTTGTTCAGCAAGAGAACTAATTACACCAGTACACATTTGAAAACTTGTCGATCGATTTTTACAAACTAGTTGGTGATTCTATATAATTTGAGTGCGCTGATCTAAAAAATATAGTTAGTTTTTCCCTATCACGTATGGTTTTCTTACTACAGGGTGTGTCATAAATCCCCCATTTATCCCCAAATGTGAACCATCTTATCGAGACCAACATTGGATTGCACATGCTAAACCATAAATTTTGTTGTTATAGACTACAGTAACGCTTACATAATAATGTAGGGTAAATATATATAACAACCAGTCCCGTTCCCAACAAAATACTCTCTCCCCTCCCATCAATGGGTGGTTAACATTTGGGGACAGATGAGGTATTACAACACCCCTTGTAGCACGAAATCTTTAGGTGATAGAGTAAAACCTAATTAAAGCAGAATTAAATAGCTCCTAGCTCTTGGACAAGCATATTGCTTGTTTATGAAAGAATAAAAAAATAACTGAAAGAAACAAAATATATTTACTTTCTTTACTTGCAAACATTTCAGGACTTATTCCAAAGACTTTAAGACTACGAAGGTAGATCTAACTAATGACGACTAAACCGGTGCTTCTTTGATGTTTTCTTATGCTGTGCGTTGAGGCTGATCTCGTTGCAGACACCAGCAGTAATCCGCCATCATATTTGTATGCCATCTTCCTTGATATCTTCTTTCCATGGTTTTGATGTCCTGGTGAAATCGTTCCCCTTGCTCCTCACTGACATCTCCGAGATTTTCGGGAAAACGGTCAAGATGCGAAAATAAGAAGTGAACTTTCAGGCTCATGTTGCAGCCTAAGGCGCAAAACTTTTTAAGCATATTTTCCACCAGTTTTTCATAATTTTGGCTTTTGTAGTTTCCCAAGAAGTTTTCAACAACATCTTTGAAACCAAGCCATGCTTCTTTTTCTTTATTCGTCATTGTGTTCAGGAAATGATCGTCTGTCAATAACTTTCTAATCTGAGGACCTATAAAAACACCTTCCTTTATTTTCTCGTAGCTAATCTTTGGATATTTTGAACAAATGTACTTGAAACACTCACCTTCTCTATTCAATGCTTTGACATACTGCTTCATCAAGCCTAACTTAATGTGCAAGGGTGGTAGGAGGATTTTATTTGGTTCAACTAGATGTTCATGTAAAATGTTCTTTGATCCTGGGTAAGATTCTCTCTCGGAGGCCAAGTTTTCCTCTTCCAGTGCTGGTCACGTGCTCGACTATCCCATTCGCAGATGAAACATGGCATCTTAGTGTATCCTGATTGCTGCCCAAGTAACATGCAAAGGACTTTGAGATCCCCACACAATATCCATCTGTGATTTTGATACTGAATTTTTTCCAGAAGCAGTTTCATGTTATCATAGGTCTCTTTTAAATGAGTAGAATGGGCCACTGGGATTGATGCATATTTGTTACCGTTGTGCAGTAACACTCCTTTTAGACTGGTTTTAGAGGAATCTATAAACAACCTCCAGTCACTGGTTTGGTATTCGATGCCTAGCTTGCACACTAATCCTGTGATGTCCTTGCAAAATACCAAGGGACCATCTTCTTCGAAAAAAGGCACGAAGTCGTTCTCACGATTTCTGTACCAAGCGAAGTATGTGTCGGATGCCAATAAATTGTTCTCCTGCAATCTAGACCCCAAACGTTCTGCAGAGTCCTTACGCAGATTCAAATCCCTGCCTAAGTCATTTAGTTCGGCTTGGGTTAATGGTTTAGGATCTCGGTCAGCTGTTGGCTATTCATAAACATCATCATTGTCTGGATTTGCAGCTGAATCAGAATCTGAATTGTATTGATCCAGACTCTCGGGTGGGCGGGGAATAGGAACTTCTGGACCATGGGGTACCGGCCTTATTGCAGATGGAAGACTTGGGTATTGAAGGCTCTCTTTATTCTTTGCATTATAACCTTTAACATTGCAAGAACAGAAGTAGCAGTCGTCGGTATGGTTTCTAGGCTCGCGCCATACCATAGGGATCCCAAATGGCAAACTTTTCTTTTTACCTTTGCTCCAAGTCCTTAGTGCCGCAACACACGTAAGACAAACCTTGTGTGGAGCCCAACTTTTGTCTTGATCTCCTAATTTAATTCCAAAATAAGCATGATAAGCTCTCTTAATGAAGGTCGTTACATTTGTCCTTTGTTTTACAACATACCGACCACAAATATAACAAAATATGTCTGGACTATGGGTACATCCTCTAGAAGCCATTATTAAAATTTTAAAGACGTAATGTTAGAATTATCTATCTGAAAAATATGAAAAAACGAAATTAATTAAAGATAAAAAAGGTAAAAAATTACAAAACGCCCCAAAATTGTTTTGCTAATAAATTTAAAATTGTGGGTGATAGAAAAAAACGTAGCATTTTTGAATTCAGCGTAGCGAACTGCTTCAGAATCACAACTCAAAGTAAAGAAATCGATTTTCATGCAGACCGGTGTTATTTAAACGATTCCTAATATTAACAATAAAAGAAATACACTAGATAATTAATCCATGGCGTAGCAAAAGAAATCGTTCAACTTAATATTAATACTAAAAGAAATACACAGGACTCTTTACATTGTACATTATTCCAATAACATATTCTCTAAGAATAATATTTAATTTACCTATAATTCATGAAACGCTTCCATTTATTCTAACACCTTAGAATGTATACTGTGTCTATTTACGTTTGACAATCCTTTCTATATATCTAACTGAATCTAATTTCTATTTATAAGAGAGAGAGAGGAGAGAGAGAGAGAGAGAGAGAGAGAGAGAGAGAGAAGAGGAGAGAGAGTTAATGCTCTAAAAACTGAGAGAGAGAGTTAATGCTCGAAAAACTGAGAGAGAGAGTTAATGCTCGAAAAACTGAGAGAGAGAGTCGCACACACACACACACAACACACCCACACACCACACACATACACACATTATTGACTTTATTTCGAAATCACTGTTAAAAATTAGATTACATTCAAACATAAGCCCTCCGTGTGTCTATTGTGTATACTGTAGGTCTAAGGTGGAGTGAAAAAACATAGCTTATTGTCAGAAATGGCAGCAGAAAACAAAAATGACCACCACACACACACACACACACACACACACACACACACATATATATATATATATATAATATATATATATATATATATATGGGCCTAGATTTAGCCGTTTAAGGTGATAATGATTAATTTAATGCTGGTGATTAATTGATGCAAATTGATTGTTTATTAATGACAGGCTGGGTTAACAATTTATGATGTCCTACAGTATCACCGGTTGAAGGGGGCTAATGGAGTAGGCCTACTATAATATTTATGAGTGATATGAATTGCTTCGAGGCCACCAGCTTGGATTACACCCAAGCAAATATTGTAAAGATTATAAAAAGCACCTTATTGTTTTGTATTTAATTAATAAAAATAAATCAGTTATTTGTTCACAGTGAATAACAAATGATAAACAATAATTATAGTGCTTAACAATTCTATAACGGCATTTGTATCATGGAAAAGTCTGACTGAGGATTAGTAAATGAAAAAAAGAATTATACAGATCAATTGTTAAGAAATACGCTCATTTATGAGAGGCTAATGGTATGCAAAAATGGGACACAGCATGAAATATGAAATCTAGTGATTACAGAAATTATGCATGTACGTTATAATAAAACAAATATATTATGTAACACGCTGATTATGAATAAACACAGAATAAATGATGCAGCCTAAGAACTACGGAAATTAGTGACGTGCGCTTATGGTGCCCTTTAGGTCACGTATTACACTGCTTATGTAGGCCAGAGTAACGCAGTAATGGACTACTAAACAAGATGCTGGAGCCTAATGATAATTGGGAGAAATACTATGACAATGATTACACGAATATCATTTATATAAAGGCAATTATATGATGCTGAGTGATTACACATAAATGGAACATAGAAACAAGATGCTGTGGCCTAATGATAACACTGGTCTGCGTCATTTTTGAGGTCAAGGTTTTTTTTAGTTGTTCTTATATAAGTTTCGCATGCTGAATTAAAAAAATGTAACTCATTTTGCTCAATCAGGTCAGGTTTTTATGCTATCTCAATTTAAAAAAAATTAGATAATCGTTATGAAATGAGCAAGTTTATTTTTTTAAAAGACTTACATTTTAGCCAAGTGTTAGCCAAGCTCTATATAATAAACAGACACAACTTATGTCTAATTACGATTGTCATTACTGTTTTTCAGCATGAATAGAATGTGCAAGAATGACCCAAACAGGTTCTGCTACATCTGTGGTGAAGTCACTATGTCAGACCGGCAGTCAAACATCACATTTTGTGAGGAAAAGCTATCACGCCTACTTTGGAGTTAAACTTGGTGACCAGGACAAAGCCTTTGCCCCTCACATATGCTGCAAAACGTGCGTTGAAAGTCTGCGGCGCTGGAGCCACAAGAAGGTAGAGTGTCTACCTTTTGGTGTCACAGTGGTGTGGAGGGAAGGAAGAGATCATACTACTAACTGTTATTTCTGTATGACAAACCTACAAGGTAAGTTAGTATGAATTTAGTATGAATTTCATTTTATACTTACAAAAATATGCCTGACAATATATGAGATATGTCTTTATGTTATCTGCCTTTATCTGTTTCCTTTTAGGCATAAATCGAAAAAACAAGCAACACGTAAAGTATCCAGACGTGCCATCTGCCATAAAGCCAGTGCCTCATGGACCAGAAATTCCAATTCCAACACCGCCCGACCAGGGCCGTAACTAGGGTTTAGAAATTAGTGAGGTCCAGATTTTTTTCGAGCGCGGCGGGACGAGCAAAATTCAGACCAAAATGACATCTACAAACACAACCCAAGCTATACACTAAACACAAAACCCTTGTCTATAATTAAATACTGTACAAAGGGACCTGTTAGCAAAAATACTTTTATTAAAGCTGCAGCAATATTTCACGGTTCAGTCTCTTTTTTTTTTAGGAAATAATTACCGAGGTCCGGACCTCGGTGACCTCATAGGTAGTTACGGCCATGCGCCCGACAACTTTGATTCGTCGTCCGACTCAGATGAAGAAATGGATGACGGTGACATATCTGGTACATACCAACATACTGCCGAGACAAGTCAACCCAAACTCTTGAGCCAAGCTGAGTTGAACGATTTGACAAGAGATTTGTGCTTGTCCAAAGAATCTGCTCAGTTGCTAGGGTCACGTCTTCGCGAAAATCGTTTGTTAACTCCAGAAACAACATTCTTCTGGTATCGCAGCCGCGAAGAAGAGTTTCGAGAATATTTCACGTTGGACGAAGAAGCTTCGCTGGTTTACTGTAACAACGTCAACGACCTCATTGCAGCTATGGGTTTAGCGTATGACCCTACAGAATGGCGGCTCTTCATCGACTCCTCAAGCAGAAGCTTGAAAGCAGTACTACTCTACAATGGTAACAAGGTCGCGTCTGTTCCGGTGGGTCACTCGGTGCAGATGACTGAAAGTTATAGTAACATGGCGCTTTTGCTAACTGCTTTGAAGTACAAACATCACAATTGGATGATATGCGGAGACCTAAAGGTATGTTTGTGTCTACAAAAAAAATACAAATATATATATATATATATATATATATGCCCTGATATATATATATATTATATATATATATATATATGTATATATATATATATATATATATATATATATATATATATATATACAGGGTGGGCGGAAAGTAGCTCCCTATTTTGGATTGGTAAAAAAATACGTATATTATCCATTTATTTCAGAAGAAATAATATAAAAAGGTAGGCATACATGGTAGGTTTTCTCTAAAATTCAATGTGGGCTCCAACTCTTTCCACCAGCTTCTGGAGCCGCCCAGGAATGGCGTCCACTGACTTTAGCAGGAACTCCGGCGGGATGGAGGACATGACTTCCCGAATTCGGTCCTCCAGTTCTTCCAATGTCCTCGGTTTGGTGCGGTAGACTTCTTCCTTTACCCACCCCCAAAGAAAGAAGTCGCACGGTGTCAAGTCGGGGCTCCTGGCTGGCCATTGATGTGGACCACGACGACCCATCCAACGCCCAGGGAAGTGGGCATCCAGCCACTCACGGCAACAAGAGCGAAGTGCGGAGGGGCGCCATCTTGCATAAATATCAGACCGTGCGACTTCTTTCTTTGGGGTGGGTAAAGGAAGAAGTCTACCGCACCAAACCGAGGACATTGGAAGAACTGGAGGACCGAATTCGGGAAGTCATGTCCTCCATCCCGCCGGAGTTCCTGCTAAAGTCAGTGGACGCCATTCCTGGGCGGCTCCAGAAGCTGGTGGAAAGAGTTGGAGCCCACATTGAATTTTAGAGAAAACCTACCATGTATGCCTACCTTTTCATATTATTTCTTCTGAAATAAATGGATAATATACATATTTTTTTACCAATCCAAAATAGGGAGCTACTTTCCGCCCACCCTGTATATATATATATATATATAGATTTAGAAGTTATAGCCCTAGTGCTGGGTCTACAAGGCGGCTACACCAAATACCCCTGTTTTCTCTGTCTGTGGGACAGCCAAGCAGACAAGCAATACTACGTACAACGCGACTGGCCAGCAAGACGTGGCCTGGAACCAGGTTGGCACAACGTTCTGTCACACGCTCTCGTGAATCCGCAGATGATTCTACTTCCGCCGCTGCACATCAAGCTCGGACTTATGAAGAATTTCGTCAGAGCACTCAACAAAGAAAGCCGAGCTTTCGCTTTCCTGAATCAGAAATTTCCACGCGTCAGTGAGGGCAAACTGAAAGCAGGTATTTTTGACGGCCCTCAGCTCAGGGAACTAATGAAAGATGGCCAATTCGACGAAGGTCTGGAGGACAATGAGATCAATGCCTGGCTCGCATTCAAGTCCAATGTCACGAATTTTCTGGACAACCACCGAAGTCCAGAGTACGAACGTGTTGTCGAAGAGCTCCTGCAGAGCTTCCAGGCTCTTGGTGCACGTATGTCCATAAAGATGCATTTTCTCAGCTCGCATTTAGACTACTTTCCGGACAACTGCGGTGATGTCAGCGAGGAGTAAGGAGAGCGCTTCCACCAGGATATTCGAGTGATGGAAGAGAGGTACCAGGGCCGCTGGGATGTGAACATGCTCGCGGACTACTGCTGGTGCCTCAAGAGACGTTCCAGCTGTGGAACACAGACGAAAGTCTTTGAGAAAGCCCTTTCGTCCACATTAACTGTACTCGTGTACCATTTTTTATATACTTTGTACATTTTCTGTCAATTTAAGTCCGTTTTAAAAAAATAAACTTGCTAATTTCATAACGATTATTTTCGAATTATCTATTTTTTAAAAATTGAGATAGCATAAAAACCTGACCTGATTGAGGAAAATGAGTTACATTTTTAATTCAGCATGCAAAAATTATAAAAGAACAACTAAAAAAACCTTGACCTCAGGAAATTTTTTTTCAAACGCAGACCAGTGTAATTGGAAGGGATGTACTAAGTTGATACACCGTAAATGAATTAGGTCTTCAGTAGAGAATACTTAAATCTATCACATAAATAAACGGATGTAAAGTATTTATATGAATGAACACAATAGCAGATGCTACGCTGAATTACGGTACTGGAACGGCACTCAGATTAGGACTTCGGCCTAACGCGTTTTAACGAGAGTCAGTTTGACCGAATTATAAAACACTGCGTTTATAGCCTACTCTTCTGCGGTTCACTGGGTAGGCTTTACGTTATTGTTTTTAAGCAAAGAGACAAGGTTTACCAGTAAGAGAGTGATACCTCTAGGTTGACGCGTTGCTTGGAGGGTGGCCTGTTGAACTAATAGGCTCGAGGTGTTGACCGTCCGATTTTTTTGTTGAGCGGGCGCCGGTCGCCTGTTGTTGCCTCTTGAGATGCAGGATGGCCTGAAGGTGATCTTGCAGACGTAGGCCAGTAAGAGAGTGATACCTCTAGGTTGACGCGTTGCTTGGAGGGTGGCCTGTTGGACTAAAAGGCTCGAGGTGTTGACAGTCCAATTGGTCTGTTGAGCGGGCGCCGGTCGTCTGTTGCTGCTTCTTGAGATGCAGGATGGCCTGAAGGTGATCTTGCAGACGTAGGCCAGTAAGAGAGTGATACCTCTAGGTTGACGCGTTGCTTGGAGGATGGCCTGTTGAACTAATAGGCTCGAGATGTTGACCGTCCGATTGGTCTGTTGAGCGGGCGCCGGTCGCCTGTTGTTGCTTCTTGAGATGCAGGATGGCCTGAATGTGATCTTGCAGACGTGGGCCCGGGGTTCTTATGACTGCCCCTTGGAAGTTTGTTCCGTAAGTCAAGGTCTTCACTGTGAAGTGTTGACGGGCCTAATGGATTCACGTCGACGGCCGTTTTTCGTAAAGCGGTGAAAGCTGAACAGATGTGAAGTGATTTAGGTTTGTAGCTTCGTCGTCGAGTCACGTAATGTGTCCACCTTGAGGATGTTTTCTCGTAGCGTGTTGAGCTTTGCCGGTGCTCTAGAGGATGATTGTTAACCAGTTGAGGTGTGGTGAAAAAGGCCAATGAAAACGCCTACAGCGGGAAAGACTTGGCTTACTTCGAGTGATGATGCGTTCTTGGGTGAAAAGTGTTGAAGTGGGCCTTGAAGGGAGCCGGCTAAAGCTGACGCTGTAACGACGTGAAGGATGAACTTACGAGATGAACGCACGAAAGGAGTGGGGGTGAATATGAGTTGACTGCGCCTTTTATAACCTTAGGAACATTCGAATTCCGCGATTCGAGGCTAGCGTCATTGTTTTTCTTTTATTGCTTGAAACCGGGTGTCTTCTGAGTTTTATTCCTTGATACCACGTGTGTCTTCTAAGAATGTTTGAGAAATGGCGGTGAAAAGAATTCTTATGGTTGTTTTTTGTCTGTTTTCTGTCTGTAGTTGTCTGTTCCGATATATATATATATATATATATAATATATATATATATATATAAGAAAAACAATTATTTTAACTAACCTTACCTAAAGTGTTTATTTTTGCCATTTCCTTTCTTTGAAAGCATCTCTGGAAAAAAATGTATAACGAGGTAAACTCGAAACAGGTGAATCGTCGAGCCGACCGCAAAGGCTGACCGCAAAGGTCCATTTGGCCTAATTCCAACCATACAGCCTAAGAAAACCTCTCTCGACTCCAAATTTTGCTCCCTTGCTACTACAATGTATATATAAATCTATTTTATTTTTCTTTGCGTTTCTGTTATTGAAATGAAATTAATGAAAATGAAAAATGGAAAGGTTTATTATTATTTTAATTTTTATTATACATTTTTTTCAAAATTAACACACATGCACTTTGGAAGTACTCAACAATTGGAATTTAATAAAATTACTTTTGCTAGTGAAGGTAAAACTGAATTTAAAATTCATATATATATACTGTATATATATATATATATATATATATATATATATATATATTTAGGGTGGTGCAAATTACAGTAGTAATAATAAGCTAAATCGATTTTCCTTCTCTCTGAATTGTTCGTTTTGACAAGATCAAGCTTGTCACACGCCTTAGACGTACAGTTTAACGTTGAATCCGACAACAGAGGGGGTTAAGCAATGAAGGGGGAAGGGGGTTATGCAATGAAGGGGGAACCTAACCTAAGCTTTAACCTAAGAAGGAGAGAAAGGAGAAGGAGAAAGGGTGTTCGCCTGGCTCCAGCCAGACGCATAATGAGAGTTCATCTGAGCTCCCGCTGTCTTATAAGGTGTAAATCCGCCAGTTGACTTAGAAAGCGTAAATGGCTTGTTCAGGTGTACATTATTAGGGTTGAGTTGCCAGATAGCGCTATTTATTTAACTAAAGCATATATTCTTGACAGTGGGCTTAGAAATCCGTCAGTCCGTTCAGAAGGCGTAACCAGCCATTTGGTATAATTAAATAATATCGTTTACAACCAAAAGAATTAAATAAAACACCATTGCATCATTCTGTTTATTTAGACAAATTATTGGAATCAATTTAATGAAATATATAGAAAATAAATATACAATCAAACGAGGAATACATGCAATAAAAATAATAATAGTATAAGAAATATGAACGAGGAATATATATATATATATATATATATATATATATAGATATAATAAAAAAATAAAATAAAATATATAATGTTATGTGTTTATAATGTTTCAGACCAACAAAGACCCTAGGATCCACTCATGGCTGGTCTACCTAACTGTGTTCGTAATTGTGTATTGTGCATGTCCTCCGTGGTGGCGGAGGGGACCTACAATTTTACGTGGGTTCCGAACCACAAGAACATAAGAACATAAATTTTTATAGTGGGCACACTAGGGGCCACGTCGGCCCATCGAGGCTCCACTATGTAAAAACTGCCTGTACATTGGCAACAACCAATTTTTACAAAACTAAATAATTATCAATTTAAAACTAATTAATTATCAATTTAAAACTAAAGATAGAATCTCTGGATCCAGAGGATCAAGTCATAATAGACTACTATCCACAAATATGTTACACTCTATATCTATTTATAACCGACATGCAAATATATCAGATCCAAAGAATCCAGTCAATTTCATTACGGTATCCATCAATACCAGTACCTTGCCAACCAAAAATAAGTCACGGTCCATATCAATTGCGGACCAAGTCACAATTTACAACCATATACATTACAATATATATACTTAGGAGGAAAAGTGTAGGTGTGGCTGTAAAGACTGTACAGTAATGTAGAAATGTGTGTGCACCCATTTTGGGTCTCCCATTTAAAGGTGTTTGTGGGGCAAGTGAAGATCATGAGTTTTTCAATACCTCACAGTACTATGGGGGGCACCGCTCGGCAGAGGAATCTCTTTAAATGGGGTGTGTAAGGACAGAGAGTATCCCCTAACCCAAGATGCTGCCTCCCTATATCCCACAACACTTGTAAAACTATGTTTTCTTAAATTTGTTCTACATCTTGGCTTAAATAATTTCATACTATGACCTCTAGTCTGGTTATTGTGATCTTTAATGAAAAGAGAATCAAAATCTATCTTATCCAACCCTTAATTTTACTACCTTAAACTATACCCAATCTATCAACATATGCGTCTAATCGATTTTTAAACATGTTTATAGACGTGCTACTAATTACTTCTACCGGCAAACTATTCCAGCTATTTACTATTCTATGCGTAAAAAAGTTTTTGGCAACTGCTGTCTCGAACCTTCTACTTGTCAACTTACACCCGTTATTTCTAGTCCTATTATATTGAGATATTTCGAAAAAGCTATCTCTATCTACGTTATCGAACCCATTCATAATTTTGAAAACCTGGATTAGATCACCCCTTAGCCTCCTAGTCTCGAGTGTAGTCAATTTTAACTCTTTAAGCCTATCCTCGTACGACTTTGACCTAAGCGACGGAATCATCTTAGTTGCTCGTCTTTGAACTCTTTCGATTTTGTCTATATCTTTGCGCATATGCGGATTCCAAAATTGGATCGCGTACTCCAAATGGGGTCTAACTAATGATTTATAAAGAGGAACTATAATATCGCGCGATTTGTACTCAAAATTCCGAGCTATAAAACCTAACACTTTGTTCGCTTTATTGACCGCTGCTGTACTTTGTTTCGCTACTTTTAAATCACCAGTGACTATAACTCCTAAATCTTTTTCCTGCTCTACGCTTATCAACTCTTTCCCTGACATACTATACGCAAAATTACCGTTACGCGAACCTATATGTAAAATTTTGCACTTATCGACGTTAAATCTCATTTGCCATGTGACTGACCAATCAACGATTTTATTCAGATCATTCTGGATTTTACCTCTATCTTCGTCATTAATCGCCCTACCACCCAGCTTCGTGTCATCCGCAAACTTTGAAACTGTACTGACTAGGCCGACATCTAAATCGTTAATATATATAAGAAAAAGCAAGGGGCCCAATACAGAACCCTGAGGAACGCCACTCGCTACATTAGCCCAACACGACTCCGCTCCATCAACGACCACCCTCTGTTTCCTACCTCGCAACCACTCTTCTATCCAATTTATTACTACACCCCTGATTCCATGAGCCTTAGTTTTCTCAATGAGTCTTTTGTGCGGTACGGTGTCAAACGCTTTTTGAAAATCTAAATACACTACATCAACCGCCCGATGACTATCGTAAACGTCAACCACGCTTTGAAAAAATTCTAAAAGATTAGTTAAGCAAGATTTGTTTCGCCTAAAACCGTGCTGCGTATTTCTAACTAAGTTATGCAATTCTAAGTGTTCGACTATACGATCCCTAATTATTGATTCCAGTAGCTTACCTACAACAGACGTTAAACTGATTGGCCTATAATTTCCCGCCGCACCTTTATCGCCTTTCTTAAAGATATGTTTTACGTTTTGCTAACTTGAAATTATCTGGTAGGCACCCTCAGAAATAGATGCATTAAAATCTTTGTTAGCGGCACAACAATGCTATTTCAATTCTTTTAGTTTATGGGATATATGGAATCCGGCCCCGGTGATTTACGCGTTTTCATTTATTTTAATCAATATAGCGCATTACCTCCCCTTCACTAACCACAATATTATCCAAAATATTACCATTATCAAAGGGTATTATGTCTATGACCGTAGGGATATTCGTTACATCTTCTATAGTAAAAACTGACGTAAAGAATTCGTTTAGCAAGGTAGCCATTTCCTTGTTTCAGAACTAGATGTCCGGTAACATTTTTCAACGGCCCCAAGACACTTTTTACTGGATTTCTATTGTTGACGTATTGAAAGAATCGCTTGGGGTTTTCTTTACCGTCACGAGCTCTGAGATTTCAAATTCGCGCTTGGACTTTTTTATTACACTTTTCGCTTCACGCCTTAGAGATATGTAGTTGTTTTCGTAACCACAAATTGTCTTTATCGCAACTTATGTAGCCTATAAGCCCTATCTCTACTCTTTATAATGTCTCCTATTCTAGAAGTAAACCACAAGGTCTTGTTATTTACTTCGCACGCTTAATTTTGTACGGTACACATTCCTCATTTATAGTCCTAAATACTGTTTCAAAACGATTCCCGACATTAGTTTTGCGTTGGAGTTCCCCATTACGTTTTCCCAATTGACGTGACAATTTATTTCGAAATTTACAAAAGTCTGCGTGCTGGAAGTTGGAAATTTTAGTCGAGTTAGCTGGTTTTGAGTGACTTACTGAGAGGACAAACTCTACCATATTGTGATCGCTATTGCTTAACGGTTCTATTACTTGAAGATCAGTAATTAGCCTATCATTCGTAGTTATTACTAAGTCTAAAATACTGTTCAACCTCGCAGATTCCCCAACCTTTTGAATAAGAAAGCTATCCTCGAGAAAATTAACTAAACGATTACCTTCCGCATCTCCCTGCATTGTATCGTAATTCACGTTGGCACAATTAAAGTCACCCATAACTAAAGCCTGCTCACTACCTATTATTCTCTTTAATTCACGATATAACGCTTCGTCCGTATCAGCTGTTTGATTAGGGGGCCTATATATATAACCGCAACAAGAAGTTTGAAATCGTTCAATTTAAGTTCTGCTATAGTCGAATCTGTTGGTTCTGGAATTGTGTGTTTTACTTCTATAACGTTCGCAATATTATCTTTGATATACAACATAACACCGCCTCCTCGCCTACCTATTCTGTTTTTAACAAAAAGTCTATAACCTTTAATTTGATACTCCCTTACAAAGTCACGTGTTTCAGTGCTAAGCCACGATTCATTTATCGCAATTAAATCATAGTCTTTACAAACAATTAAAGAAAAAAATTCGTTGATTTTATTCCGTAAGCTTCGAGCATTTAAGGATAGAACCTTCAAATTGTTTGTAATTGCGACACCTTCGCGAGCGAAGGGGAAATTTGTGGAATTTACGCTGGGACCGTTCGAGTTACGGCAGCCTGAAAAGAAAGACAGTATTATGAAATAGTCTCCTAAACCTAAACGCGCAGCTCCAACGTCATTAAGATGATGTCCATCTCCGAGGAACAAGTCCCTCCTGCCATAGAAACTGTTCCAAAAATTCGCAAAATGCACTCCTTCCTGTTGGCAAAGAGACTTTAGGTTATTATTAATATAGGTCGCCTTGCTGTAGAAATCGTTACGTTGGGTAAT
Source organism: Bathynomus jamesi (assembly GCA_023014485.1). Lineage (NCBI taxonomy): Eukaryota > Metazoa > Arthropoda > Malacostraca > Isopoda > Cirolanidae > Bathynomus > Bathynomus jamesi. The sequence continues at coordinate 444,905 of JAJOZX010000772.1, read as the reverse complement.
TCGAGGAAGTATACCTGTTAAAACAATCTTATTAGTTTTTTCCTTTAATCGCTCTAGTAAGTCCCTGTACCTAGCGAGCAGTTCTTCCGATCTAGAATTTAAAACGTTATTAGTACCGACATGAATAACATACGTTGTGTCCTCGGCGGTAGCGTCTGTAAATTGGTCAACACTATTAGTTATATCCTCCACCCTTGCACCAGGGTAGCAGTAACGGCGCCTACGACGAGGGTTTCTCCCACAGAATTCCTCGAGCTGCCCTCGAACAATGGAATCGCCAACGAGTCGTATTTCCGGTTCATCAGCATCTTCGAAACCTAAAACAGAAATCTTATTGTTTGTTGTTACTGGTAGACAAGTCTTAGGTTTTCTCAATGGTGCTCCATTACGCACTCGAACGAAGGGTTGGGAATTAGGGGAAGAGAGAGGGCTATTAGTACTATTTATATTATTAGTAGAAACTGAGGCAGGAGCGGTCGTAACTGGAGTCTCAAGGGATTCTAATTTTGCCGTCAGGAGCATCACGTTTTCTTCAAGCCTCACTCTGGCCTCACTCTCACGTTCTAACTCGTTCCTCAGGACTTCCATGCTTGAGCACCACCTGCAAACTAACTGCTCATTATTATTAGCCATTGTAAACGCGTTAGCGGCAAATTTCCCTTCACAGCGACTGCAAGTACTTGACGGGGGTGCCATGCTTTTAATTAGTTAAAAAACAAACAAAACAAAAAACAAAATAAAACGAGCGTTTGGAAATTAATAAATTACAACGTAGGTCTACCGCGTGCTTATTGTGCCGTCACCTGCCCAAACCCGCAAAAATGTTCTTGAAATTCAGAAACAGGTTCTTGTAACAAATTTATACTAAATGAATATATAATTAAGCTACCTACGAAAGATCTGTAAAAGAAAGAGTATTTAATAATACTTATCTGATCACGATTCGACCGACTTTTTTCCTTTTTTTCCTTTTTTTCACACGGTGTGACCACACTCTACCTGATCTCCCGAAGGAAGGGAAAATGAATCTTATTTTCTGATAGATTTGAAAAACAAACAAGGCAAGCCACGTGCACTAGCCTTGTATTAATCAAATAATATAGTACTGAATAAAGTCAATAAATGAAATATATATTCGTTAACGAATGATTAGTAACACGAAGTAATTTAGTTAAGAATGCACCAAACATTATTTTTTTTTAAAACACCTCAACGAAAACCACTTATTCAATTCATAACACTGGATACTCGATAAAACTCGTCCGTTCACAAGGAAAGACGATGGAGTATAACCATCAATATAGCAGTACAGGAGAAATATATATATATATACACAATTATATTAAATAATTAAATATATTGAAAATAAATACATACACTTTATCTTCTACTGCACTTAACTAAAATAAAAATAAAATAATATAATACAAAACGATGGAGTATAACCATCAATATAGCAGTACAGGAGAAATATACACACACACACACACACACACACAATTATGTTAAATAATTAAATATATTGAAAATAAATATACATCAAAATACATTCACTTTATTCTACTGCGCAAAACACTAAACTCACACGTAATCGAGTCTACAGTAACATCATTATTGCTTTGCACTACGCAGTAAACACGGCTTAATATTATTTCACCGCTGAAGTTATAGGGAGATCTATACTCCATGTAAATGGCCTTCATATCGTTCAATACTATTTTTGTGCCCACTTTACAATCGGTCGGTAAGTTATCTTTAAATACGGCTAGAAAACACTCAAAAGCACGCACAAAGAGGTCATCGTCAGCCACAAAATCATTATTAAATACAAGTTTATAAACACTCCTTTCCAATCGAGGGTTTATTTTTACTGACCCGGGCTTTTCAATCGTGAACTCTTCTTCACACTGCATAGCGGCAGTTGAAATAATCTTTTAAGTCGTTACGACAGCTGCTCATTATATAAAGAAATAGTTCTTCAGGGTGAACGGTGTATGTGAGCTCAGCCCTGTACCGCTCAAGTGCTTTGTACCAAAGTTCATGATATTTCAAAGAGTCTAAACCTTTTAAATAAGCATCCAGCTCTAGACCATTCTCGCTTGTTCAGTCCTACACTCGGTAAACCCATCGAGCAGAGCGGTGTATGCGTATTCAAGAACCGCATCAAAATAAAGCATATCCGTAATACGCGCGTCTAATATAGGCTTCAGCTGCGGAATCCGACGATTTCAAACATTCTGTCGAGGATGAAACTGTTTCGTGTAGGGACAAGAACGTTATTATCAGATGCATTCTTCCACATCACTTGCAGGAATTTTATAACGATCCTCACTCCACTTCTCAACTATCATGAAGATTCTATTCATCTCCTCAACACTTAAATAAACAACATTCCGTTTGTTTGTTTGTCTACAAGTCGTTTCCAGTACATTGTTAATGGCACCGGTTTTATGCCTGAACACGCGCAACGACTTCGTCACGGACACACTGTACACATTGAGAATGCTTCTCAAAGGAAGTTCCATCGTATTCGAGGAGTGCACGTCCAGTCGGTTCAAGCTCTGAAATGACTATGAGCCACATGCAACGGATCGGCTCGACGGGGGGAGTGAGTCACACCATAGGCTGCTGAAACGTGTACGGCGCTGTTCCAACATGTAAGAGTCATGTGAATACTTGTATCCCATTATATTGGGTAGATGTTTTGAGAAATTTTCCGATACATGAACCAATATCGGTTTTAATGTTTTATCACTCACCAGACGTTCATTTCCACAAACTAAACATCTTCACAATCCGGTGCAGTATTTGAGAGAAACATATGCCCATATTTATCCTTTTTGTTTAACAATCGATACTCGTCTCTAAAGTCTGTTAAAAACTCACACACGCCATTAGCCACAACCTCACTATAAACCTCGTCATGTGGTATAGTGGTAAAAATACTTAAGATTCTCCATGATGACAAACTTTACATTCTCAACTGGAGGGTACGAGTAGTCGGTATGATGTAACATGACATAATATCGCTTGTCACACCACTCATCAACAAGACTCACTCTCCATATCCGTTGCTTCTCTTCTGCACGTGTTGTATCTTTTATTTCACGGTATATGTAAGCTTTTATAAAGTTTAGTCCTACAACATAGTTCAATACATCACTTGCACCACGAAATCCTACAATGCTCTCGCCAGAATAGCCGTAGAGTATTTGTACCTCTTGCTCCTTCGCACGATTCAATGTAGCCTTAAAAGTATCAAAGGAGGGTGGAATAGGGAATTTTTCAGTATCCACCACATCTTGGCACTTTGCCGAATACCACTTTATAAACGTCGAACACGCAATATTAAAGGTAGCCATTACTATTTTTCGTCTACGCGGGAGAATACACGTCTGAGATCCAGGGCTTGTGCGATCAACTGAGCACGCAGGGAAGAGATATGCCCAGGTAGTAGCAGGAGTCACGTGATCAATCATACAGGTGGGCGGAGCTTAGAACTTTCTCCTGTACACACGCTGGGCGGGTACCTTATCGTCATTCACGGTTCTGTGGGAGAAGAGAAAAGCAAGAATGTAGAATATAAGGGTCATCATTTAAATATTTATTATATTTTGTAAATGACCCACTTACGAGTGTGACGTGTTAGAAATAGATTCTGTAGAAAAATTCAGGTTCACGAGCCCATCCACATGTTATATCTGGCCCTACAGGATGTGGTAAAACTGTGTTTATGCTTAAAATCATTAAAGAAAAGGGAGAGATGTTCTCAAAATCTGTGCATAAAGTTATATGGTGCTATTCGACGTATCAATCAGTGTTCAACGAGTACCAAGATGATATTTTGTTCCACAAAGGTGTATATGACGTTAATTCGTTAAAGGGAAAAATACAGTCATTGTAATTGACGATCTCATGTTGGAGATGGATAAAACGTTTGCCGAGACATTTACAGTATTCTCCCACCATCTTAACATAAGCGTGTTCTTCATCAATCAGAATCTATTTTTCAAAAATAGATACATGCGCGATGTGTCGTTAAATACACAATATCTAGTCTTATTCGCGCAACGTAGAGATGTATCACAAATTGGGGTATTAGCCAATCAAATGTTCCCGAATCAGCGTAAGGAGTTTTTGGAAGTTTATAAAGAAGCTACAAGCCGCGTTACGGATATTTGCTTTGCGACCTTCATCCGCGAAACACGTTTAGGGTGCTTCTACGAACGAATATATTTCCAAACGAGCCTGAAACGGTGTATATTCCAGAATGACAAAGAGGCTAAAGAAATACCATGAATTAATAAAAATCTATCATCGACTGCCCTGGGCAATGCAGCAGATGTTTGCTAAAAATATTGACTCCGACTTTTTAAAATGCATCTGTGAAATCTGTCTCAACGTTATAAATTGCAATGTATCAATGAAACCACCTCAGAAGGCTCGCCTACGCCGTTACAAGAACATAATACGTGCACTCGCTCGTAAAAGTCAAACTGTAGGGAAGAAAAAATGAATTATTGTACAAAGAGGAGGGTCATTCCTCCCCCATCTTATTTTCAGTTTTGGGTCCTTTACTGACTAGATTAATATAATGAAGTGGTAGTGATTCCACACGAGGTGTAGGCTTCACTGCAAAGTTCAAAGAATCCAGACACGGATCTAGATCCCCGTAAAAGCAGGCTTAAAAGAATTGAAAGCGAATTGTTAACCCTATTAAACAGTGAAAACACACCTGATGAGAAAAAATCTTATACCAAGAAGCTCTGCAGAAATTTCTTCACGAGTACGAAAATTATAAGAATCCGACAGAGATTCCCGTGGTTATTAGGCACAGCACGGGGAACGATGGACATGGTGACATAGGACCTGTGTCCGACGATAGAACTGACCAACCAAAGATTAATGGGTCGGCCACACAACATATCGAGCATGTATTAAAAAGCACCCTCCCACATACATTGAGGAATAAAGGTTTAAGTCTTTATAATCTACTGAATGAGGATCCCACCATACAATGGACCGATACAGGTAAGATCATTGTGGAAGGAGCAAAGGTACAGGGATCGAATATCGTAGACATCGTCCATGATCTGGTGAGAAAGTGGGATAGGCCCTCACCATCAGGATGGAAGCATATTAAAGCAAGACTACAACAAATAAATGTCCCCAAAACAATGATAGGAAATCTGAACAGGTTAAAAGACTTGGAACATGCATCGCACGTGACACAATTAAAGACGCCACCACCCCCGGCGGTAACACCTCTGAAGAGGAGAAAGAGGTTAAACAACGATCAACCCTACCCACGTACCTCTAAAATACGCAAATGGCTAACATATTAAGACGTTCTTATGATATTTCTAGCCCACCTCCTACGGAGGTGTAGATAAACTGTACAGAAGTGTTTACGGAGTAGGGAAAAAAGATATTGAGAGTTTTTTGCGGGAGCAGGATGCTTATACACTTCATAAACCTGTGAGGAAACGGTTTAAAACAGCCAAGACAACAGCTGCTTCGATTGACTTTATTTGGCAAGCAGATTTTACAGACATGCAAAGATATTCAGTGTATAATGCTGGTCACTGCTACATCCTATTCATAATAGATGTATTCTTTAGATATCTGTGGCTAATTCCTCTGAAAAATAAATCGCCTGAAACAGTTGCTAAAGCCACCAAAACGTTAATGTTGAAAGAAAACAGGGTTCCTGGCTATTTTTGTACGGATATGGGGAAAAGATTTATAGGCCGAGCTTTTCAGAACATGTTGACAGAGTTTAATATCAGCTACTACACTGCCAATTCTATACATAAGGCATCTTTAGCTGAAAGAGTTCAACGTACCATAAAGGAACGCATGCACCGCTATTTTACACATAAAAACACACACAGATTTCTAGATATTCTGGAATCATTGGCCTCATCCTACAACCGCTCACACCATCGCACGATTGGGACAACACCTAACGAAGTTTTAGAAAGAGGGACGCACCCAGAGGTGAGAAGAGATAGAATACCACCACCACACTCTGCAGATTTCAAAATCAATGATTATGTAAGGCTGTCGCGTTCGGGAAATAAATTCGCGAAGGGATTTGAGCAAGGATGGATACGCGAGATTTTTAAAGTTAGGGATATGAAATCTAAAGACGAGATAACGTTGTATTATGCAGAAGATTTGAATGGGGAAGAAATCGCAGGAGGCTTTTACCGCGAGGAGTTGCAGAAAGTGATATTTGATTTAGGAAAAAATGTGCTTAAAATTGAGAAAATTTTAGGAAGCAAAGGTTCAGGAAAGAGAAAAATATACCTGGTGAAATGGCTAGGATACCCAGAAAGCTTCAACACCTATATAAAAGCTGATGCAATAATGAAGCTTAAATAGTATGCAACATGGCGCCTAACCATTTCTACGTCACACTCCCGTCCTCCTCGTCCCTGTTTGTACACCATAACAACACACTAGCCAACTTTGTAACAGAACTCAACTGACCCAGTGAATTGGGCCGTGATACGCATGAGGTGAGTATATGCGAAATTCAGTTGAATACCCTTTTTTTAAGTATTGATTATAAAAACCCGTTTTTACGATTCTTAGAGACTGTAATGAGTGTGAAAAAGCCGGGGTAACTCGGGAAATCATGCGTACCGCCCTGACTGGGGATGCACGGTATTACAGTACACTATGGTGAGGCCGAGGATGTTGTGAGAGACTTAAACGTACGTTTAAAAAGCTCAAATCTTACGGGCGATTTAGTATACGAAATCGTAAACAATGATTCCTATGCAGTATGCATGTACTGTGGCCATAAAATCGCAGGCTAACCGAAATATTAAAGACCAAAGAGTGTTTAAAATTATGACGGCTGAACGATATCGATCAGTCATCCAAAGAATACATTTCACGAGGCACAACACGACCTGTCTAGCCTAATGTATCAGTTGAAATTGGAGAAAATGGTTGACGGCTATAAATCCCGACATGTGCTATATATACAGCAATATAGTGGAGCACCAGTTTGTTGGGGATACCCAGGCACGCCTACTGCGCATAGCGCACATCCCCAACCATAGAGGAAGGAGTTTGAGTATTATATATGACAGACCCCATTATGTGAATGTCGCAGCTAATCTAATAACCAATCTCTCAATATATAAGAACGATTGAGGGAAAAAATTTCCCATTCGGTAACGGAAGCTTAACAGTGAAGCTGCACTTTCGACGCACTGAGTTATAATGGACAGAAAGCCTTTCACACTCTATCGAGGTATGAGATACCAGCGTGGTAGTGGACTCGGATCCATTTATTCAACCATACTACGTACGGCTGTCCCCTTACTGAAGAGGGGTGCCAGATACCTCGGAAGGAAAGCGTTACAATCAGGTCTTAACACAGCAGAAGACATATTGGCAAAGCGAAAAGCGTGGTGGTGGGAAAAAGAAGAGGGCTGTCGGGAAGAAGGGATTACCACCACGTGACACTAAACGTAAAAGGATATCAAAAAAGAAGTGTTCTAAGCGATTGAAACCTATGATTGACCATTTTTTGACTGATATAAGCTAAGGACATTGATCTCATGAATCATAGTTTGTTTACTACTTGTCGAGAGAGGAGGCACTATTTCTAACTCGTCATGGCACGCTTCATCCATCCGTGTAGTTCACGATGTTGTAAATTGGAGCTGTCCGTCTTTGACATGCCTTCAACTCAAGTTTCTATTGAACACAGTGACTTTATTACAATTAACCCTTTAAACACAATTATTTCCCCGAGTGCCCCTATAGAATTCGTGATACCCAGCTCAGGCCCTTACTTTTTTTACCCAAGCTGTGTGCACATGTACGCTAAAATGCGTATAGCCCATTCTGATGGAACGGACTGTGATGACAAATATGCTGTATACCTTGAAACAAACTTTCTGCACTCCTTATTCAACCAGTGTGACGTATATTTAAATCATGTCAACATATCGGCAGGAACGGGGTACTACCACCTACGATCCTATCTGGAAAATGTGCTGAACTTTTCCAAAGAAGCGAAGGATACCTTTTTAAGTGCAGAGGACTATTATCAAGCTAAAGACGAAAGTAGTATAACGGACAAATTTAAAAATTCTAAAAAGAAGATATGAGTGTTTTGGACGCCTGCATACAGACTTCACATTCCAGGAGAAGTTGCTTGTGAACGGGGTGGATATGAAAATAAAGCTCACCAGCACGAATCCTGAGATCTGTTTAAATCTGGATGCTGATCAAGAAGAGGGAGCAAAGCCTGTTGTGATTCACATTATGGAGACATACCTCCGCGTACGCCGAGTGAAATTAAGTTCACCAAAACAAATAGAAATTGAGAAAAATTTACTTAACGCCACAGTAAAATACCCAATTAACAAAGCACAGATCAAACTATACACGGTGCCAGCAGGGTTGGCATCGAATCAGATAGGAAACATCGCCCTGGGAAATCTACCTAAAAGGATATTAATTGGAATGCAGGCCCATGCTTCTGTGAATGGAAAATATAAAAAGAGTGCCTGTAAATTAGAGAATTTCGGCCTTAAAAATATAACTATACGTTAATGGCATTGTGTTGGGCGGGGCTATGGATATGGATTATTCATCAGACGCTGTGTTCCAGCTTTGCGCGAGAGCATATAGTAATCTTGCCCATATTGCAGATGATTGTGATGAGCTCGGGAATGGGGTAACGCAGAAAGAATTCATCGATCAATTTAACCTTTATCCGTTTGATATCACACCTGACTTTTCTGCTAGTGTAAATACACACTAAGTCCACAACAGAGTGGAAGCATCTCAGTCAGATTGGAATTCGCCAAGCCTATAGACGCGCCTATAAGTATACTAGTTTACTTCGAGTCACAAGCCCTAATAGAAGTAGACAGATTTAGGAGCGTTGTCACTGACTTTTAAAATGGATGCGAATACACTTCAGGGAGTAATGAAGTGAACGAATCACACGTTCCAAATTTATCGGTGTGTTTGCGAAGAATGAAACATTGAAATTGCCATCTACGAGAAATTGCGGTAGCCTTATTGTGAACACAGATGTTATTGGTAGTGAAGGGATTCATTGATTTGCAATCTATTTTTAAATTAGGGACCGCATATACTATTTTTATTCACTCCGGACTCAACCCTGGAGTGACACTGTTATTGTAAAATTTCTCGATCAGATGCATATCCCCGAAGTTGTATGGAATCCCTTCCGGCTACAATGATATTTTAGTAATACGTGTGGGATGTACTGCCTTTCATTTCTCATGCATATGCCACGTGGTAAAGAATTTATAATTTTTTTTAAATTATTCGACCCGTCTCACTCAACGAAACGACGAAATGGTATGCAGACAGATAAAAAGCCGTTTTCCGATTGTGCGCACTCGTTGTATAGTATGGTGTTTTGTTCATGTATATATATATTTGTAACCAATCATGTTAGTTTATATACTTTGTAGTTTAAGATGGTTATTGTACTAAAAACATGATTTCTGTCATTTAATAAATTGATGAAAATACATTGTCTTCCCCGAAAAAAGATCGAAACATAAAAAAAAGTATTTACATTTCGTTAATGATGTGACAATCGTTTGGTTGACTGCTGGGTAAATCTTCTACCTCCGTATTCAGGTCCACGACATGGGTTTCTTCAAAACGAAAAGATTGTATAACACGTGTCAAATTCTCATCGGACCTTAACCCGTTAACGCCGAATGTTTTTGTAGGGTTAAGTCTAAATGCGTGTATTTAAAACGGTGCGTATTCGACCCAGTCGGCATTAGAGGGTTAAAGGAGAAAGAATAATTCATTAGTTCATACTGAATCTTTTTTAATAAAAACCCAGTTGTTTAAAACATATACAGAGCATACATATAGTAAGAGTATTACAATGTGTAGATATCTTTGAACCGCTCAGGGAAGTTCCTTTAAGGGAAAAAGCCGAATAACCTTTATTACGGAATTTATAAAATTATTTAAAATATGCAAAAGATTGCTATAAAAAAATTCAATGAATCTAAAACGACTTTAGCATAATATTAATTGCAAACTAATCTATATTTGCGGATACCTAAACGAAGCATTTTTAATGTGATGATGAATTACTACCACCCTCCATACATATGATGAAATAATCCAGAAGAGTGCTCTTTCTCCTAATGACAGGCACATTAAATAAATAACAAGTTTGCGAATAACTGGCTACAAAGAATAAAATTACAGGCACATAATTACTTATATTTCTACGGCAGTCCCTTGCGTCGGATCGTAAGGAGCGTCGTTGCAAATATCATCAACGGTTTGCGTTGGAAATAATCCATCCCGGTCAGCCGCGTTAAAAAGATTAATTGTGGACAACGCTACACTGTCACCATCTTGATATAAATCCGGTAAACTGTAAAGTTCTTGATTCATGGCAGGGGGAATGTTTATTCACTGGTGAAAATAACTACTGTGACTCCCAGCTGAAAATATTTCATTTTATATGCATGATCCCCAAGCACTACCCAAAAAGACTAATAGGCGGTTCATAAGTTTAATGATTGGTTGTCAATGTAACTGGGCGGAGCTATGATAAATTTGTGTACCAATCGTAACACCTATATTACGGGTCTACGCTTTGGACGTCCTGATTGGTCGACTAATGGTGTCTTTATCTTCTCTCCGTAGATTTAATGCTCACATCGTGTATTGCCACTTGCAATCTCTACTTTGACAATATTTGCATTAATATTTGCGCCCATACTATTCTCGGTTTTCTCATTTTAGAACCCACCCCTTTATGCAATAACCCTCGCCCCTTTGCAACATTGATCAACATTTGCATTCTCTATCACGACAATATTTTATATTATTATTATTATTTGCGGTCATACTATTCGATCCTCAACTCTGGTTCATGTATTCAGCTTGACTTTTTACTTACCAATTCTCGCGTAGGAGCGTGATTAAATTGTGTTCAACTCGTGAAAATGAATGTCTGGTTGGGTTGGTAGATAAATGGGCGCCCTAGGTATCCTAGTGGTTAAGACGCAGGGGTGCTGATCGGTGGTTGAGAGATCGAGTCCGGATGGTGACATTGTAATTTCTTGGTACATGCAATCCCCGATGAGCCGGGTGTACCTATGTGAAGTGGAGAGTAGAAGAAGCCAACTCACCATTTCATCCTCGAGGAGGAACGATAAGCTTAATCGAATCATCGTAATAAAAATTAAAATAATAATAAACCTCCATTTTTTCATTCATTCATTTCATTTCAATAACAGCGACAATGATTATGGAGAAGATACCACACAAACTACACGCAAAGAAAAATAGTTCGGATTCAACGTTAAACTGTAGGTCTTAGGCGGATGACAAGCTTGATCTTTGTCGAAATGAACAATTCGGGGAGAAGGAAAACCGATTTATCTTATTATTACTACTGTAATTTGCACCACCTATATATATATATATATATATCTATATATAATATATATATATATAATATATATATATAGTTGCATTGGGAATATGATAAGGAAACTCATTACTTAATCAAAGGCTAATTTAGCCTATTGGAAAACCATCACATGATGCTTATGTATATATTTATGTTGTTTTAACTTCATTATGATAATAACAATGATGACCACAATGATAGGAGTGCAGGGAGGTTTATTCTCGGGTTATGGGATGAAATTAAATGGGTACCCTAGGTATCCTACTGGTGGATTAGCCGGCGGTTGAGAGATCGGGGCGATGACATTTCTACCCGCCCGGATTAATATTCGGTTTCCACGTTAAACTGTGGGTCTAAGGCGGAGTGAAAAGCTTAACCATTGTTAGAACGAACAATTCGGCGAGAGTTAATTATTATTATTGTAATTTGTACCACCATATATATATATATATATATATAATATATATATACATATATATATATGGGAATGAACTCAGAATGGTCCCCTGAGTTTTTATGATACACACAGACAGTGCATGGAACAAGGAACTCTTCTGGGAAAATTAAATCCACTATAGTCCGAATAAGTAATGGTAAATGACAAATACCATAGTTTTTCTTTTCCCAGAAGAGTTCCTTGTTCCATGCACTGTCTGTGTGTATCATATATATATATATATATATTGTGGGTATGTGTGTTAATTTTGAAAAATGCATAATAATAATAATAATATATCCATCCATTTTTTTTATTCACTCATTTCAATAACTAAGATGATATACAAATTACGTGTAAATAAAAATAACTAGTTGATAAAATATAAAACATTTTTTATTTACAAGGAACAGTCGCTTGGAGTGCGAAGCGTGTCTTTGGGAGAAAGTTTTTGACCCAAATTCCTTTCACGCTAGTTTTTGGTTTTAAAAGGCCTCGGGCTGGACCTTTTGCTGGATATTCTCATTACCTGCCTCCTCTCGCTGTAGTCTGAACTCAATGTTAAAATAAATGTATTTGTAAGAGAATAATTATTTAATATAAGTGTGTGTGTGTGTGTGTGTGTGTATAGATTTGACAATATGTTAATGGAACAATTTCTTTTGCTAAGCCAATTCTTTAGAGAATTTTTTAATGTTAATATTGTTTTAATAATTAATTCACTTTAAGGTGAAAATCCGTTTATATATATATATATATATATATATATATATATATATATATATATATATATATATAAGGAATGACAACATTAAATAGACACAGTTAATATGATTCTTTCTATATATATATATATATATATATATATATATGATAAATAAAACCACGAAGGGAAAAGAAACACAAAGTGGTGCTCAAGCGCTTTCGTCTAATGACATCTTCAGGGACACTGAGTGTTCGTTAGGATGTCATTAGACGAAAGCGCTTGAGCACCACTTTGTTTCTTTCCCTTCGTGGATTTATTCATCATAAATATTTTTCAGGTGTATAATTTATATATATATATATATATATATATATATATATATATAAGGTAAGGAGAAAGTTGTTCAATTGTGTGTGTGTTTGGTGTGTGTTTGTGTGTGTGTGTGTATTTCGTCTGAACTATTATTTTGACGATTGTACGTTCCGTATTATATATTTTTTGTGCAGTAGAAGGCAAATTCTATTTATTTACAATAATTAATAAACATATTGCATTTTTTATTGTCAATTTCGGTTTCAGAAAGTACGTTTGTTTTGGTAACGAATTAAAATGGTGGTGTTTAGCAACTCACCCTAATAATGTATACCTGTACAATTCAAATAAAAAATGGTATCTGGTAACTCAACCCTCCTCTATATAAGACCCGCCTCGCTTCAGAGCGGCCAGTTTGATGATGACTGCGGCTGAATAAAGAACTCTCCTTCCTTCTTAGGTTAAGACTTAGGTTGTTCAATTGTGTGTGTGTTTGTGTGTGTGTATTTCGTCTGAACTATTATTTTGACGATTGTACGTTCCGTATTATATTATTTTTTGTGCAGTAGAAGGCAAATTCTATTTATTTACAATAATTAATAAACATATTGCATTTTTTATTGTCAATTTCGGTTTCAGAAAGTACGTTTGTTTTGGTAACGAATTAAAATGGTGGTGTTTAGCAACTCACCCTAATAATGTATACCTGTACAATTCAAATAAAAAATGGTATCTGGCAACTCAACCCTCCTCTATATAAGACCCGCCTCGCTTCAGAGCGGCCAGTTTGATGATGACTGCGGCTGAATAAAGAACTCTCCTTCCTTCTTAGGTTAAGACTTAGGTTAGGTTTCCCTTTGGGGGAGTAAGGACATCCCACCTTCTTCCCCCAAAGCCCTCCTCCGTCTATCCTTTCTCTCTTAGGTTAAGGCAACCCCTTTGGGGGAGGTCATCCTCCCTCCTCCCCCCGAAGATCCCTCTCCTCTCCCCCACTCCAGGGCTACCCCTTCCCCCTGCATTGCATACCCCCTTCATTGCAACATACCCCACCCCTTCATTGCATACCCCATTTGCAACATACCTCCACCCCTTTGCACCATTGATTATTATCTCTTGCAGCATTCTTGCACTCGTCCATTTTTCGGCTATACTACTTGGCTCATATGGTGAACACTGACAACGTCACGCATTACAGTCATATTGCCAACGAAACCTCAATGTTTGCATCAGATTAATTATATTCAAGGGGAATATTTGAAGCTGCATTTAATTTATGTATTATGTATTCCAAACCATTAATAAAAATAGTTTTCAATTTTTGTACTTTATAAAGTATATTTTTTTTACGCTTATTCCTATATTAGGAAATTCCTTGAAATTGTATTTGCTTGATTTTCTGAGCCAGGCCGTGACTTTCGAATATAGGTACGCAATGTGGAGTACATGGGCCTTTGCCTGGTTCAGAAAATCAAGCAAATATAATTTCGAGGAATTTCCTAAGATAGGAATAAGCGTAAAAAAATATACTTTATATAAAAGAATATATATATACATACTGTATATATATATATATATATATATATATATATATATATATATATATATATATATATAATGTATTAATATATATACACTGTGTATGTATGTATATATATATATATATATATATATATATATACACACTGTGTATGTATGTATGTATATATATAATTAGGGTGATTCAAATATGGGGGTAAAATTTTTTTTTTTATATTTTAATGTGTTCAACCCTTTAAATGGTTCATTTCAGCATAAAAACAACTATCCTAAAATATTTTAGCAAATTTTTAATTTTTAGGGGTTGCTACCAGCAATTAAAAATTGACAGAACGACTCAAATTGTCAAATTTTTCCACACCACCCAGGGGATACAGTACAAGGCGCATTGCTTTTTTTTAATGTGGAAAGCTCCCCGTAGGTCCTACCATAACCACAAGCATGCATAATTAAACTAGCATGATATTTGAGACATTAGCTGTCCTTACTTCATCAATGTTTCTTTCTTTCTATCAGGGTAAACAGCCCTGTAGTTTTTCACTACTTGTAGCAAGAATTGTTTTTGATCTTCGTCATGTGTTAGTATTTTATTATATTCATCCATTAATTTTACTCCTCTTTCCGCTATATCATTCACGACTTTCCACTGTTTGATAGATTTCTTAGCGGAGTTATACTCTTCATCATTATGCCATTCTTTAGCATCTTTGAATAAAAATTTTGAACTAAATTCTGTTATTGTAAAGAATGTTTGAGTATTTGATGACAAAATCTTCTAATTTCTTCGTTGGAATAAGTGCAGGATCTAGAAAAGCCCGTTTTGCAGGAAGAGTTTCTGTTGTATTTTGCAAGGCCTTTACAATTTTGTTTTTCGTTTCAGTAGGCACTTCATCATCATAAAAGGCCAAGGCTACCAGTTCTTCTGATAGGTACCAGAGGTGACTTAACAGTCTTTTAATAGCAACAAATGCAATTATGTCATTTATTTGTTTGTAGACTACAAGATTCTGTAATAATTCCAGAGCAAGACGAGGAGCGCAAGATGGCACAGGAGCTGTAAACCATGCCTTTACATATAACCGAGTAGCAAATAGACAGATGTCTTTTAGTCCTTTTTTGTCTTTTACTGAAATTTTGAACTGAGATTTGAACATAAAAATTTTTAATGAATATGTAATTTTGGCCATCCACCTAGCCCGATGAAGTCCCGCTGGATGTTTAAATTTGATTCCACCTTTTGGTTCACCTCCCCAAAAAATAATTGTTAACTGCAATAGTGCTAGGTAATCGTCTCTTGGTTGGAATGTATCTAGTTGATTTGTTGCAAATATAATTATGTCATCTTTGATGTCATGAATATTTTCATAGATATCTGGATCTGATAATGCTGTTTCGTGGTCCTCCTTATTAATACTTGACCATTTTTCTCTGAACTTCTTAAAAAGGACTATATCTGGGCCAGAAGATGGTGATAAAGACTTTGAAACAACAGCTTCCAGCATAATTTCAAATATATGGTGTCACCATGCCAGCCACAATAAATCGTTGTCGAATTTTTGTTCTAGAAGAATAGCTGCACCATTTCTAGGACCAGTATTGGCTGCCGTTATATTGAAACACATGCATTTTATTTGTTCGCAGATGTCCCATTCAAGCGATGTCTGATTGTTTGCATTAAAAAGAGATGCATTTCTGTCACTCAATTTTGCAACATCAAGACTTCCTAATAATTTATCATCAAACAATTTTCTACGTTTGCCAACCTTACTTTTCCATGTTGAAGGTTGTGCAGCACAGAAACCAGATTCATCACTTTTACTCTCCTCTGATTCTGATTCTGATGATGTACTGGTGAGTATGACAGCCTCTTCATTCTTCTTTCTTTTGATCTCTTCTTTTGCTTTCCTCTTTTCATAACGTTGTTGCTTTTCTGCTGCTCTTTGCTCTTTTTTAGCAACAGCCTTATCAATGGTACCCATTTTTCCATGACGTCCTTTCTCACGTTGCATTTTCAAGAATTTCTTATCTTCTATTTTTATAAGCTGCATAGCATTCTCATGAGCAATGTCAAATACGTTTTCCAGTTTATCTTTCCATTTTTCTTCTATTATTTAAATTTTGTGATCTTTTCAATTTGTTTGCTTTGTTTTTCTTAAGCAGCTGTCATTCTTTCAGTATTCCTTGAATTTTATCTACTACATGCATTCTTTGTTTTGCTGGTATTCCTGCTTTTTTCCAAACTGCTAGCACATCATCTGCAGTAGAGCAGCATGATTCTCTAATGTCTTGCTTTTTAATATTTCTGTAGTGCATGAAGAGGGCCATCATTTCCTTCTCTGATGGTAATACGGATGTTTTTAGTACTGCAGAGGGCTGCCCAATTAGCCATACTTCAGTTTCTTTTCTTGTAGAACTTCTCCGAAATGAGCAACTGGGTGATGGTGAGTTAGGCCTAGCTTCCATAATCGATTAATTGGTATCAAAATTACGAGTTCCAAGCAACAATTAAAAGCAAGCTAGTATATAAACCATTAATTAAAAATTCTGAAATATAAACAATTAAACATAAAATCATAAGTTGTAAAAACAAACAAATTGAAAAAGAGGGAAACTTTGACGCCTGGTAGCACATAGTAAATTTTATTTAAAATTCACCAAATTTGGCATACACTACTTTTTGTCATAGGGAACAAAAATACAGGTTGAACAATTAAAAAAAAAACTGATTTTTTTTAATCACCCTAAATTATATATATATATATATATATATATTGTATATATATACACACACACACCGGGTGTTTACAAATGATCTTCCCGATTTTAAACATTTATTATGAAAAACTAACAAAGCTACAACGAAAAACAAGATAAACAAATAAAGAAGAGCTCAAAAAGGTTTATTTACAAGTGTGTGTGTGTGTGTTCAACAGTACACCTTGTCAGGGAATTCTCTGATGAGATGTACTGTAGATTACACGAAAGACCTTGAAATCGCTTTTAATTTTTTCTTGTGGTGGAACGTCACTTATTTATTTCATGTATTTGTGAAATTCGTCTCATATATATATATATATATATATATATATATATATATATATATATATGTTATAACCCCTCCGTCTATGGCCCTGGGTTGGTTCGAATCGACGGGGGTTCTGGTTGGGAGGCAGCAACGGATATTTTCTCGCGATACTTTTCTTCTATAATATTCTAATTTCTTTCTCTCGCTATAGGGTCGACAGTTGTTAATTCTTCTCTTCTATAATACTCTGATACTTTCTCTTGGTACTAAACTTATCGACTTTACTGACTAAATTCCAGAAGAGAACAAGGCTCGAAGGAAAAGATAAAAAAACTTTCTTTGACTGCAGTTTACTTCTAAAATGTGCAGGTAGTGCTCTGAATTTACAGGGGTAGAGGTTCGACCTCTTTCGACCATGGCTCAGGCCGGAATCTAAAAATTAAGGAGGCAAGGGGCCTCTGCCCCCTCCTCGCAGCGAGGCTGCTAACAAGGGAGTGTAGTCTAAGAAGCAGAAGTGACTTTTACAATTACATGCTTTATACATATAATCTAAATTTTGGGGGAATGCAGTTTGAAGGGTAAGTTTCCCCACTTTTAAACACATGATCAGATGAAAGATTCCAAATAAAAATAAAAAAACAAAATAAAAACTAATCGCCGAGTATACATTTCTGAAGGCGATATAATTTCGTAGTAGTACATACATACAATCTAAGTACATCATTGAGTACGTTGTAATTTTGGTTCATTACAACTATGATTACAATTATCAATGATTCACATTCGCTTATTATCGTTATTGAAGTACATTACATTATATTAAATTATTACATTTAATTACAATTTTATTAAAGTACATTACTTTGTTTACAATTCGCACAGTGTTTTTATATTTATATGTGGTTATTAGTACAACACAAAGTACATGGGCACACACGAGCTATAACAACGCATGACACTATGTTATAAATCCGAGGCAAGCGAAGGGAGGTTTTTAGCTCAGAAGAGCTTGCTTTTGCTGTGGTTAGCGAATTGTGTACACTTGCATAAGCATTTCTGAATATCTTGCGAGGGGTGAACACACTAAAAAAAAAAAATACATGAGAATGTATTTGGGCGATTTTGAACGAACAGGTACGGAGGCATAAAGTTTCGTACCATTTCGTAGACTGACACGAGTAAAAATGAATATTTAATAAAATTGATATAGGATAATGGTCAAGATAGGGCATGGATGTATGAATGAACAACATATAAATAATGACGTATAGAGTGTACATTTTTTATTATTACATGTTAAAGAATTTCCATACACTGTACATGAAAGATATCCACATACCAAATGGGTGATTCAGTATTCGCGGTATGGAAAAAGTGAAGAGAATTAAGTTACTTTATGACGTCACATTATGTCATACGTACAGTATAAGTCATTATTAGAAAAGATGAATTAGAGAAATACAGTAATGAATAAAGTACAAATCGAAATTCTATCCAAAACTCGCTCAGGCGATTTTGGCTTCTCATGTAAAAATGAATATTGATTATTCATTGTTCATTTTTACATATACTGTATATCGGTTGTGTAGTGGTTAGCGTCGCTGACTACGAATCCATCGGCCCTGGGATCGAGACCCGGTGACGGCATACGGCGCGCAGCAAAACCCCGCTGTTCATTCTTTCACACAATAAAGAAATTGGTTGGTAGATAAATGGGCACCCTGGGTAGCCTAGTGGTTAAGAGGCTGGGCTGCTGGTGGGGCATGGTACGGCTTCCGCATTAAACTGTAGGTCTAAGGTGAAGTGACAAGCTTGACTTTCGGCAGAATGAATCGGGCGGAAGCTAAACCGAGGTTAACCAAGGTTATACATATACCGGGTTGCCCAGAAAAAAGTAAGCTCTTGCTTTTATCAACTACTATATTTACTATTGTCAAGATTTGCTTGCTTTTATAACGATTTAAATAAATAATTTGCTTTTATATGTAGCACTTCTATATGTTTCTATAATATTTGTTTTTAATATACTCTATTTATCTTTGTTGCAGATTTTTCAAAAATATTTAATCACCTATCAAAAATGCCTTCATATAGTCAAGAAGATCTCATATTGATAAAACAATTACATATTGAGAAACACTATGGTGCCAGAAAAATTATATCAATGTTTCCAAATAAACCATGGACTCGTTCTGGTGTAGAAGAAAATATTCGTAAAATTGATAGAACTGGATGTGATGCTAGAACCAAAGGTGGTGGAAGAAAAAGAGAAGTTCGCACTGATGAAAATATTGCAATGGTTGAGGAAATGGTTCTAAGTCAGGAAAAAAAGCCTGGAACGCCTGAATTAAAAGTCTTTCCGGTGTTACTTCTCTCTTGGTTCTTGCTGTAGAATACACTCGATTGTTTTGAGTGGTGATAGGTGATCGAATTGAAAATGATTTTTCATCACTAAACCAGATTCTATTGACATTGGGAAATCTTTAAAGAAAAGCTTGACATGCTTCCATTCTGTTCATCTTATTGACTTCATTCAAATCTGCAGTGGATAGCGTTTATAAACTATCAATTGCAAATCTTCTTTGACAATTCGTTGTCAAACGAATGTTGACAAAAAATATTAAACTTCTTGAAATTCCTTTTTCTGCTACAATTTCATTTGGTGTCATATGCGTTCCAGCCTTTTTTTCCTGACTTAGAACCATTTCCTCAACCATTGAAATATTTTCATCAGTGCGAACTTCTCTTTTTTTCCCACTACCTTTGGTTCTAGCAACACATCCAGTTCTATCAATTTTACGAATATTTTTTTCTACACCAGAACGAGTCCATGGTTTATTTGGAAACACTGATATAATTTTTCTGGCACCATAGTGTTTCTCAATACGTAATTGTTTTATCAATATGAGATCTTCTTGACTATATGAAGGCATTTTTGATGGGTGATTAAATATTTTTGAAAAATCTGCAACAAAGATAAATAAAGTATATTAAAAACAAATATTATAAAGACATATAGAAGTGCTACATATAAAAGCAAATTATTTATTTAAATCGTTATAAAAGCAAGCAAATCTTGACAATAGTAAATATAATAGTTGATAAAAGCAATAGCTTACTTTTTCTGGGCAACCCGGTATGTATATCAGGCATGGGGACGAGGCCTGGCCTCAGGCCTCGAGGCCGAGGACATACATTTTTCAAAGGCTTCGAGGCCTTTTTAAAGGAGACCTCACGAGGCCTTGAGCTTGTTAGGCTGAAGGTATTTGCATCCAGAGGTGTGATATTCGAATGCAAATAACGAATGCGGTATTTGCACCTCTGGGTGCAAATACTCATTTCGAAATCTTTTACGAATGAACTCCATGCTTTGGGAAGGCTCAACAATCTAGCCTAGCCTAGGCCTAAAGCGCTTCCAAAGGTAACCTACCGTGGCCTCACACTAGCCTGTATCTCTTCTTTTTTTGAAATCCATAAGGAAAAGCAAGATTCTACTCAAAATTAATAAACAAAGACATAGCTCACTTCACTTACCTAATAAAAGGAATTATTAGGCATTAAGCACGTTCATCTATCACACGCGGCCACACCACAACATCGACACGCTGTGTGTTTACACTTGCCAGGTCACACAGTCAGACACAGTTGCCAGAACAAGAATTCCTGAGCACCAAACATTAGCCCAATAACTTTTTATTTCTCATTTCATGCAGTTCTTATTTCTCATTTTAATATACCTGCAATATTTTAAGTATTTATGATAATATGGAAAGTTATGATGTGAAGATGATCTAGCAAAATATTTCAAGATTGTACTAACTCACTGAGTGTTGATCGTATAATTTCTGAATGGCTACAATTAATTATTAGCGACTCTAGCCTGCATTGCAAACAGAGGTACATCTGGAGACACCTTATATTTTTAAGTTTTGCATTTTTGTGTATCTTGACAATAAGAAATTGTGGTCTTAAAGGCTACCAAAGATCATTAATGTAATTGTAGCTTGTACTCTATGTGAAAGATGTTTCTGATGTACGGTAGGCCTATAGATATGAAGTTTATATCATGCCATTACTATATAATTATATATACGATAATAATATAATAACGATAATATTAAGAATATATTTGCACCTGATATTTCAACATGTTATATATGTAACTTGAGCCAAGAATATATTTGCACCTGATATTATCCATTATCAGACATTTTTAAAGTTATATGTATAATACTTTATATTATATTAAAGTAAATGAAAATGACCGAAAAAATTATTTGCAAACAATATAACAATTTACATCTGTTATAATGCCGATATTAGCAAAATTATTGTTTGCATCCGATATTATATATTCATTTCAAATCATATTATTTAGAAGTTTATATGTTACAATTTATGACGGGCGAAAAACAAAATTATCAACGCTAGTAGCTAGTTATCAGTATACCAGGTGGTATTCTTCTCTTATTTGGCCTATTTTTTGTTATAGAAATAGATACAGTACAATAGTTTATACACATAAATAACACAAACACATTATACGAGCTCAGTTCAACTGATGACCAACTGATAGATTGCTTTCCCGCACTAGTTTTGCTACATTAAGTCAATTGGTCTACTGCTGACTGACTGAATAATATTTATATACCGCGACATGTATAATATTTCTGTACCTAACGTCACAGTGACCTGTCACTAATCCGTTGGTCACCTAACTGAATAGTATTTATCAAAGATTGCCGCCTGACTAGTCACCCTTCTGAATAATATTTATCAAAGTATGCCGCCACATACGGTCACCAGTCAGGTCATGGTCCTCACCTGAAGAATATCCACCCCAATGCTACCGGGAGTTGAAAATTACAGAAAAACAAATGAGGATTCCTGAGGCCTCACGAAAGTCACGAGGTCTTACCACTTTTCAGCTGGCCTCGAGGTCGAGGCCGAGGCCAAGGCCACTTTTGAAGTCCGACGCCGAGGCCGAGGCCTACAAAATATGCCCGAGGCCGGCGAGGCCGAGGCCAGGCCTCTTCCCCATGTCTGATATATATATATATATATATATATAATATATATATATATACAGGGTTGCGCAAAAGTTGCGCATCATAGGAATTTTCAGTGTTGACTATAAACTGTATATTAGTTTTTTCTTTTAGGTAGGGGATGGCTGCGAAATTAACAATAGACGAGAGGGTGAGCTTGGTTTAATGTTTTAATGTACAAATTCTGTACCGATTCATCGATGTGTGGCACCTGGTATTTACAGAATACAGCAGATATACTTGCATCACTCCTTCAGGAACACTGGTTGTTCTGCAATCTTTATGCAATTTCTACAAAGAACATGCAGAAGCACATAACACTGAATAACGAATTTTTACTTTTATTCTGTCTCAGCAACAAACAAAGCTGGTCTATATGAAGTCGACGCTGCTGATTCCGAAAATGTTATTCATTTTGGCGTGTCACGCAGTTTCCATGAAATCTTATAAAATATTATACCATTATTGTATATTGTATATAATATGTATAATATTGTATAATGGATATAATTAAATATTATACAAAATATTGAAAAATATTAACATCACACATACTGTAAGAGTAGCATATACACGACGTAATAAGACAAACATCACATGTGGTCAGAGTTGCGAAATAATAAAATAAATGAACAGCTTTTACTGCAAAAATTGAATATTTTTTCCGAAACAAAAAAAAGGGAAAATTCTCAGAAACTTATACTTGATAGGAAAATAATAAGAAAATAATAAGACCACTTTTGTAATCAACGTTAAAAAGTCTATAATAATGACATAAAACTTTTCCTGAGACAAAATCATTGTTGAACAGTGTAATCAGACTAAAGATTTCACAAAGCTTGTGCAAACGAGGATACAGAGACAGAATTAAATGAAATAAATTCCGCAACTTTCTTATGATAAAAATAAAGTTGTGCAATTCATTTCAAAGTAGTGACTCGCTATTTCATATATTCTGTGAAGATAATGATCAAAGAAAGAAGCTATAGAACCTGCATCGTGTGAAAACGACAGATGTTGAGTAGCAATTTCTTGAAGACCAACGAAGTACAAAAAATATACTGCGAAGACTATGTGGGTAAAATGAGGTCTAACACCATGGAAAGACGTAAACAAGACTTACGTGTTCTTGGGAAAATGAGGACATCTGATAGTGAACAATACTGTACATGCCTACAGAGGCCATGTTTGACCGAAGTGAAGCAACAGCAAAAGAGGATACTGATGATGAGTAGTGCAGTTCACCTGAAAGAGCGCCTGTTGACAAGCTGAAAAGCTGCTTTCACATGTCGCAGAATGAAGCTGAGGCTGCTGTAGTTGAAACAGCCAACAAGCTGTTTGGTAGAAACTGCAAATACCACAGTGATAAAGATATGATAGACTTGGACACCCTCCCTGAGAAAAAGAGTGTCAGAGATTCAGGCAAGAGTATTAAGCTGAAAATGTCAAAGAAATAATTTTTGTAGATAGTAAAACAACAGTCATATATATTCAAATAACGGGTCCAAGAAACAGGGTGCGGGATCATTTACTGTGCAAGGGATCGTTATTAATGCGAAGTACGGAGCACTTTTTACAATGAACATTGCTTCAGAAAGCAAAACTAACCTTGTTTTTTTGAACTGTTCGAGAAAATAGACTTAAGTTCTTAACTGAAGTCTTCCTTCACTCAAAATAATTGTATTAGACGAAGTTTCTACAGAAAGAGACACTGAAGAGGGAGATATATTTACAGCCTCTTACGATTACCGCTGATGATCAAGAATTATAATAGGTGTTTATCAAATGAAGGAGGAAGCAGGAATTATATGAGGTCTTTATGAAATGAAGGCAAAGGCAGGAATTGAAGGGAAAGAAGTTTGACCTCTTGTAACAATAGCTCAGGCAGGAATACAATAATTTTATAATAAAAAATAAATTGGTTTAATTTTGGAGGAAAGCGACTTTGAAGGACAAGTCTTCCTTTAGTTGGAGATCCAACGAATCTTGACGCTAAGCACAATTTAAGCAGCTAACGAAATTTTGGAAGACCCCCACCCCCACCTTAAAAAAATGAAAAAAATAATCAACAAAAGATAATAATTTTGCAAAGTATACTTTCTTGGATGGCGACATAATGTTGGAGTTGTGCACCGAGTACATTAAGTACATCATATTAAGTTATTACAGTTAATTACAATTTTATCAAAATGTTAATTGACACATCTGATACTGAAGTAATTACAACTATAATTCACTGAAAATGTGTCTGTCTGTCCGTATGTCCGCAGTAAAAACTTTTACATTTCTGAACCGATTTCGACAAAACTTCGTATGGTGGATTATGGTGATGAGTAATGAACGAAAATGTATGTGTGAATAGCCCCCCCCCCAACAATTACTGGCCCGAAGGTCCCAGCACCGCGATAAAACTAGCAAATACTGTAATTGAACCTCCCTCCACTAATTGGAGGGTCACAGGCCCCCCAATTACTGTTGGGTCAATTATTTGGTCAATAAAACTATAGAAAAGAACGCAGTCATGAAAATCTTGAGCTTCACATTGCCGCCCGTAATCTATATTATAATGGAGGTAAGTGCGATATATATATGTAACCAAAAAAAAAACTATAGAAAAGAACGCAATCATGAAAATCTTAAGCTTCACATTTGAGCTCATTGTATCAAGATTTGTGAAGCTTTAGATTTTCATGGCTGCGTTCTTTTCTATAGTTTTATTGACCAAATAATTGAACCGACAGTAATTGGGAAGGCAGCCATGGAAATCTTGAGCTTCACATTGTGTCAAGAAGATTTGTGAAGCTTAAGATTTTCATGACTAGTTTTATTGACAAAATAATTGAACCCCCAGTAATTGGGGGGCCGCAGGCTCCCCAGTTACTGTCAGTTCAATTATTTGGTTAATAAAACTATAGAAAAGAACCCACTCATGAAAATCTTAAGCTTCACATTTGAGCTCATTGTATCAAGATTTGTGAAGCTTTGGATTTTCATGGCTGCGTTCTTTTCTATAGTTTTATTGACCAAATAATTGAACCGACAGTAATTGGGACGCCGCAGGCACCCCAATTACTGAGGCCCAAGGTGAGAGGGATAGGAATGATGTTCAAAATAAAATACGCCGTAGGCCCACAATTCGATTCGGTTTGGGCCGAATGCCAAAGTACCGCAGATCTAGCGAAATCGGGGCATAGCGCCGATCTTTTGCTGAAAGTCCTAACAGAAAGAAATGAAAAGGGAGTGTTTGTTGACAGTTATGGCTACAAGGAGATTCTTCAGTAATGAAATAAAGACAAGTTTATGATGAAGTGTTCTTTTTTATATTTTATAACAGGAAATAATACCTTGAGGTAAGAAAATGCATTTCCCAGATGAAGTAATTGGCCGAGGGCTCCAAGACTTTCGCAGAAAATAGCAAAAACCGCCCGTAGGGCGGTATTTTTGCTAGTAATAATAATGAAGAAAATGAAGTTGGTGAATAAATTTAGAAAAGAATGTAGCCATCAAAAATTTTAGCTACGCATCGGAAGCCACGATAAGTAAAAAAAAAAAGTGACAAGTTGTATTCGAAATTTAACTGCTTCGTGAGCTTCAAGTAAAATCTGTGACGCTGCATTTAAAATTTAAGTGATTCGTGAGCTAATTGTAAATGTTAAACTCTAACTTGCTTAGAGAATATCCCGTCCGTAGTTCGGGTATTTTTACTCGTCTAAATAATTTATACAATTTATATAACGAAGGAGTTATCCGTTGTTGTTTAATTTAAAGGGAATTAACAACAAATGCTATATATTTATAGTTAACAATGATTGATAATATAATTATTATAAGACTAAATTATGTCAAATATTATCAGAAAATGGCTATTTATCATAGTTTGAAAGCCTAAGTAGCCAGTGATGATGTAAGTGGAGGAAAGATACGATGTACTTTCCATTGAAAGTACACAGACACTTATGATAACGTAACACATAAGTAACATAGAATTTGAATGACAGTGAGGTAGAAAGAACAAGTACAATTAATGAGAACATGGAGAACTATGTGATGTAAACAGATAACGAACCAGTAACCTGGCATGGTAACAATGTATTATAACATAACATAACATCTTAATGTTATAAATTTCTAACAGAAACAAGAGAGTTTTTTACGACATTCCAATGAAATATGTGTAATCAGCGCGCTGTAGACAAGGACTGATAGATGAGTAGATAGTAGATAAATAAATGACATGAATACTATAAGGGGCTGTAGTAGAAAGAATTATTCAACTTAATCTAGACTTTATTTGGCATAAGCATAAATCTGCAACCACACAAATAAGGATTTACTAGACAATAATTAAATTGAATATTGGAGGCACCTCAGTAACACATACATTATCGGGAACGATACAAATCGGCACACCACATTTTTCCCCCCTGACAGTTCAATCATCACGGTAACGAACCGGCAATTTATGAACACGATTAGATTGTCGCGGCCCCAGCTGAGGCACAGAATCATCTACACTCGCGTCGGATACCAAGTGAAGAGATCGATCTGCAGCGTCTACAACAGTCTCAACCGTATGCTCGAGAGTCACTTCACCAACAGGTGTTTCATTTAAACTTTCAATTGGTGGGTCGATCCAGTCAGCTGTCTCAACAGCAGTATCAGGCGCACATTCAGTCACTCATGTAGAGTTTTGTCTCAGACCAGTCGGAGCCAGGTCACGTAAAGAGACCGTAGTCTCTCTTCCGTCCGGGTATCTGACATACGCGAATTGTGGGCTCGCTTCCACCAGTTCGACTTCATCAACCATGGGGTCATACTTACTATTTCTGACTTGCTTTTTGAGCAGGACAGGACCAGGAGAAAGCCAGGTTGGCACAGATAAATCAGACGTGGATCGTCGTTGGAAGGAAAACTGTCTTTCGTGGGGAGTTGCGTTGGTAGCCGTGCTCAAGAGGGAACGAACTGAATGTATGGGTTCAGGAAGAATTAAAGTCCAATGAGACTCGGGGAGATTCTTCGATTTGAGAGCCAGAGTTACTGTCTTCCATATAGTCCCATTGAGCCTTTCACACTGACCATTTCCTCTGGGGTTGTAAGGAGTAGTCCTACTTGTACGGATGCCATAACTGCTGAAAAAGTCTTTGAGTGTTTTGCTCATGAAATATGTTCCTCGATCCGAGTGAATGTACGCAGGCATTCCGAATATGGCAAAAACCTGACGTAAGCAACGAATGACGGTAGCGGTCGTCATGTCCTCGAACGCGGATGCAAACGGAAAACGCCAGTATTCGTCAACGATGGTCAGAATGTATCGCTCCCTAGAAGCGGATGGCAGTGGTTAAAGTCCATGTTCAACCTTTCGAAAGGTTGTGTAGCTTTGATTAGAGGTGTAGTATGAGGTTTATGAAACTGGGGCTTCAACCGAGCACAATCTCGACAGTCAGCGCAAACCTTCTTGATGTCATCCATAGAGTAAGGTAAGTTTCGAACGCGAACAAAGTGGGCCAGTCTGATGACTCCAGGTTAACACAAATGCTGATGCAGGTCCATCAAAGGATAACTGAAGGCCGCTGAACAGGTAGCTCTCGATAATGTATCAGCTGATGCATTTTCTGTTCCAAGACGATAAACAATGTTGTTGAACATGAAGGATACTGATTACTGGTCGGTGATTAGGGTGAAATGATGCCCAGAAAGGTAATGTGACCACTGTTTGACAGCTTCCACTATCGCATTGGCCTCTTTTTCGACAGAAGAATGTCGGCACTCGCTCTCCGAAAGCGTTCTCGAGAAAAAGGCCACGAGCCTGCCAGCCTGATTGAGAGTCGCTGCAATGGCAGTGTCCGATGCGTCAGTTTCAACTACAAGGGAATAGTTTCATCGATCGAGCCGACTACAGCATTCTCAACTCCCATCTTCAGATTCTTGAAGGCATTTACAACTTCTTTGGAAAGAAAGAAGGCCTGTGCTTTGACCAAAGGCTTGATTTTGTCCGAGAAATGAGATATCCACATTGAGTAGTAGGAAAACATCTCAACTGCTCGTCTTAAGGAAGGGATGTCCTTAGGAACAAGTAGCTCCTTTAGGGGACGCAAGCGTTCTGCATCAGGCTTCAGAATCCCTTGAGATAGTGTATCCCAAGAAATCAATCGAAGTGACAGAGATGATGGATTTAGCCTCATTGAAGGTGAAGTTGCGCTTCTTTGCAGCTTCAAAAAATGCCTCGTCATGCTCTTTTTGATCCATACCAGCAACAGGAATGTTGTCTATGTAAGCAAAAGTACCTTGTAATGGTTGCTTTGTATGAACTCAGCCATAGTTCACTGAAAACAAACCACTCCGTTTGTGACTCCAAAAGGTACTCTGGTAAACTGGTACAGCTTTCAATTAGCCTCAAAGGCGGTGTAAGGTTTGTCCTTGTCTTAAATAGAAATCTGATGGTAGGCAGTTTACAAGTCTAGTGTACTGTATACCTTGTACTGCGAAAGTGCTGTAGCCAGATCGTCAATCCTGGGCAGTGATTATGCATCCATTTGAATGTAACGGTTGATAGTTTGACTGTATTCCACGACGTGCCGTTTTCGGTGACGCTCGTTAGTCACAACGAGAACCTGGGACCTCCACAGAGAGGTACTGGGTCCAATTACTCCCTCAGATAGCGCTTGCTTGCTTCACTCTCAATAAAGGCTCTGTCTGCTTGACTGAATTGCCTGGACTTTGTGGCTACTGGCACACATGACGAAGTTAGGTGAGAAAAGAGTGCAGGTAGGTCCACAGAGGCAGATGCTAGGCTACAGACTGTACGGTCCTAGATGTTAAGATCCGATTTTGGCCCTCCAAAGGCAATAGTCAGATTCTGATGCAGGCCGATGAAGTCTTGTCCAAGGATCACTTCACTACATAGCTCATTCAAAACAGTGAGTGAGATTTCAGGATATAGCTCACCATAGATCATGATATCAGTTCTACAATGCCCTAGTATGGGAGAAGAGAGATGAAGTCATGGAAACATGACCTGTCCCAGGACGAACGCTCAGTGAATGAAGTTGGATAAATGAATGTGACACAAAAGTCTCAGAGTTTCCCGTTCCACAAGAGCAGTGATCGCTATACCATTTAAGAGTATGTTCACTGTTGAATGTTTTAGGGAACTAGTTGAAGATGCAGCAACAGCAGCAAGAGTGGGTGTGTGAGAAACAGCTGATGCTGATGAAGGACCATGGGCAGATCATGGAGAAGATTTACACACCTTCGCGAAATGTCCCTTCTTACCACATTTCAGATATGAAGAATTTCGGGCTGGACATTGATGGCGGTCATAACGAGAACATCTGCAGAAGTAGCACCTCGACCGTGAGGTGGCAGCAGATACAGACTCTTCAGGTTGGCTCATATTCTCAGAAGGTAGAGCAGCAGTAACAGCATTCACTGAAACTGACGGGAAGATGTAAGACTCGGAATTCTGCTGGGCAAGGTTTAAGGACCTGGCCTGCCTAAGATCAGTCTTTAGGTCGAGAGTAGTATTTTCCAACAAACGTTGACGAATGAGAGGTGACAGGAGGCCATTAATGAAAGCATCCCGGATGCACTTTGTTCAGCAGACAGTCTTAAAATTGCAGTCCTTACTGAGTAGCTAGTAGAGAGTAGCTAGGAGATATCTGAGAAAGACTTCATTCTTAGGCTTGATGTAGAGGTTCTTGAAGGTTTCAATACCAGAGTCATAAGATGAACAGTCAGCTATGAACTCATAGACAGCAGGGGAGACAAAGTTGATTAGCGTGTCCAGCTTGTTGGGTGTATGGGCAACAATGGAGTCCAGAAAACAGGTGAATGTACGATACCAGTGGCGCCACTACTGTAATGCCTTTGATAAGTTGGGAGATGTCTCCAGGCGCTCTGGACGTTAGAGCTTCTCCATGCTGGCCTCGAGATCGGACAATGCTCATGCCAAATAAATTGTAGTAGAAAGAATGATTCAACCTAATCTAGCCTTTATTTGGCATAAGCATAAACCTGCAACAACAGAAATAAGGATTTACTAGACAATAATTAAGCTGAATTTTGGAGGCACCGAAGTAACACATACATCATCGTGAAAAATACAAAACGGCACGCCAAGGGACGATACACAAGACACCATAGATAAATAATGACTTATATCATAAACTAGGGGAAGTTATCATCCAGTGAATACTAAAGGTGTCATTTTGAAGATTCAGTATTCGAGGGATGATAAATGCGATAGTAATTAATTTATGACGTCACAGTCCAACACATGCAATATACGCTAATTCATACTTAATACATTATAGGTATGTAATTCGGATGTATAAATCATTATAGAGAGAAATAAGGGGAAATAAATTGGAGGGACATGGTAACAAAGGGTTCACAGCCATGGTACAAGAGTGAGTGAAATTATTAATTAAATATATACACTTATACTGTCTTATATACAGTAATAATGTTAATGAGTTAGGTACATTTTGGAGTGAACTACATAAATGAGTAACGAAGTACAAACAAGGATTTAAACCATGCCACATTTAATGGGCATGCATAATCTTGTGAGATTTATATGTGGATGAATGGGGTTGAGATTAATTACCATGGTTTCCATGACAATTGTGAAAAGGGGAGAACGGAATTAATTCCGGTAAAAAATCAAAAACAATCTAAACCGTTGATTGTCTTGTATGTACATATGTACTTTGAGGAAATGAAATTAAGGGACACTCGCTCTTTTGAGCGAACTTATAGGGCAGGCCCGTAGCCAGCTTTTCCCAGGTGGGGGTGGGGGGGCTCGAATTATATGGTAATGTAGCAAAAGTGGAGTGGAAAGGTACAGAGAACGAAGCCAGGGAACAATATACCGCACACAAATATCTGCAGCAGTATTTACTTTTGACTATTGATAATAAGCTAAAGAAAATTTATTCCCAGGTTGGAAATGTATAAAAAAGCAGACTTAAAAGAAATTCTTAAATTCCCTTGTTAAAAAAATTAGATATTTTTTTCCAATATTTTTCCTCAAGTCCCCCTCCCCCTAGCTACGCGCTTGGAGCGTATGGTTGTACTAGTAGCATAGTGGCAAAATGTATGAGTGCAATTGCATCGCAATATTGCAAGAGTGCCAACCCCCACCCCATTTGTTGCAAGAGTGCCAACCCCACCCCCTTTGTTGCAAGAGTGCAAACCCCACCCCCTTTGTTGCAAGAGTGCTAACCCCACCCCTCTTTGTTGCAAAACCTCTTTGTAGGAGAAGGTGGGAGTGCCTCAACCCCCAAAAGGGCATATCTAACCTAAGAGGCCTCTTTGGGGGAGAAGGGGGTGCCTCACCCCCCAAAGGGGCAGAAAGAAACAGAAAGAGAGGAAGAGAGAAAGGAAGAGAGGACCCAGAGGTCCTTGCTCGGCTGATTGCCGAGCTCATATGGGGTTCTTCAGCCACCCGCCGCTACTTATAGGCCCCTAATCAGCCAGTTGGCTGCTGAGCTGCCAGACAGCGCCATGTGTTTAATTATTATTATTCAGCCATTTGGCTGCTGAGTTGCCAGATAACGCCATGTGTTTAATTATTATTATTCAGCCATTTGGCTGCTGAGTTGCCAGATAACGCCATGTGTTTAATTATTATTCAGCCATTTGGCTGCTGAGTTACCAGATAACGCCATGTATTTTATTTAAAGCATATATTACAGTTGGTTGAGCTGTCAGCCACGTTACTTATCTAATCGCTAAAACAGCAATTAATTAATTATTCTGTTTTAGAAATAAATGATATAAACGTGTTCAAGGAATAAATAAAACACCACTACAACGTTCTGTTTATTAATTAATGTTTATACAATGGGACATATATATGATCAAATAACACTGCCCAACAAAAAAAAACATTTTCTGCTGCTGATTTAATTATAAGACCTGTTTCTGGATAATATTGATGTACTGATTTCAAAAATCACCTTAGATTTTGTCCATCACATCAGGTTTTCGTGCAATGCAATATGCCTATTTTGGGTGATCCATGAAGGGCGCTTATCAAAATTGATGATTTTTGAGACCTGTTAACAGCTGTTTTGCTGTTAAAATTTTATCTGTGGAATACGCAAATCTGTGCATTAAATCTAAAGGTCATGTACAACACATTAAAATCTTGGGTATCTGTGATTTCCCCAGGTGTGAGCGTGACGTCATGATCTGAGAGAGATTTCCCATTGGCGGAGTGAGAGCAGCCGGTTCCGCTAGTGACGTTACTTGTAAACTTTCAGCAGTTGGGTTGCAACATGAGCATTAAAGTTCACTATCTCAACAGTCATCTGGATAAATTTCCAGAAAATCTTGGTGATGTTAGTGAAGAGCAAGGTGAAAGGTTCCACCAAGATATCAAAGTGATGGAAGAACGATACCAAGGAAGATGGGATACCCATATGATGGCTGACTACTGCTGGAGCCTGCAAAGAGATTGTCTTGACATCTCTCATTCTAGGAAGTCCTATAAGAGAAAATTTATCAGCACTGAAAAGTAAGAAAACAAGAAAAAGACAATGTTAAGAAAACTGGTCCCGTGCTTGCTTTAATATGGATTCATTTTTTGCTTATTTAAACACTTTTAATCACTTTATGTGTCAATATTACCATTGTATATTAAAGTTCACTCCCTGCACAATTGTTTACTTTTCCATGCTGATTCTATGTAAAAACTTATTTTTTGAAAAGAAAAAAAAATTGGGCATAACCCTGCCAAAATGCGATATCTCCAAAATATCCGTATTTGATTGCTCGAAAACCTGACGTGATAGGCAAAACTAAGGTGATTTTTTAAATCAGCACACCAAAGTTACCTAAAAACAGGTGTTAGAATTAAATCAGCAAAATTGGTGTTGGGCAGTGTAATAGAACGGAAAATACATAATCATACAAAGCATAGCATTAACCAAATATTAGAAATATATATATATATATGAAAATTATTTCACGAGAGTAACACGTGAAAAATATTTATGATGAATAAAACCACGAAGGAAAGGAAACACAAAAAGGTGCTCAAGCGCTTTCGTCTAATGACATCCTCAGGAACACTGGTTTTATTCATCATATATATATATATATATATATATAATCATACAAAGCACAGTATTAGCAAAATATTAGAAAAATATATAGTTATATTATCAAATATTAGTACAGGAAAAATATAGTTATATTAATTATATATAATTGTACAAAACATAGTATTAGCAAAATATTAGTACAGGAAAATATATATTTATATTAACTATATATAATCGTACAAAACGTAGTATTAGCAAAATATTACAGGAAAAAAAAAATATATATATATATAATATTGTCTTTACGTTCTACGGTGCAAAACGCTAAATTCAACTGTGATTGATGCTATATCCACATCGGCATTACTCTGCACGATGTGGTAAAACCGTCCAAGAATCACTTCACCGTTTAACTGATACGCGGTTTATATTCGATATAAATGGCTTTCATATCATTCAACACTATTTTTGTACCCACTTTACACTCGGTAGGCAAGTTGTCTTTCAGCGCAACTAGAGCACATTCAAAAGCACGCACAAAAACGTCATCGTGGGGCGTTACATTAAACACAAGTTTGTAATCATACCTTTCCAATTGGGTTTTTTTCTTAACGTCCCGAACTTTTCAATCGTGAACTCTTCTTCACTCGACATAGCGGCAATTGAAATATTCTTCCAAGTCGCAACGACACCTATCCACTATATAGAGGTACAGTTCTTCAGGGTGAACAGTGTATGCGAGCTCAGCTCTATACCTCTCAAGTGCCTTGTACCAAAGCTCAGGATATTTCGAAGAATCTAAACCTTTTAAATATGCATCCAGATCTAGACCGTTCTCCCCCCTGTTCATTCCTACATTCAACAAATCCGTCGAGCAGAGCGATGTAAGCGTATTCAAGCACTGTGTCAAAATAAACCATGTCTGTAACACGTGCATCTAATATAGGCTTCAGCTTACGGAATCCGACGATCTCAAACATTCTGTCGAGGATGAAACGGTTTCGTGTAGGAACAAGAACGTCATTATCAGCTGTGTACTTCCACATCAGTCGTATATCAATACATGGTTGATTGTTATTTACACTCAGTGTACAAACAATGGTATATGAGGAGGCGTCACTAATCACCTCTCTTATTATACCTACAGCAGCTGGTATTTTATAACGGTCCTCAGCCCACCTCTCAACTACCACGAAGATTTTATGCATCTCCTCAAGATTTAAATATATAACGTTACGTTTGCTTGCATGCCTGCAGATCGTTTCAAGCACAGTTAATGGTGCCGGTTTCCCGCCTGAACACACGCAACGACTTCGTCACGGAGACGTCGTACGAGGCGTTGAGAATGTTTCTCAAAGGGAGTTCCATCGTATTCGCACGTTGACACGGGTCGAGATGACTATGGCACAACCACTCGGTGCAAGCTCTGAGAAGGCTATGAGCCACAGGAGGCAGGCAGGTAGGCAGGATCGGGTCGACGGGCGGGTGATTCACCCTGATGAAACGTGAATGGGTTTGTTCGAACTCGTATGATCCGTGAGGAGTGAGTCGCACCATAATCTAATGAAACGTGTGCGGCGCTGACCCAACATGAATTGTTGTATCCCATTATATTGGGCAGGTGTCTTGAGAAATTTTCCGGTACAAGAATTAATTTCGGTTTTAGTGTTTTATCACTCCCACTCCCCTGAATACGCACCAGACAATTTTGCAAAGGGGGATCTTCATGAACTAAACACATTTTATAACGTTTTATCTCTCCTAAACATCTTCACATTGCGGGGCACTATTAGAGAGAAACATATGTTCATATTTATCCTTTTTATTTAACAGGCGATAATCATCTCTAAAATCTGTTAAAAACTCACATAGCCCTTTAGCCACAACCTCACTACAAACCTCATCATGATATATATTAATGTAGTGGTAAAAATACTTAAGATTGTCCATGATGACAAGATTCACATTTTCAGTCGTAGGGTATGAGTAATCGACATGATGTAGCATGATATAATACCGTTTATCCACCACTCATCCACAAGACTCACTACCCATAACTGTTGTTTAGCTTCTGAGCGTGCCGCTTCTTCTACCACGCGGTGCACGTGAGCCTTTATAAAGCTTAGTTGTATAACATACTTCAGTACATCGTCTGTACTGCGAAATCCTACAATCCCCTCGCCAGAATATCTGTAGAGTATTTGAATAGCCTGACCCTTCGCACGATTCAATGCAGCCTTAAAAGAGTCAAAGGAGGTGGGGATAGGGAGTTTTTCAGTATCCACTACATCTACGCACTTTGCTGAATACCACTTCATAAATGTTGAACATGCGATATTATAGGTGGCCATTTCCTTCTATGCGAGAGAATACACGTCTGAGCTCAAGGGTATACAGAGGTCAACTGAGTACGGAAGGGTAGAGGTCTGCTCAGGTTGCGGCGTGATTCATGTCGCCGGTCTTACAGTGGGCGGGGCTTAACTTTTACTGTACATACGCAGTACGCACACACGCAAAGTGAAACGCAAGTTGAAACACGACTTTTTTAATAAACGAAATAATCAGGATGTACATATATTTACAAATACGTGTAATAAATAAGTTAGCAATAGACATATCAAAGATTGTGGTATCCAAAGGGCACGGTGTCATAGGTGCCAGGCACTTGGTAACGTTTCCTATATGTGTTACGACACACCTTTGTACCCCTAAGTTCCTTCACGCCCCCCAGCTTCTGCGCCCGAAAATTGTGGGTGCCTACAGTCAGTTGGGGCGGTCGATCACCCTCATCATCTTCCACGCACACTAACTCCTTCAGCGAATCAAAGTTGACAACCCACCGATTCGCTTGGTTAAGCGTGATGCCCTTTGCCTTCACGATATATTTCATATCCTCACTCACCCTCACCCGTACCCCATAAGTTTTAGGTCCTGTTGAGACAAAAGAGTCGGCGTATGCAATGTCTCCATACTCATCCTTGATCTCATCAGTCAGCTCGCCGAGGAACTCCCCAATAGCGGGCATGTATTCACCACTCCTCGCTGTGAATATCACGCTATCTGTATCGGCATACAATACTCTCCGCCCAAGAGAATGCAATAGACCCCAAAGTTTGATGCGGGCGTAGGCTGTTGTGAAGTTGGCTACAGGAATGTTTGTAACCCGTCATGTATCTGTGGCCAATTCAGTGTTGTTGTACTTTATTATGTAAGTATTACCTACATTCACAATCTCCATGACTTCTTTATCGGGTGCGTTGGCGTAATCCCAGACTTCACTATAACTTTGCGCCAAATGAACATTCCCTTTACAGGTATTCTGCGCAAACTTTCCCCAAAGGCTGTTTAGGCACAATTTTGCACTAAGGCGCTTGCCAGGATTCTTTGCAATTTGGGCACGATCAAGATGTATACCCTCGTGGTCGCGGTAACGTTGAATATAGGCAGACTTTTCATCTTCGGTATCAACTCCTTGCGGATACCCTGATGCCTCGACCTTATCCTTCAAAAATGCGTTTATATACGGTATGAAAAGGTTGGGTAGCTTCTGAAACCTCCACATCTCATGTATCTTCAGTATTCTATACCCATGCCGTACGGCTAGGGCCAGCTCAGGACTTGTATATACGCCTCTGATCCTACGCTGGTGGGGTATATGGTCACAATCACCGTTATTCTCTTCCGCGCACTTCACGCACAGGGGAAACATGAGTTTGTGGTCGATAACGACGGCTAAGATCGGCATCCATAAATCGTTAGGGGGGAGCACGTCTACGAAAGAGAGCCCAAAGTAGCGATCATTCAAATTTCTTGAAAACTCGGCGATGGAGGGTAGACTAGGTCCCACCAGTTTCTCAGGCGCGCCCATGGGATACGGGTTGTTCTTCATCACGTATGGGTATAAAGAACAGAAATCGTAGTAGTGGAGCTTCACACCCTCCGTAGGTGGAAAGTATAGCTTGAAGGGATTTGTACGCCCACCGAACAAGCTATCACCGCATTTGAGAGGTTCCAGTACCATTGAACGCTTGATCGTGTTTATTTCCTCACGGTACGCCCCGTCTGTCTCCATCCGTGCGTCATATTCATGCCCCCACAAGAATTTGTGAGTGAACTGGGAGTCTATAAGTTGATCGCGGGTGCGGGTCCATGCAAGACAGTTGGCAGGAGATCTAGCGTGGATATCTCCGGCGATTCCGCACTCAGGACAGGGGCATCCATGCCACCAGCATCCGTTAAAGGAGTACACAGTCTTCACACCAGTGACACGGTTTTCACTTAGCCCATCAACCCAAAAAACGTGACCATTAATCTTAATGGGTACTTCACCCGTGTTGCGGGCGTGCTTTATGTATACACCTGTCTGTTGCTGTAAATGTATGAGCCAGTAAATAGCCTTGTGGCCGTAACTGCGGGGGTTGTTTCTGTGAATAATGGCTAAGGTGGCTTTGGGCATGAAGTTATTCTTGAACACCGTAAAACATAATGACGCGATGGTGGTAGCGACTTGCAGCGGATCGCATTTGAAACGGCCTATGTACATCCTTCTAAAGGCCTGGAAACATACTCTAAGCATTCATACATCATTCACGCAATAACGCTCACATTCATCAGCTATATTATAAGGATTACGTTCATTAAAACTGTTATGGGCGAGAATATACACAGTCATTTTTTTGAACTTGTCAGCTAACTTGACAATATAGGACACAAATAGTTTCACAGGACTATCGTGGACATTCGTTTTAAAAACGTTTGTCCGTTTACCACATTTGGGCACTCATCACACTCGATCTCCATACACTCATCACAGATAGTTGGCTCACAAGTAAATGTGGAATTACCTCTTTGGTTTCAGCGTTCGTGTATGTTTCTATATCGTAGTATACAGTTATACAAGGCTTGTTTTTAGGCTTGGCGTCTTTCATATAACATACATGCTTTACTCCATCCGCCTTATATTCTCCTGGCATGTAGGACAGTGAATTTCGTCACATTTGTGCTTGAACTCCCTACCATTCAGGTGTGAAACATACCACATTCACAGATTCTCATTTTCCTGCACGTGCCAATTGATTTATGGAGCTCAAAACAGCTATTATTGAAAAATGTGCGTCTACACACATTACAATCCCTCTTCTCAGCTTCAACTACACGGCTTTCACATTTGGGCTTTTACACTGCTCACATACCATGTGACATTCTTTACAATGTTTCACTATATCATCCGCAAACTCGAGACACCCCTTACACAAATCATGATGTCGCCATATTTTCGACTTTTATCATAACTCGCGTAACACCTTATATTACGGATGGGGAGATACGTTGTCCTGACAGTCCTAAAATAAGTAGGGGTCTTGTACGATCTCTCACACAGCTTTTAAAAACATACACAGTCTACGACGATCATCCAGCCAAATACAACTATACGAATTCATTTCCTGTTCTACCCTTCTCAGCTCTTCAGGACCCATGTTACAGTCAAATCAAGTTCACAGTCTACAGCTAGTTTACGGGCACGCTCCACGACCGTAGGCAACCAAATTTTTGTGGTCTGTATTTAGTACAGTAAACATGCGAGCCAAGACTACTGCTATAAAGCCGCAACCACGATCGACGTTTATATGCCGTCTAAAAATAGCCTGAGAATTGAAGTTAAGAGTGTAAGGTGTGGCACTATGGCCCGCAACACGGAATACACGGTCAATATTTACCGTGAAGTTGTCCATATTGAAGGCTATACTACTTTGGGAGGCTGCATTATACGACCTAATATATACTCTACATCTTCAGCGCCAAACGTCTGAATGGACTACTACCAAAAATCATCTACATCGTTATCATCTGACCGAATCCGAAGGACAGACCTCGTCCTGACTTCACGCTCGTCGCGGTTCTGAAGGGCAAACTCTACAATACGCTGTACAACGCGACGTAGCCGTGTTCAATACCGTTGCTATACATGGATCTAGGATCAACCCTGACTATATACCGATTTCTAGTCAAGGCTGGGGTAGGGGTTGCGGTGCGCACCAACTCGAATGTTATACCATCCTCAACAGAACGGGGCAGCTGTGGAGGATGAATAAGGGTCTATATTGGCTGATGTGGGTTGGTTGCGTAAGACGTTGAGGGTTGGGGCTCTATTACTGCAGACTCAACAGAACGGGGGCAGCTGTGGAGGATGAACAAGGGGTATATTGGCTGAAGAAGCTGATGTGGGGTTGGTGCGTAAGACGTGAGGGTTGGGGTCTATTATGCAGACTCAACAGAACGGGGGAGCTGTGGAGGATGAACAAGGGGTATATTGCGAGAAGCTGACTGTGGGGGTTGGCGTAAGACGTAGAGGGTTGGGGCTCTACTACTGGTGGTCTAACAACCGGCGCGTATCTCTGCGCTTTATACCTGACGTGGAGACTCTTCATCATGTCTCCGCTTTGAACGTGCTACAGTGTCGCTGGTCATCGGCGGGATGGGCATGTAGATGCACGGTCAATGGGTTCATCCGTGATATCGATGATGGGGGGCTGTACATCGTCGTCATTCACGGTTCTGTGGAAGAAGAAAACAAAATATAAGGAGCAGAACTCGTATTTGTAATATTCTGTAAATGACCCACTTAGGGGTGTGACGTGTTAGAAATGGAATCTGTAGAAAAATTCAGATTCACGAGCCCATCCACATGTATTATATCTGGACCGACAGGTTGTGGTAAAACGGTGTTTATGCTTAATATCATTAAAGAAAAGGGGGAAATGTTCTCAAAATTTGTGCATAAAGTTATATGGTGCTATTCGACATACCAATCAGTGTTCAACGAGTACCAAGATGATGTTTTGTTCCACAAGGGGGTCTATGACGTTAATTCGTTAAAGGGAAATGAACATACAGTCATCGTAATTGACGACCTCATGTTGGAGATGGATAAAACGTTTGCCGAGACATTTACAGTATTCTCCCACCACCTTAACATAAGCGTGTTCTTCATCAATCAGAATCTATTTTTCAAAAATAGATACATGCGCGATGTGTCGTTAAATACGCAATATCTAGTCTTATTCGCGCAACGTAGAGATGTGTCACAAATTGGGATATTAGCCAGTCAAATGTTCCCGAATCAGCGTAAGGAGTTTTTGGAGGTTTATAAAGAGGTCACAAAGCAACGTTATGGATATTTGCTTTGTGACCTTCACCCGCGAAACACGTTTAGGGTGCTTCTAAGAACGAATATATTTCCAAACGAGCCTGAAACCGTGTATATTCCAGAATGACGAATAGGCTAAAGAAATACCGGAATTAATAAAAATCTATCAACGACTGCCTCGAGCATTGCAGCAGATGTTTGTTAAAAATATCGACTCTGACTTTTTAAAATGCATCTGTGAAATCTGCCTTAATGTTATAAAATGTAATGTTCCAATGAAATCCTGTCAGAAGGCTCGCTTACGTCGTTACAAGAACATAATACGACGCTCGCCCATAAAAGTCAGACTGTGGGTAAGAAAAAGCGTATTATTGTACAAAGAGGTGGGTCGTTCCTCCCCATCTTATTTTCAATTTTGGGGCCTTTACTGACTAGATTAATATAATGAAGAAGGTGGTTGTGATCCCGCACGAGGTGTATGCTTCATTACAAAGGACCAGACGCTTCTAGAACCCCGTAAAAGTAGGCTTAAAAGAATGGAGAGTGAGCTACTATCCCTATTAAACAGTGAAAAGGCACCTGATGAGAAAAGGGTTTTACAAGAGGCTTTGCAGAAATTTCTTCATGAGTACGAAGATTATAAGCATCCTACAGAGCTCACCGTGAGGCACAGCTCGAGTAGCGCAGAGCATAGTGACACAGGGCCTGAGCAACCAAAGAGTAGCGGAACACAGCACATCGAACATGTGCT
The DNA here is from genome assembly GCA_023014485.1 of Bathynomus jamesi. Lineage (NCBI taxonomy): Eukaryota > Metazoa > Arthropoda > Malacostraca > Isopoda > Cirolanidae > Bathynomus > Bathynomus jamesi. The sequence goes on along the minus strand of JAJOZX010000772.1, from coordinate 403,432 downwards.
AAAAACAGCCTCCCCCATACATTGAGGAATAAAGGGTTAAGTCTTTATAATCTATTGAGTGAGGACCCCATCATACAGTGGACCGACACAGGCGAGGTCATTGTTGATGGAACAAGGGTACAAGGATCCAATATCGTTGATATTGTTCATGATCTGGTGAGAAAGTGGGATAGGCCCTCACCAACAGGATGGAGACATATTAAAGCAAGACTACAGCAAATAAATGTCCCCAAAACATTGATAGGTAATCTGAATAGGTTAAAAGACTTGGAACATGCATCGCACGTGTCACAACTGAGTACACCTTCGCCCACAACAGCCGCCGTACCTCTGAAGAGAAGAAGAGAGTAGAAGGCCAACCTTATCCACGTGCCTCTAAAATACGCAAATGGCTAACGTATTAAGTAAGCACTATTATGACATTTCTAGCCCTGCATCCTATGGTGGCGTTAATAGACTGTACAGAGGTACTTATGGTATAAGGAAAAAAGATGTTGAGAGATTTTTGCGCCCAGGATGCTTATACACTTCATAAACCGGTGAGAAAAAGGTTTAAAACAGCCAAGACAACAGCCGCATCGATTGACTCTATTTGGCAGGCAGATTTAACAGACATGCAAAGATATTCAGTGTACAACGACGGCTACCGCTACATCCTATTCATAATAGATGTATTCTCTAGATACTTTGGCTAATACCCCTGAAAAATAAATCGCCCGAAACAGTTGCTAAAGCGGCCAAAACGATGATGTTGAAAGAAAACCGGATTCCTGGCTATTTTTGTACGGATATGGGAAAAGAATTTATAGGGCGAGCTTTTCAGAACATGCTGTCAGAGTTTAACATCAGCTATTACACCTCCAATTCTATACATAAGGCTTCTTTAGCTGAAAGAGTTCAACGTACCATAAAGGAGCGCATGCACCGGTATTTTACACATAAAAACACGTACAGATATATAAACGTTCTCGATTCATTGGCTTCATCCTACAACCGCTCACACCATCGTACGATCGTACAACGCCTAACGATGTTTTAGAAAGAGGCAATCGTCCGAGAAGAGATGGAGTGCCACCACCACCACCACAATCTGCGCGTTTCAAAATCAATGACTATGTAAGGCTGTCACGTTCGGGAAATAAATTCGCGAAGGGTTTTGAGCAAGGATGGACACGCGAGATTTTTAAAGTTAGAGCCATGATTCCTAAAGGCGAGATAATGATGTATTACGTTGAAGATTTGAATGGAGAAGAGATCTCGGGAGGTTTTTACCGCGAGGAACTTCAGAAAGTGCATTTAATTTAGGAAAAAATGTGTTTAAAATTGAGAAAATTTTAGGAAGCAAAGGTACAGGAAAGAGAAAAATGTACCTGGTGAAGTGGCTAGGTACCCAGAAAGCTTCATACCTATATAAAAGCTGACGCAGTAATGAAGCTTAATTAGTATGCAACATGACACCCAACCATTTCTACGTCACACTCCCGTCCTCCTCATCCCTGTCTGTACCCTAACAACACACTAGCTAACTTTGTAACAGAACTCCATGAGCCCATTGAACTGGGTCGTGATTCGTATGAGGTGAGGATATGTGAAATTCAGCTGGACACCGTCTTTTTAAATATTGATTATAAAGATTCCGTATTTACGGTTCTTAGAGACATTGATGAGTGTGAAAAAGCCGGGTTAACTCGGGATGCTACTATGCGTATCGCCCGGACTAAGGTTGCACAGTTTTTCAGTACAACAGTGACACTAGGGCCGGGGCGTTATGGTACGGCTGAGGTGAGGATGTTGTGAGAGACTTAAACATAAGTTTTAAAAACTCAAATCTTACGAATGACTTCTTATACGAAATCGTAAACAGAGGAAACCATACACATACTCTAGTCCTAAAACCAAAAGTTAACAGAAATCTTAAAGACGGAATTGTTCAAAATTATAACCGAGGGGCGTTATCGAGCAGCCTTCCAAAGAGACACCTTTCACAAGTCACCACATGACTTATCCAGCTTAATGTATCACTTGAGGATGGAGAAGCTGAATGTAAATTCTCAGCCTCCAGACATGTGCTATATTTACAGCAATATAGCGGAACACCAGTTTGTTGGGGATACCCAGGCATGACTGCTGCGCGTAGCACACATTCCCAACCATAGAGGAAGGAGCTTGAGTATTACATATGACATACCCCATTATGTGAATGTCGCAACTAACCTAATAACTAATATCTCAATATAAGAACGATTGGGAGAAAAAATTTCCCATTCGGTGACGGGAACTTAACAGTGAAGCTACACTTTCGACGCACTGAGTTATAATGGCCAGAAAGCCTTTCACGGTATACCGAGGGGTGAGATACCAGCATGGTAGTGGACTTGGATTCATTTTCTCATCCATACTATGCACTACTGTCCCACTGTTGAAGAGGGGGGCCAGGTACCTAGGAAGGAAGGCGTCACGAACAGGTTTTAACGCGGCAGAGGAAATGCTCGCGGGAACTAAACCTAAAAAAGCTCTAAAAAACATTTAAAACGTACGCGGGATGAATCATCAAAGATGCGAAGAGAAAAATGCGTGGTGGAGGAATGAAGAGAACTGATAGGAAGAAGAAGGGGGTGCCAACATGTGGCGTAAAGAAGAAGAGAGGTTAGGAAGAATGGGGTGCCACCACGTGGTGGGAAGAGAACTGTTAGGAAGGGGTCACGTGGCATTAAACGTAAAAGGGTGCCAAAAAAAGAAGTGCTCTAAGCGTATGAAACCTATGGCCGATCATTTTTTTTTAACTGATATAAACTGAGGACGCTACTCTCACGAATCATAGATTGATTAATACTCGTCGAGGGAGGCGGCACTGTTTCTAGCTCACCATGGCCCGTTTCATTCATCCTTGTAGTTCACAATGCTGTAAATCGGAGCTATCCCTCTTTGAGATGCCTCCAACTCAAGTTTCTATTGAGCACAGTGACTTTATTGCAATTAACCCTTTAAACACAATTAGTTCACCCAGTGCCCCTATAGAATTCGTGATACCCAGCTCAGGCGCTTACTTTGTTGATCCGAGTTGTATGCACATGTATACTAAACTTCGCATAGCTCATTCTGACGGAACGGATTGCGATGATAATTATGTTGCATACCCCGAAACAAACTTTCTGCACACCATGTTCAGCCAGTGTGACGTATATTTAAATCAGACTAACATCTCAGCAGGTACGGGGTACTATCACCTACGAGCATATCTGGAAAATGTCCTCAACTTTTTAAAAGAAGCGAAGGACACCTTTTCATCCGCCGAGGGGTATTACCACACTAAAGATGAGGGTAGTATAAAGGATAAATTTAAAAATTCTAAAAAAAAGATATACGAGTGTTTTGGGCGCCTGCATACAGACTTTACATTCCAGGAGAAGTTGCTTATGAACGGAGTGGATATGAAATTGAAGCTCACCCGCACGAGCCCTGAGATCTGTATAAATCTGGGAGCTGGCCAAGAAGAAGGCGCGAAACCTGTTGTGATACACATCATGGAAGCATATTTGCCATACGCCGAGTGAAATTAAGCTCCCCGAAGCGAATAGAAATTGAGAAAGACCTCATACATACCACAGTAAAATATCCATTAACAGGGTACAGATCAAACTGTACACGATCCCTGCAGGCCTGGCATCGAAACAGATAGAAAACATCGCTCTTGGAGTACTGTCTAAAAGGATTTTAATTGGAATGCAAGATCATGCCTCGACAAATGGAAATTATAAAAAGAGTGCGCTAAAATTTGAGAACTTCGGACTTAAAAACATTACTCTATATGTCAACGGCGTCGCACTGGGTGGGACAATGAATATGGACTACTCGTCAGATGCTGTGTTCCCGCTGTGTGCGAGAGCTTATAGCAGTTTGGCGCATAATACAGGTGCGTGTGATGAACTTGGATTCGGCATAACGCAGAAAGAATTTGTGGAACAGTTTAACATCTACTCATTTGACGTTACGCCTGACTTAACCGCCGGTGTAAATACCCATTTAAATCCCCAGCAGACTGATACGATTTCAGTGCGGACGGAGTTCGCCAAGCCTACAGACGCGCCTATTAGTGTAGTAATATACCTCGAGTCGCAGGGCCTAATAGAAGTAGACAGATTTAGGAACATAAGCACAGATTTTTAAAATGGATGCAAATACACTCCAGAGAGCGATGAAAAGTGACTGTTTCGCGAGTTCCAGATTTATCGGTGTGTATGCGAAAAATGAAATATTGAAGGTGCTCGGTACGGGAAACTGGTGCGGGATTATTGTTAACACCGACATTGTGGGTGGCGATGGGATTCACTGGTTTGCGATCTATTTTAAAACTAAGGAAAGAATGTACTATTTCGATTCACTCGGATTTCCACCATGGCATGACTCGGCGATTGTACAATTTATCACGCGATTACGTGTGCCTAAGATTATCTGGAATCCATATCGTTTCCAAGGGCTTTATATGGAAACATGTGGGTTGTATTGTATCTTGTTTCTCATGCACATGTCGCGTGGGAAGGGATTTATGAATTTTTAAAAATTATTCGATTTGTGACACAAATATGAATGATAAATATGTGTGCAGACAGATAAAAAAAGGTTCCCATATGTTAGTACCCCCTGTAATGTGTAAGAGCTATATTGTGTAAACCTGTATATACATTTGTAACAATTAAGAATTGGGCACTGTCCCTTTTTGTAGATGTTTTTCTACTGTTTAATAAAATGAAAATGTTACGTTTTGTTAATATCCTCAAAAAATACATAATCTCGTCGATGAGCACGCACTCGCTTGACCGGTTGTGTGTCAATACCACGACATCTGGTTCGCTAGCTGTTGTGGATACCACTTCATTTAACACCCTCTCCCCAAGTGTTTATAATATCGTCTAGCTCCGTATCGCTCCTGTAAAAATAAAGAGAAAATTATTTTTCAAAACGAAGACAGTTCTTAAAAGTTTTATTTCTAAAAACCTTACTGTACAAGAAATATAAACACGACATATATATATATGCGGAAATAACGATGAAAGATGTAGAGAATAATTGAAAATGTTTTGCAATTATGGCGGACTTTTATAAGTTAATTCCGATTGAAACGTTATATATATATATATATATATTATATATATATATACCGAGAATAAAGCATAAACTACTTTCAAAACACGCTCGTAGTGGCACTTATAAAGCTAATTAATAGTGAATGAATGTCAGGTTATATTATAAACGAGAAAAATTCAATTAGCGAGAACCAGATAAATCAGTGTGCCTAATTTACGGTGTAGAAAAAATCTACTTACTTTAAAAATACTATATAGCTTCAAAACACTTACATTAGCTCGTCTGCAAATTTGCGCTCGCTTGGCCGACTGTGATTCAATACTGTGCTGTGACCTCTGTTTCGCTGGGTAGACTGTTCGGCGAAGCATTCATTCTCCTTTCGTCGAAAGTGTTTATAACATGGTCTAGCTCCGTGTCGGTCCTGTAATTAAAATAAATGTCATGGAATTGGATGCAGTTAAAAGTGTTGGCTACCATATATATATATATATATATATATATATATATGGATCATGATTAAGCACGTTTTTCAAAGCACTTTTATTGCAATTTGGTAAAATCCTACTGTAGCGCCGCATTATCATAAAATAATCTTAAAGTTCCAACATATATATATATATATATATATATATATATAATTCAGGGGCGGCTTCTTAATGAATGCAAGGCATGCACTGCATGCGTAAATAATATACTCAATGAATTGAAAATTATTATTTAAGTTAAAAAAATAAAGTTAAAATTATTATTGATATTATTAATATAATATTGGTTCTATCCTCGGTTACTACATAACTCATAAGAATACCATAAAAGACAAAATACAGCTTATCTAATATGTACTACACTGTAATGCATGTGACTGCATGCGTAAGTAAAATTACCACGAGCCGCCACTGAATTTATATATATATATATATATATTGCTACAAAACGATGTTGCAAGATGTAGCAAGATGTTGCAGTATGAGTTATATACAAAGGTTACACATATTTTCCAAACGCATGCAAATCTTCAAAGTTTGGAGAATTTTTTTTAAAAACAAGCTCTACCTGCAGTGCATCCTATAATTTAAAAAACATATATAATGACGAAGGAGAGTACCCACGATATATATATATATATATATATATATATATATATATATATATATATAAACTAAAAGAAATATGGACTTGAAAGCATACAAGCATCTCTACATAAGTGTAAAAAAAACTCGCTTTGTTAAGAATTTATTATTTTACCAGCATTTCATTTTTTAAATTGATTTTTGACCCGCAAAAGAATCTGGCAATATTTAAAAAAAATTCAACGTTAGGTTAGGCTAGTTTACGCACGGTTAGGATAGGTTAGGCTAGGTTAGTTTACACCCGGTTAGGTTTGGCTAAGTTAGGCAAGGTTAGGTTAGTTTACACCCTGTTAGGATAGGTTAGGTTTTGTTAGGCTAGGTTAGTTTACGCCCGGTTAGGTTGGGTTAGGCTAAGTTAGGTTATGTTAGGTTAGGTTAGGGTGAGTTAGGCCAGTTTAGGTTAGGTTATGATAGAGTATATATTTCGCTATTGGGACTTTGTTTCACTTCGCATTATCACGCTGTTTTAGTTTTATGAACACATCATTTTTTAAGTTAGGTTTTGACGATCTAAGAAAGAACCAGACAATATTTAAAACCTACGAAAGAATTAGGCAATATTTAAAAAAATTTCAACTATTGCATTTTTGGTAACTTCCTACTGCAGTAGGAATTTGTTGAGAAATTATTCTTAAAGCTTGACCACACATATATATATATATATATATTAATTACTCACATTTCAATTGAGTTGCCTGCAGGTTCTTGCATTTCGTTGCAAATCTCAATAACATTCTGTGATGAGAGAAGAGCGCCCCGATCTGTAACACTGAAAAGATACAATGCAGCATGGCTGTAGTGGTCATCGTCAGCAAACAATTCAGGGGATGCGTAGAGTTCGGCCATGATTTGCGTGTGTTGCTGTAAATTGCACGAGAAACTGGCTCTAAACGGCGAAACTCCCCATTTTATAGGGGGCATATGTGCCCAACCCACATGCGGTCCTATTGGACTGATTCTAGATTTGGGCGGGACTAGTACTTACGCCTGCATTTTTCGGCCAATCCGAGAGCAACGCTCCTTTTCACGAGCGTTGATTGGGGCTCCACGATAGGTAGGGGTGAATTTTGGGAGGAGCAATGCTATAGGCTTGCTCGGAACCGGGTCAGACAGGTATTCCGTGGGTCAGACAGGTATTCCGTACTGTGATTCGTTGCTTCCCGCAAATCTGGGTGTGTCGTATGGTACCGCTCGTTGATGAATCCTGCCCGTTCACGTATTCCTGAATTTTACCAAATTATTATTTTAGATTTAAACATCTGGACGCGTCCTTTGTTCTGAAAGGCTTTTGCCTATTTCGCGGACAATGTAACATTGTTTTCTGCGAAATGTGGGCCTGCGGGCTGCCGTGATTGAACAATGCCTTGTGACCACTTTACACAATAGGGAAACCCTTATATTTGGGAAAGGATTTTCTACAAGTGTTAATAAAGCAAATCAATTTTCGGAAAAATCTCTATTTCAATTTTCGCTAAATCAGAAAATGTAAACAGAAAAACTAAATACAGAAAGGTGAGCTGTGAAGGATAAAACCGAGTGTATATATATACTATATATATATATATATATATACACGCATATTGTTTGACTATGTATATACATATATATGACCCCATTGTGTCCTAATTTCGGAACAAAAACAAAATTTAGGACGTGTCATTTCTTAAAGTTTATTTCTTCGGGTAAGGTCATACTTTTCAAAGGAAATATATTTACAAGGTTCCAGAGTTTTTATTTGTACTGTGACAGCCTGCCATAAATTTCGAATACTTTTCGGACAAATGCTAATAAACGATGTGGTCTTCCATAGGCCTAAAACTTGCTTAAAAATAGAATAAATACAATTTATATTTAGTTGGGAACTCCTGCTTATATATACTGTAAGTTTGTGCGTAAAAATGAAACCCTTTACATGGACCATACTTTTGTTAAGCGGAGAAAGGTTGCTTCACCTTTTGTCTCAAGGACTGCGATAATTTATTCTTTAGATGTGCCACAAATATAACATTACCTTCCGCTGTTTATATATATATATATATATATATATATATATATATATATATATATATATATATTGGTAGTGGTAATAATGATAATAATAATAATTATTTCACGGGGTGGGATCACTGGTCTATTGTATTACCGCACGATTTGTTTCGTATTGAAGCAACGGTGTTTTATTTGTTCCTTGTACACGTTTATATCATTTGTTTCTAAAACAGAATAATTAATTAATTGTTATTTGGCAAATCGGTCTTCTGAGCCTACTGGGTAATTATTATATGGTTCACCCGGGAGGCAGTGGCACTTGGCTGGGGTGCAGGGCCCCTAGCAACAGGACAGACGTAGAGTGGGTGCGTGCTCGGTTCCTTTTAGCGCTCTGTGGCACTTGGCTGTTGATGTTCTGAGACGACGACCTCCTGAGGCACTGGCTGATGATGATCTAAGACGATGGCACACTGAGGCGCTGGCTGGCAATGGCTGATAATGCCTAAGGCACTGGCTGAATAAGCCAACCGGCTGATTAGTGCCCTATAAGAGGGCGGCGGTGGCCGACGGTGTCATATGAGCTCGGCAATCAGCCGAGCAAGGACCCTCCTCTTCCTTTCTCTCTTCCTCTCTTGCTGTCTCTTTCTGCTCCTTTGGGGGGTGAGGCACTCCCACCTTCTCCAAAGAGGTTTTGCAACAAAGGGGGTTGGGGTTGGTAACAAATGGGGTTGGGGGGGTTGGCACTCTTGCAACAAAGGGGGTGGGGCGGCACTCTCGCAACAAAGGGATGGGGTTGGCACTCTTGCAACATTACGTCAATTATGCAATATTGCAATGCAATTGCACTCATACATTTTGCCACTATACTACTGTACTTTGTTACGCTTTAAATGTTATTATTTGGTAATATTTCCTTACAATATTCTACTAATAAATATTATCGATATTCATATTTAATTAATTTTTTAACACTTTTTAACGCGTGCAAATGCATAATTTTAGTTCTTCCTGAATGCAGTTTGCGAGTTTATTAGATTATGTAAGTTTCATCAATTTCTGTGGGTCATATGACGTGAAAGGCAATACATATTCCAAAAATAGACAAACACTGTCTGAAATATATAGTCAATATTTGGCTACACCAAAGGAGCGAAACTGCGTGTCAGATCATTAAGTAGCAGTGTGCCGTTACAATCCGCAGCTGCTGTTTTGGTGAAACGCCGTCATTCAGCTTGTCGTTGAATCTGTTATGGGTCATTATATTTCATAATTTCGGCGCTTTTCTCACAAAATTTGAAGTTGAGAGTTAGATTTAGTCGCAGTCGAATCTTTAGTTCGTCACAGAATCTCGGAGCAGTTTGTCGATGTAGTCTTCATCGCTGTTGATTATAAACTTCTCTCAAATTTTGCTGTAACCGGAACAATACAGGTATTAGAATTCTTAGTTATTTTATTTCAAATTTTGTTAAATATTGTGATCTTTTTGTATCTTGTCTCGTTGTTAATATTCTTCAAGTTATCGTTGTTACTGTTGTAACTCACAGACGTTAATTACTGTCAACTTACAAAAGGTGAGCAACATTAATAAATAGATGAATACTTAAAGGAATCTAATTATCTGAATTACAATCCCCTACATTACTTGGAAAATAGACATGTACACTTACATACACGCACACAAGTTATTTACAACCCAGACAAATATGACGTTATCCATCCCACTGTTCCGATTCCAAATCCGTAACAAATTATTTAATCCAGTTCTAGTTCCACTACGAGAGACGTTCGATTCTATTTCAGTTCTAGCTAAAATAATGCTTAATTCTAATTCCAGTTTCGATTTTGGGGGAAAATAAAACCCGTTTTGGAATGGGAACTGATTTTTTAATTGAGAATTTCTGGCTGGATATTAAATTAATGGTTGTTTATAGCTTTTATGTCTAGGAAATAAACTAAACCACTGGTATAGAAAACAGTCACTCCATTATTTTTAAATGTCACCAAATTTAATCTTGGAGGAGATTGTAGACATCAATCGATCAGGGAAGTACTCCGGGGGTGACGTTTGACAGAAGATAGGGAGTGCTGGAACTCCCGTTTCTCCTGTCACTGTCCTTCTTAGCTGATCTTTTTCCGTGTCTCATCTACCCAGTGAACAGTCCAGCATGCTCTCAAACACACGCTTCTCTCCCTATTCCTCACTACATACACATGCATCTTACACACAACATAATCTTTTCAAAATTAAAAGAAAAAAATGGCATCAACTTCAAGGACCTCCGAGTCCCCTGGGGAGGGGACCATAAATGTCCCCAACTCTGGCTCCCCCACTGCTGATACCGGGAACGCAGACCCGGGCAGCGGGGCTGAATCTGCTACCGCCCATTCGAGATGTTCTGGACCTCTGTCTGAGTCACTTTTCATAAACTTCTGCAACATTCGTGGCTTTTTCTCAAATTTTCAATCTGTTGAACACCACCTCTTCTCCTCTAAACCTCATCTTCTTTTCCTCACTGAAACTCGGGTGTCTGAGACGACTGACAGCAACCCTTTTTCTGAACCCTCTTACTTTCTATATAATCAATTTCATTCCAAAGGTAGATGTTGCGTATATGTACGCAATGACCTAACTTGTTCTCGTATTCTCGAACTCGAATCTTCCGAATTCTATACCCTCTGGCTACGTACGGCTTACGTACCAATCTCAAACTAAATACATCTGCGCTGGTTACCTTTCTCCTAATTCTACTGACTATCCAAAATTCTTTGACTACCTCACTTCCAAAGTGGAATACATTCTTTCCCGCTCTCCCTTTTAGGAGATTTCAATGTTTAACACCACCTTTGGCTTTCCTCCCATTTCACTGACATCCCTGGTGAACTAGCTTACAACTTTTCTATCCTAAATGACCTAGAGCAGATTGTACAGCACCCTACTCGTATCCCCGATCGCCTTGGACAGAGGCCCAACATTCTGGATTTATTTCTTACCTATCATCCTTCTTCTTACTATGTGAAAGTTTTCTCTGCGTTGGGCTCCTCCGATCATAATCTCAAATCTGTTTCCTGTCCTCTCGCTCCAATTCGGCCTTTGGATCCTCCCAAGAGGATGTGCCTTTGACACTTCGGCGCCGCTGATTCGGAGACCCTTAGGCAGTACTTCTCTGATTTCCCATGAATGATTACTGCTTCCGTGGCCGAGGCCCTTCTGAGTGTGCAGAGCGCATCACAGAGGTGATTCTCTCGCGCATGGAGGCGTACATTCCATATTCTATTCCTACTACTAATTCAAAAAACCTTGGTTTAACTTTACTTCTAATGCTATCCGCAATAGAGAGGAGGCTTTCAGAAGGTACTGTCGCCACCCAACTCCTGACTCTCACTCAGCTTATGTTTCTGCCCGGAATCGTGGAAAATCTGTTCTTCGACTCGCCAAAAATTCATTCATCTGACAAAAATGTGAAATCTATCCAATTCTAATTTTTTTCGTTCTTTCTGGCATCCAACTAAGAACCTCTTCAGCAACTTTACTTCCTCTTCTTTCCTATTCCGACGGCACAGTTGCCGTCTCTTCTTCTGACAAAGCTGAACTATTCGCTCAAACTTTCACTTACAATTCAACCATGGACGATTCCGGTGCTGTTCCTCCATCTCCTCCCCCTCTGACTTTATTATATCTGAAATTAGAATCTCTTCTAAAGATGTTTTTTCTGCCCAACGTGGGCTCAACTCTAGGAAGGCGTATGGTCCTGATGGTGTTCTTCCTGTTGTTCTTAAGAACTGTGCTTCTGTGCTGACAACCTGCCTAGGCAAACTCTTTCGTCTTTGTCTTTCATCTGGTACTTTTCCTACCTGCTGGAGGTTCGCTTTCATTCAGCCTGTCCCAAAGAAGGGTGACCGCTCTCAACCCTCCAACTATCGTCCAATTGCTTTGATTTCTTGCCTTTCCAAAGTTTTTGAATCTATCCTTAATAGGAAGATTCTTAAACACCTCTCTTCTCACAATCTTCTTTCAAATCGTCAGTATGGATTCCGCAAGGGACGCTCTACTGGCGATCTTCTTGCATATCTCTCTGATTCTTGGTCATCCTCCTTTCGGGATTTCGGTGAAACCTTTGCTATTGCGCTAGACATAACAAAAGCTTTTGATAGAGTCTGTCACAAATCTTTAATTTCCAAACTGTTCTCCTTCGATTTCTATCCTTCTGTCTGTGCCTGCATCTCTAATTTCCTTTCTGGCCGATCTATAGCTGCAGTTGTAGATGGCCACTGTTCCTCTCCTAAAGCTATTAACAGTGGTGTTCCTCAAGGTTCTGTCCTGTTACCCACTCTTTTCCTTTTATTTATTAATGAGCTTTTAATTCTCACTTCCTGTCCTATTCACTCCTATGCCGATAATTCCACTCTTCACTTCTCCAACCGCTTCCCAAAGCGTCCCTCACAGCAGTCGCTTCATGATTCGCGTAGGACGGCTATGGTACACATAGCCTCTGATCTTTCTGCTATATCTGATTGGGGCAGAGAAAACCTTGTGGCTTTCAATGCCTCAAAAACTCAGATCCTCCATCTGTCTACTCGTCACAATCTTCCACACGACTATCCCCTTCCTTTCAACAATACACAACTCAATCCTTCTTCTCTTAACATTCTTGGTGTTTCCTTTTCTCGTGATCTTTCCTGGAAAGATCACATATACTCTCTTTCTAAGACAGATTCTAAGAGGTTAGGTGTGCTGTACCGCCTCCGCAGTTTCTTCACCCCCACTCAGTTGCTGTTTCTGTACAGGGAGTATGGAGTATGCTTCTCATGTGTAGGGTGGTTCAACCCACACAGCCGTACTTGACCGGGTGGAATCAAAGGCTTTTCGTCTCATCAGCTCCCATCCTCTTACTGATTCTTCAACCCCTCTCTCTTTGCCGCAATGTTGCCTCACTCTCTCTTTACTATCGCTATTATAACGGACATTGCTCTTCTGGTACTGCCTGCTCCTTTAAGGAGAGCACGCAGTACCAGACTTTCTAACTTTCTCATTCCTTTTCTGTTCAACTATCTAATGCAAAGGTTAATCAGATTTTCAGTCTTTCATCTACTCAACCGGTCAGCTCTGGAACAATCTTCCTCAATCCATCTTTCCTCCTGTATATGACCTCCCATCTTTCAAACGCAGCGTGTCTGGGTATCTCGAAAACCCCAGACCTTGATTTTGGCTCGCTTCTTCTACGGGTGGGGCGCTTTTGCGGGCATTTACCCTTGGCCCCTCCCTCCTGCATAAAAACAAAATTCTGCAACTGTGCCTGGTATCCTTTCACGCCGATTTTTTTTTAAAGTAATGCATTAATTTAGACAATGCAAATGTTGATTTCTATTAATTTAAACTGCATTGGGTTGATTCAAATGAAATTTTTTAGAATTTTCAATAATTTAATGTGGGACATATGTAACCCACTTGTTATTTGAAGTAGGACAAATTGTCCCAATAGGCATGAAAATGCTTACTTCAAAATAACATACACATCTGCCAATGGAACAATGAGAGAAAAGAGAGGTATCTTTTCATGCTTCACATCTTGGTATATAATCTATGCATTCACTATAGCAGCCTTTAGTAGTCGGAAAAAGACCTTCTTCCACCATTTATCATATTTCCGCTCAAAGTTGTAGGTAGCAACATAGAAACACATGGAACAATACAGCCCAGAGGCATTGTATACCGTAATTCTCAATAAAACTTATTTTTACTGGTTTCAACATCTTCTACAAAGTCTATAGCAGTTATGAACAAAAAAAAACAGCTTCAATAATATCTCATAAATTACAATTAACTTTACCTAAAAAGCTGTACCATGAAATTGCACCTTCATACACGTCTGTTTGTTGACAAATAATGGCGACTTGCCGCCAAGAAAGAGTCAATGATGAATTGTCATACATCTGGCAGCTTTAGCAGGACCAATACTTACTGAAAACGGGAGAGTATAATGCTAATCTGGGCTCTGAGAGACCCACTTGTAAAAATTTATGTTTTCATCGGACATATTGTCCCATGAGGCGTGAAAGGGGTATACAGCTGGAATTTTCCCACCCCCTTTTTCGAAACTTGCTCCTTTCCACCAGAGATAAAAAAGAAAATTAATAAAATCATTTTATTAATTCCCTAGTGTCCAACGCATCTGATACTACAGATAGGGTACAGAAAGGAGGGAATCGGTAAAAATTTATCCACCATCTATGCATCCCTAAAATAAAGCCCAGAGATGGGCATAAATACTTTAAAATGTTTTTAAATACTAAATATCACACAAATTTGTATTTAAATACCAAATACATTACTGTAAACTGGAATGTAATTAAATACAAACTATGATTATTACTTAAAAAAATTATTTAAATACAATCTAAATACATCCTAAATACATTTCATTTTCAGTGCTTATTATTGTTATAGTTTGAGGCTTCCTATCCGTAACAAAGGCAATCCAAAGAGAGGCAACAGAAAGAAGGGACTAACTACATAAATCATAATAAATATAATACAGTACAGTTTGGAAGAGTTACAGGAAAAATAATTAAATTCTCGATTTACAAAGAACATGAGACTAAAATACTTACAATAATGGAAAACAATCCATGATTTTTTGAAATGTATTTAAAAATTTATTTGAAAATATGTATTTATAATTACAAAATACATCAATAATAATTTATTTAAATACGCATTTAAATACCCTGAAAAAATGTATTTATAAATACAGTATTTAAATACAAATTGTTTAAATACGTATTCAAGTATTTATCAAATACATTACTGCCCATCTCTGCTTGTATTCCCATCTTATCCTCTCATTCCCCAGCTGCAGGACTGAAAATTCTCTGACCAGACTAATATAATCTATTTACACGGAGATATAAAAATACTTTTACAGCAGAACACTGATTATTTCCATTAGTATTACTATACCTTTTGGTGCACGAAATAAAAATTAACCAAATACAGCTTCAGTGAAATGTGGCAGAAGCTTCTTCAAACAAAAAATATATATTTTGTGTTGTTACTGCTGTTGTAAAGATACGAAATTTTTCTGCTATATTATAATTCCGCTATAGCTACTATTTTCACTTTAACGTCACTGTTTTTGATGTCTTTACAACAGCGGTAGTGAAAAAACACTTGGTTTCCAAAGCGTTATAGTCACGTTTTACTGAAGCCGTATTTCGACACGTTTAATTTCTTAAACTGAAAAGTATAATAGCAATAGAGAATATGATCAGTGATCTTCTGTAAAGGACATTTGTGTAATTTTTAATGTAAATAGTTTAAATAATATATATACTGATTAGTATGCAAAATTTTTGAATGGGAGTTGGGTTGAAGTTCGGAGAGGTGTTAACGAACAAAACAGTACCATATAACATCTGAATTTTTTTTGTGCAGAAAGGAAAGGCCAGGGTCAATGCCCGCAAAGCACCTTCCCCCCATAGAAGGAGAAGCAAAATCAAGGTCCAGGGTTTTCGAGATCCCTGGACACTCTGCGTTTGAAAGATGGGAAGTCATAAACTGGGGGAAAGATGGCTTGAGGGCAGGGTTGGCAAAAACCCAGCAAAAACTCAAAACCCAGCAAAAACCAAACTACCCAGCAAAAAACCAGTTGTTTTTTTGGGTTTTTGCTAACCCTGCTTGAGGGGAGATTGTTCCAGAGTTGACCGGTTGAGTAGATGAAAGATTAAAAATACCGATTAACCTTTGCAAAGAGAGTTGGACCGAAACACAATGAGGATGTGTGGAAAGTCTGGCGCTGAGTGCTCTCCTTAAAGGAGAAGGCATGCAGTTAAAGAGTACAGAACAGCAGTGTCCGTTATGATAGCGATAGTAAAGATAGAGCGAGGCAACATTGCGGCAAAAAGAGAGGGATTGAAGACAGTGAGTAATAGGCGGGAAATTGATGAGGCGAAAAGCCTTTGATTCCACCCAGTCAAATAGAGCTCTGTGAATTGAGCCACCCTACACACGAGAAGCGTACTCCATAGAGGGGCAGACAAGACCCCTGGACAGAGAAAGCAACTGGACGGGGGTGAAGAAACTGCGGAGGCAGTACAGCACATCAAACCTCTTGGAAGCTGTTTTCGAAAGAGAGTATATGAGATCTTTCCAGGGAAGATCACGAGAAAAGGAAACGCCAAGAATGTTAAGAGAAGAGGAAAGATTGAGTTGTGTATTGCTGAAGGTAAGAGGATAGTCGTATGGAAGATTGTGACGAGTAGACAGATGGAGGATCTGAGTTTTTGAGGCATTGAAAGTCACATGGTTTTCTCTGTCCCAATCAGAAATGGCAGAAAGATCAGAGGTCAGCTGTACCATAGCCGTCGTACGCGAAGCATGGAGTGACTGTTGAGAGGGACGCTTTGGGAAGCGGGTGGAGAAGTGAAGAGTGGAATCATCGGCATAGAAGTGGATAGGACAAGAAGTGCGACTGAATAAATCATTGATAAAGAAAAGGAAAAGAATGGGTGACAGGACAGAACCCTGAAGAACACCACTGTTAATAGCTTCAGGAGAAGTATAGTGGGCTTCTCCAACCGCTGCTATAGATCGTTCTAAAAGGAAATTGGAGATGAAGGCACAGATAGAAGGATAGAAAGGAGGGCAGTTTGGAAATTAAAGGTTTGTACCAGACTCTATCAAAACTTTTTGATATGTCTCGTGCTGAAATCCCTTAGAATGGGGATTTCAGCAAAAGGAGAGTGGGATAGAATGTATTCCACTTTGGAAGTGAGGCAAAGAATTTTTGTATAGTCAGTAGAATTAGGAGAAAGGTAGACAGTGCAGATATATTTAGTTTGAGATTGGCCTGTGAGCCGTAGCCAGAGGGTATAGAATTGGGAGGATTCGAGTTCCGAAATACGAGAACACGTTAGATCATTGCGTACATATACCGAACATCTACATTTAGAGTGAAATTGAGTATAGAGAAAGTAAGAGAGTATAGAAAAGGGGTTGCTGTCAGTCCTCCCAGACACCTGAATTTCACTGAGAAATAGAAGGTGCGATTTAGAGAAGAGGTGGTGTTCAACAAATAGAAAAAGTGAGAAAAGGCCACGAATTTTGCAGAAGTTTATGAAAAGTGAATCCGGCAGAGGCCCAGAACATCTCGAACATTTGGTAGTCACATGTTGCGAATTTATTTATTTCTATGTTTGAAAAAACTTACGTCCATATTTTTGAAAATGTATTTAGTTATTTACATTCTGTATTAGTTTTACGAAAATTTTATTTTATAGCAGGTCTGTATGATATATGTTATCCAGCGTTAAGTAAAAAAATTAATTATATTTATGAACCCATTGCTTTAATCCCAGAATTATTTGTATTGTTAAGTTATGAATGCGTGTATTTGAAATGCTACCAGTTTGTACCAGTCTTCCATAAAGAGTTAAGAGCATACGTTTCTCAGCCTTAATTTCTTTTGTTTCAACTGTATACATATCTCTGTGTACGCGTGCAAGTGTACTTACTACCTGCAATATACAGTAGGGTGTATCATGCTCAGGTCGAATATTGAAAAACTTGGAATTTCAAGATTGGCAGTATGTATTCCTATGTAAAATTGAATTTTAAGAGGGGTTCGTCTTCTGCAACCTTTGCGAAAAATCGCATTGAAGTGTTCAAAATCGCACTTTTTTGTCGAAAAATGGAATTTTTGGCCAATTTCAAAGACTTGGTAGCCTCAAATGACCTCCATATGTTCCATATTGTTCACATACACCCTTAAGCATTTCTAGGGGCAAGCTTGGACCCATTTAAGATCAGCCAAAGTGGTTCATAACCCCTAAAATAACCAAAATCACCCAAAATGGCCCAAAACTAAGGAATTGTATGATTTTTAGTCTCCTATACACCACATTTCACGGCTGTTCTCTTCATCAGGCAGAATCTTTTTGTTCTTCTTTCTTGGTCTTGCATTTTTTTTTTTTAGAAACGCCTCCACAATTTTTATTTATTTTCTTTTTGGCATCACTGAGTGTGATGGCAGCCCCCCCCCCAACCTTTCTGCAAGCTGCTGTGACGTTCAACCTTTTTTGCAATTGCAATTCTTCCTTTAATATTTGTGTAAGTCCCTCCTCCACCCCGAGCTTGTAATATGCTGGTCAACTGAATGTTTTGAGATTTTTTCTTCTGAAAGCATCTTCATTTGTCTAGCAGGTCTTGTAGAGATCTAAAACATGTTCATAATGTCTTGCTTTGACTTGAAAACTGGCAACATTTCTCTGTGATCGATCCTAGCACGAACGAAACCATCTCTTCTCTCTTGCCCATACACTGCATGAGCCGCAGCTGAAACTTCCTGGACTGCTCTTTCACAGCTTTGAGTGTGAACTGAGAAGTTCTCAACTTTAAGCGGAGACCTGAGAAGCTCCTCAACTTCTCCTCTTGACATCTTACAAGTGAAGAGTGGCTCATACAGTTTCGCCTTATCCCAATTAATCAGAGTAATTGGAGAAGTGGCATCAAAATTCAGTTTAGGGTTTCTATGAATTCTCAGACTCATGTCTCCATACTCAGACTTACCTCTGATCTTCTTGATCATCTCAACACCCGATGCCCTCTCCTCCTCATCCTCACTGCACAGGAGAGAGGCAATGAGGTTCTCACTGTGAACATATGCTCCACGAACTATCACATGAGTGATTATGTTCCTGACTTCAGAGGTCTGGTTTCTCAGCAGTCCCAGAGCGGTCACAATATGGTGAGGTTCATACCTCATGTGGTGCTTCACCTTGATCTCAAAATACATCTTGAAGTAGAAGTCCAGGCAGAACTTCAGCAGCACCTCCAGCTTCTTCAACACCTTCCCTTCAGACCATGCTACCTCATCCACAGCATCAACAGAGCCTCACCTGTAGTCAGCCAGCATGACTGATTCAGTGGACCACACTTCAGACCAGCAATTTCCTTGCTCAAATCTCTTGTCTTGAGAGCTTTGATCAGTAGTAGGTAGCAGTTCTTCTGGTCAGTGCTAAGGTTTTGTACTGTACAATGTCTTCTGGCAGTTCAGTTATGTCTTCTCCTGGCAGGGCCCTGAAGGTAAAGTTGACAGGTATGTCATTTATCTTCTCCAAAAGTTTTCCTATTGGGCCTCTGAACCCAGACTTGTGCGTGTAGGGACCATCAAGTTTGATGATCATGTGCCTGAGGCTGAGTTCATTAATATTAGGCTGACCATACGTACCGTTTTGAACGGGACAGTACCGTTTGTTTTATATTTCCTGGCCGTCCCGTCGTTTTAATAAACATGTCAATTTTGTCCCGGTTTATGTACTTACTTTTTCATGAATACAGAATATTACATAACCCCGTCCCTTTTTTGCCATCCCAATGTCCCGTTTTTGTCTCAAAGAAATATGGTCAGCCTAATTAATATGCAACTGACATATCAGCCAGTGAAACTTGTGACCTAGCAGTCTCTCCAAGTGAGTGATGGCTCCTCCATCAGGTCCTATGTTTGTGTTGGTGGAGTCAACACCAAGGACCACAATTGTATCTTTAGCACCATGAGCACTAATCCACTCAAACAGAGCCTGAGCAATCTTCAGTGCAGGTTTCTCATTTCCTTCAGGTTCTTCTGGTGTACAATGGAAGAGATACTTCCCCTCAGGTTCCCAGGTAACACTATAGTGCTCTTCAGTAGTAATATCAGGATGGAAGCGGCCAGTTTCTTCATTGTACATCATGATCTTTGTCTTCTTATCTTGTTTTCCATCAAATAAAATTCCCTTGATCTCTCCCTCTGTCCTTTTCTCCAGGGCCTCCACCGAGGCACCTATTACAGACTCCTTGCCCCTCCACATCTTCATTCTGTCAACAGCTAAATATGCCTTATCAGCAGATAGATGGCCAACTTTGATGAGATCTTGCAAGAAACCAGTTGCAATGGCTGCTGCAGGAGTGTTTGCCACCTTGAACCTGACTGCAGCCGCAGCAATGCTTGAGATATCCATGTAGTTCCTCCTGGCAGAGGTGGAGACTTTGCCAGTGTTGACACTGGAGCTTGTGCCTGGTGCAGTACGGGAAAAATCCGTGTCAGCAGTAGGAACTGCTCTGCCTGGAGACTCTTGCAAGGAAGTCACATCTTCATCATCACCACCATCATCAGCTCTAAGCAGTAGCTCCTTTTCTTCTTCCTCTTTTCTGTTTCTCTTCTCAGCTGCCTTCTGTTCTTCCGCCTTCCTCTTAGCAGCCTTCACCTGCTTCACTGTTTCCTTCACACCAACAGATGCCATCCGGAAGCCAGAAACTTCTGAGTTTTTGATCCTCTGGTAATGGAGCCACTCTAGCTCTAGCTTTGGAATCTTCTGAGGCAGAGGACAGTCACAGTTGACATGAACTCTAGCAGCACAGCCAGAGCAGCCAGATGCTCCAGTTCCACAGAGTGATATCATGTTTGCAGGTTTTTATGTCAAACAATGTATCAAGTTCAGATATTCTCTTCTCTCTCTTTGCAGCCTTCACTCTGCCATTCACTAAGTCAATCATTTCATTCCACCTGACGAGAATCTTCCTGGCAATGGATCTCTTTTGAATGATCACAGGAGGAGTGAACTTGGCATTGCTTTTGCGCCACTGTGCCAGTACCAGAGACGCCAAGTCCTTAGCCAAATCTCGCAGAGGGTACTGAGCTTTCTTCATATCCAGAAGCAGCTTCTCTTCCTGGAGGAGGATTCCTCTCTGAAACACAGCTCTCCAGGTTGGAACTTCTGTGGGAAACAACTGCTTGCCTGGACCCACCAGATCACTCAGCTTTGAACCAGAACTTTTTCTGGTCTTTCGTCCTTGCTTAGCCATGGTGGCTACACAATCTTCACCAAGCTTTGTATCTGAAACATAGAAAATTATCACAGTGAAACACTAGTAGCCTATAGCAGCTGTTGCAATGGTTTTGTTTGATACGAAACCGGTCTGTTACATTTGTACTACAGTGTATGTCCTGCACAGCTGTTCTGTACATAACCAGAAAACGAAAAAGTGGAAATTTGAACACTTAAACGTGATTTTTAGTAAAAGTTCAAGAAAACAAACCTCTCCTAAAATTTAATTTTACATAGGAATACATACTGCCAACCTTGAAATTCGCGCTTCAATGAGCATGATACACCCTAATATACAGTCATAGATATTTAAAGTTAGTTACTGTTTGTATTGCTTCTCAGTCTTTTATTTCATACATGCACTGAAATTTTTATTCACTGAACTCTACATTTACACGCTTAATTGTCACTATGATTCAGTTTAAATTTGCTGCTTAAACAAATTTCACACAAAAGCTCAAAGTTTAACGCTGGAAAAATCTGTATTCTCGCTTTTTGTTCATTTAATCATTTTAATAACATCAACAACAATAAACTACAGGGTGTGAATAAAGTAACGCAATTGAAGAGACAAATCCGATTTGAAATGGTTTAAATTAATTTCAACTTACTTTTTTTAATTTGTGAAAACATTTTGAACACCTCTTATAAACCTTACTATCGAATATACAGTTGTTATAAAATACATGTAATAAATATTAATTGTGTATGGTCACTTGGAAATATTCACATTTGTCTCTTCACTTGTGTTACTTTATACACACCCGGTATAAAACACTAATAATATATTTCTATTTGCTCATTTAAATATCTCACGCTTCCGTATACTGTTCATCTCTATTTCCCTTCTCAATTCGCAGAGATGGCCAGTAATGTATTTGATAAATACTTAAATATGTATTTAAATACAATTTGTATTTAAATACATTATTATTGATGTATTTTGTAATTATAAATACATATCTTCAAATACATTTTTAAATACATTTACAAAAAATCATGGATTTTTTTCCATTATTGGGAATATTTTAGTCTCATGCTTTTTGCAAGTCTAGAATTTAATTATTTTTCCTGTAACTGTTCCAAAGTGTACTGTTATGTTTATTATGATTTATGTAGTCCCTTCTTTCTGTTGCCTCTCTTTGGATTGCCTTTGTTGCGGATAGGAAACCTCAAACTACTATAACAATAACAAACACTGAAAATGGAATGCATTTTAGGATGTATTTAGATTGTATTTAAATACACTTTTGAAGTAATGTATTTAGTATTTAAATACATTTTTTAAGTAATATATTTACTATTTAATTACATTCCAGTTTACAGTAATGTATTTGGTATTTAAATACAAATTTGCGTGATATTCAGTATTTAAATATATTTTAAAGTATTTATGCCATATATATATATATATATATATATATATATATATATATATATATATATATATATACAGGGTGGGCCGTAAGTTTCCATACATAGGAAAAATAAACATTTTTTTATGGACAACCATTTTTATTTATATAATATGCTCTACATGGTTGCCATTGTTTTGAAAACACATTTCAATACGTGTTCCCCACTGTTGATGGACACGCATTAGCACAGTTGACGTTATGCTTGTAATGGCGTTGGTGATACGTTCCTTTAGATGATTTATGTCTCGTATCTTTTCCTGATACACCATGGCCTTCAAGTGCCCCCAAAGATAGAAATCAAGGGGGGTGAGATCTGGGGATCTGGGAGGCCACTCCACAGGACCACGCCGACCAATCCAAGCATCCGGAAACTGCTGATCCAAATACCGACGCACGTGAAGACCATAATGAGGTGGAGCTCCATCTTGCTGGAAGTAAACTGGGAAGTTACCTTCCTCGTTTAGCAGGGATGGGAAAATCTCTTCTTGCAACATGTTAAGATACCTTTCGGCATTAAGATTTCCACTAACAAAAATTGGTCCAATAATTCTGTCACCCCATATCCCGGCCCACACCATCACTTTACCGGCACCTTGCATCTTCGTCGGACTCAGCCAGTTAGGGTTAGCATTACTCCAATAACGTATGTTTTGCCGATTAACCTCTCCATTGACGTAAAAATTTGCTTCATCAGTAAACAAGATCTTACGTCAAACGCATATTCTTAGGGTATCTGAAACATAAAAACAAACGTTTAATTTTTCCTATGTATGGAAACTTACGGCCCACCCTGTATATATATATATATATATATATATATATATATATATATATATATATATATACACACGAGGGCCACTCAATATATTTTGCCCCACCTTTTTTTTCTTTCCAAGTTTCCTTGTAAGTTCCAGAAATTTTGTACACAAGTAGTTACATACCTTTTTTACAAGTTTTTAGTTTTCCACATAGTCTCCATCCTTTTCTACGGCTTTCCTCCACCTCGAAACAGGGGCCTTTATTCCTTGCTGGTAAAAGTCAGTAGTATGGGCACAAAAGGAGTGAGTGCAATGCAATTGCAAATGTTGCATAAGCTATGCAACAAAGGGGGAGGGGAATGTTGCAAGAGCAACAAGGGGTTATGTAACTTGGAGGCGGAGTTATCCCCCAAGAGAAAGAGAGGAGGGAGAGGAAGAGAGGTGTTCGCCTGCCAGGAGCCAAGCGCATATTAAGACTTCAGCCGAGCGGTCATTGTCTTAATATGTTCCTAATCAGCCAATTGGCTTATCTGGCTGAGCTGCCAGATTGCGCTATTTATTTAATTAAAGCACCTATTCTGGCTTAACTAGCCAGTTGACTTAGAAGGCGTAAATGGCTTGTTCAGGTGTACATTATTGAGTTGCCAGATTGTTTATTTATTTAATTAAATCATATATTCTGGCTTAACCAGCCAGTTGACTTAGAAGGCGTAATTGGCTTGTTCAGGTGTACATTATTAGGGTTACCAGATTGTGCTATCCAGATATATTTGGCAGTTGCTTTAGAAAACCGTTTTAGAAGGCAGCCATTTGCTGTAATTAATTGTCGTGTACAACCAAAAGAAATAAAACACCATTACATCATTTTGTTTATTTAGACGAATTGATGGATTCAATTTCACAAAATATATAGAAAATAAATATGCAATGGAATATATATGATAAAAAATAATAATAGCATAAGAAATACGAACGATGACTATATAATCAAAATAAATATACAGTGGAATATATATGATAAAAAATAATAGCCTAAGAAATATGACCGAAATATATAATAAAAAATATACAAAACATTGTAGTATAACCATCAATATATTAGTACAGGAAAAAAATATATATAGTTATATTAAATAATTAAATATATTGAAAATAATATACAAAACATATAATCAATTGCATATTAGTACATGAAATATATATATATATATATATATATATTATATAATATATATATATATATATATATAATTATATATATATATTATATACTGAGATACCCGGCGTTGCCCGGGATAAATTTCACATTAGATCTCCAGTTTAAATAAAATAAAGTTTAAGACAAAAGGCTGAATTTGATTAAAATGATTTATCTTATTCCGTGCCAAATTTGGTAGCTCTAGGTCAAACGGATTGAAGTCGTCCTAAAAAATAATTATATGTGAAGCTCAAGATTTTCATGACTGTCCTAAAAAATAATGAAGCTCAAGATTTTCATGACTGTGTTCTTTTCTATAGTTTTATTGACCAAATAATAAAAATTTTCACGGCTGCGTTCTTTTCTGTAGTTTAATCGCGGTGCTGGGGCCTTCGGGGCCCAGTAATTTTAATTATTTAATTTATTAAAACCCAGGTGCACAACCTGGGGACCTAATCAATATGTGTGTGGTTTCATGTTTGTAACTGCTTCCATTTTGGAGTTATGGCTGGCACACACACACACGTCCTTTTGAGGTACCCGGCATTGCAGACAGACAAACAGGCAGGCTGACCGACTGTGTTGACATTCTTCATTCCATAAGAGGTTCCCGTGCTAAATTTGGTAGCTCTAGGTCAAACGGTTTGAAGTCGTCCTAAAATATAATTACATGTGAAACTCAAGATTTTCATGACTGCGTTCTTTTCTATAGTTGACCAAATAATTAGTCATGAAAATGTTAAGATTAAAAAATCTTGACACAATGTGAAGCTCAAAATTTTCACGGCTGCGTTCTTTTCTGTAGTTTAATCGCGGTGCTGGGGCCTTTGGGCCCAGCAATTTTAATTATTTAATTTATTAACATTCTTCATCCCATAAGAGGTTCCCGTGCCAAATTTAGTAGCTCTAGGTCAAACGGTTTGCGCTTGCATAAAGGACAGATAAACAGACAGGCGAATATATATATATATATATATTATTACACAGTTAAATAATTTAAATAAATGTACATCAAAATACTTTATGTTGTACGGCGCAAAACGCTAAGCTCACACGTAATCGAGTCTACATTCACATCGCTATTATTTTGCACTACACGGTAAAACCACCCAAGCATTACTTCACCGCTCAAGTTATACGGATGCCTATACTCGACGTAAATGGCTTTCATATCGTTCAATACTATTTGTGTGCCCACTTTACATTCGGTTGGCAAGTTATCTTTAAACACGGCTAGAATACAATCACAAGCACGCACAAAGACGTCATCATTAGCCACAACATCATTATTAAATACAAGTTTATGAACACTCCTTTCCAATCGAGGGTTTTTTCTTACCGTCCTGAGCTTTGCAATCGTGAACTCTTCTTCACTCTGCATAGCGGCAATTGAAATAATCTTCTAAGTCGTAACGACAGCTATTCATTATATAGAGGTACAGCTCTTCAGGGTGAACAGTGTAGGCAAGCTCTGCCCTGTACCGCTCAAGTGCTTTGTACCAAAGTTCGGGACATTTCGAAGAGTCTAAACCTTTTAAATATGCATCCAGCTCTAGACCATTCTCGCCTTGTTCATTCCTACATTCGATAAATCCGTCGAGCAGAGCGGTGTATGCGTATTCAAGAACCGTGTCAAAATAAGTCATATCCGTAACACGAGCGTCTAATATAGGCTTCAGCTTGCGGAATCCAACGATTTCAAACATTCTGTCGAGGATGAAACGGTTTCGCGTAGGGACAAGAACGTTATTATGAGATGCATTCTTCCACATCAGACATATATCAATGCACGGCTGATCGTTATTTATACACAACGTGCAAACAACGGCATATAAGGGGGCATCACCAATCTGCTCTCTTCTTGTACCTACACCTGCAGGCATTTTATAACGGTCCTCTCCCCACTTCTCAACTATCACGAAGACTCTATTCATCTCCTCAACACTTAAATAAATAGCATTATGTTTGCTTGCTTGCCAACAATTCGTTTCAAGTACATAGTTAATGGCACCGGTTTCGCGCCTGAACACGCGCAATGACTTCGTCACGGACACATCATACACGGCGTTGAGAATGCTTCTCAAAGGAAGTTTCATCGTATTCGCACGTCTAGTCGGTTCAAGCTCCGAGATGACTGAGACACAGGTGGGCGGATTGGCTCGACGGGCGGAGAGTCACGCTGATGAAACGTGTACGGGTTTGTTCGAACTCGTGTGTTTCGGAGGGGTGAGGTACACGGGTAGGTGGCTCGCTGGGGGGAGCAAGTCACCCCATAAACTGCTGAAGCGTGTACAGGCTTGTTCGAACACTTGTGTCCATTATACTGGAGAAACAGAATTTTCCGCTACATGAAGCAATACCGGATTTAATGTTTTATCACTCACCAGAGACGTTCATTTCCACAAACTAAACATCCTCACAATCCGGTGCACTATTTGAGAGAAACATATGCCCATATTTATCCTCTTTGTTTAACAAGCGATACTCGTCTCTAAAGTCTATTAAAAGCTCACACAGCGCATTAGCCACAACCTCACTGCAAACCTCGTCATGATATATATTAATATAGTGGTGAAAATACAAGATTATCAATGATGACAAGATTTACAGTCTCAACCGTAGGGTACGAGTAGTCGGTATGATGTAACATGACATAATATCGCTTGTCCCACCACTTATCAACAAGACTCACTATCCATAACCGTTGCTTATCTTCTGAACGTGTTGCTTCTTCTACTTCGCGGTATATGTGAGCCTTTATAAAGGTTAGGTCTACAACATACTTCAATACATCGTTTGTACTACGAAAACCTACAATGCCCTCGCCAGAATACCCGTAGAGTATTTGAACAGCTTGGTCCTTCGCACGGCTCAATGTACCCTTAAAAGTATCAAAGGAGGGTGGAATAGGGAGTTTTTCA
Source organism: Bathynomus jamesi (assembly GCA_023014485.1). NCBI lineage: Eukaryota > Metazoa > Arthropoda > Malacostraca > Isopoda > Cirolanidae > Bathynomus > Bathynomus jamesi. The sequence continues at coordinate 376,072 of JAJOZX010000772.1, read as the reverse complement.
GTATCCACCACATCTTGGCACTCTGCCGAATACCACATCATAAACGTTGAACACGCAATATTAAAGGTAGCCATTACTATTTTTCGTCTACGCGGGAGAATACACGTCTGAGCTGAAGGGTATGCAGAGGCTAACTGATCACAGGGGGATAGAGGTATGCTCAGGTAGTGGCAGGAGTCACGTGACCGATCTTACAGTGGGCGGAGCTTAGCTTTTTATTGTACATACGCACGCACGCACGCAAAGGAGAAAATGAAACCTTAATTGAAGTAAATATACGTAACAAATAAACATATCTTAACAATACACATATATATAAATACAATCAAAGATTAAGGTAACCAAAGGGTACGGTATCATAGGTACCAGGCACCTGGTAACGCTTCCTATAGGTGTTACGGCATACCTTCGTGCCCCCTAAGTTCCTTCACACACACCAGTTTCTGCGCCCGAAAATTGTGCGTCCCCACAGTCAGTTGGGGTGGCTGGTCACCCTTATCTTCCAAGCACACTAGATCCTTCAACGAGTCAAAGTTAACGACTCGACGGTTCGCATGGTTAAACATGATACCCTTAGCCTTGACGATATACTTCATATCATCCCCTACCCTCACCCGTACCCCATGGGTTTTTGGCCCTATTGACACAAACGAGTCTGCGTATGCACCATCACCATACTCGTCCTTGATCTCACCAGTGAGCCCTCCGAGGAACTCCCCAATAGCAGGCATGTATTCACCCTCCCTCGCTGTGAATATCACGCTATCTGTGTCAGCGTACAGCACCCTCCGTCCAAGAGAGTGCAGTAGACCCCAAAGTTTGATGCGGGCGTAGGTTGTTGTGAAGATGGCTACAGGTATGTTTGTAACCCGTGAGGTATCTGTGGCCAGTTCGGTGATGTTGTACTTTATTATGTATTACCTACATTCACGATCTCCATAACTTTGCACTAAAGCGCTTGCCAGGATTCTTAATAATTTAGGATCGGTCAAGCTGTATACCTTCATGGGCACGGTAACGCTGAATATAAGCCGTTTTTTCATTTTCGGTATCAACCCCTTGCGGATATCCTGATGCTTCTACTTTATCCTTCAAAAAAGCGTTTATATATGGCGTGAAAAGGTTGGGTAGCTTCTGAAACCTCCACACCTCATGTATCTTCAATATTCTATACCCATGGCGAACGGCTAGGGCCACTCAGGGCTTGTATATACACCTCTGATCTTACGCTGGTTGGTTGTATGGTTACAATCACCCTTGTTGTTCTCTGCACACTTCACGCACAGGGGAAACATGAGCTTCTGATCTATAACGACGGGTAAGATCGGCATCCATAAATCGCGAGGGGGGAGCACGTCCACGAAAGAGAGTCCAAAGTAACGCTCATTCAAGTTAGCTGAAAACTCCTCGATGGTTGGTATGGTAGGGTGGGTCGTACTCAGGTGACAACATGAATCTGAAGGAAATCCTACCATCAGGGGTGTCTAAATTATGTGTTTTTACATGGGGAATTCAAATATGAGCTTCTTTTTTGGATAGGATAACTCTAACCTACATCATTTTGTATTTCTAAATTGCCAATTTTACCCTTTTGAACCCCTTTATAATATATTAAAAGATATAAGGTAAATCATTTATATTGACAAGGCCAAATCAACTTTACATATATTTATTAATAGGTGAACTGCATGTATATCACTGGATATAATTACAAAGATCATTCTCCTGACATCTTGAACTTTGCCAGGTTGCACAAATCCTGCTTTGACTCAGACTTGGACATCAGCTTCCTGCTGGTCTCCTGAGCCCTGATCCCTCCATCCCTCTTTTCCTGTGAGAAGTACTTAGCAGAAGCCTCAGTCACCATTTTAACAACCCTCTCAATGCTTTGTGTGTGGCAAGGCCAGTTGCGCACCTCCATGGGGGTGTTGATGAAGTTTTTCACCTCAGAGGTGCTTAGAGAGCAGGTGAGAGGTGGCTCTGACACACCTTCTGACCAGCTGATCAAGTCACCGATGCTGGAAGCATCACAATTGATGTCAGGTGTCCTTCTGCTCCTAACAGAGGAGTCCCCCAGCTGAGTGTCCGGGTCCCCCTCTCCCCTGATGGCCAGGATTCTCTCCACCCCTTCAATCCTCTCCTTCTCATCCTCAGAGCAGAGTAGTGTTTGGAGGATGACTTCACTGTGGGCATACCAAGCAGATCTTCTCACAGTTGGCATCACAATATCCAGCACCTCCTTTCTCTGGGACTTGAGGCAGTCCAGCTGAAAGAGGATGTGCCTAGGCCCTTCGATCCAGGAGTGCTTGACCTTCACGTTGAACCAACATGGGTAATACACTCCAATGATGAATTCCACAATGAATTGCAGAATCTTCAGGTTCTTTCCTTTAAGTCCGTGCTTTGACACCCAGAGCCTGAGAAGTCTGTTCGCTGTGGTGAGCCAGCGGCTGTGGTTTACTGGTCCTATCTCTAACAGAGCCAGCCCTGCAGGAAGTACTCCATCCCTGACTGCACAGACAATTTTATAGCCATAGTATTGATCAGTTGAGAGATCTTGAATGACCTTGTCAGGAAGCTTGATCAGTGGAGGGCCAACAGAGATTCGGGTGAAGTTTGGATTGATATCAAAGTCTGTAGCAGAATTAAGGAGCTTTCCTATTGGCCCGGATAATTTTTTGTCTGACAGAGTAGGGCCATCAAGGTCAACAATGAGATGGCGCAGGGGAAGTACAACCAGCTTTCTCCCCAGGTGCAGCTCCAGCTTCCGCATTACTCCAGCTTTCACACCAGTGTTGACATTTGTTGAGTCTCCTCCAATGGCCAACAAGGTCTTATCATAACCCCTCTCTTTCAGCCAGGCAAACAGGACCTTAGCAATCTTCTCCGCATGTGACTCCTCTTTAGTTGCTTTCTCTGGGGTAAAGTGGAACAGATAGTAGCTGCCAGGCTCACTAACAACACTATAGTGTTCTTCCTTGATCTTTGCGGGAAAAGATTGGTCACTGCCCTCAGCTTCCATCATCACATTGGTCAGGTCAATCCGCCCATCAAAGAGGATGCAAGAGATCCCCCCCTCCTCCCTGCACTTCTTCTCGAACTGTTCCCCCAGCTCTCTCATCAACTTCTCCTGTGCTCTCTTGACCTTGCTCTTATCAATCACTTTACTTGTATTGTCTTCTGTGATGATTCCTGCATCAATCAGAGCTGCTGTTGCTATCGCTGCAGTTGGCCTCAGCCCTATGCCATACCTTACACTAGAATGTTCTGAAACGTTACATTCTAGCCTCTGAGAAAGGTGGCTCAGAAAATGGCCTTATGCGCGCCAGAAAACCGTCAAAATATTTCATATACCAAACTGTATGATAATTACAATTAAGTGGAATGGCACACCTTTTTATTGAGTATTTAAATATTATTATTATATGAATTACATTATATGTGTTTATATGAATTAGTTAGAACAATGCTCTATGAGAGATAACGTGAGCAGCCATGATAGAAAACGTGAGAAGACATATTCTTGGGTAACTACAATAGTAAAATAATCAACAATTTAATAATAATCAACTGCAAAATGATGTAGGTTAGGGTTATCAGAATTAAATATTTTCACACCCCTCTCCATTGATTTAAAAGAAATGCATAGTATGACCCGCCCTATTGGTATGGTGGGACCCACCACTTTTTCAGGAGCACCTACGGGGTATGGATTGTTCTTCATCACGTATGGATATAAAGAGCAGAAGTCGTAGTAGTGGAGTTTCACGCCCTCCGTAGGCGGAATGTATAGCTTCAATGGGTTTGAACGCCCTCCAAACAAGCTGTCACCGCATTTGAGGAGTCCAACACCATTGAACGTTTGATGGCCCTTATTTCTTCACGGTACTGGGCATCCGTTTCCATCCGTGCATCAAACTCATGCTCCCACACGATTTTGTGAGTGAACTGGGGGCCTATAAGTTGATCGCGGTTATGGGTCTATGCGAGGCTGTCGGCGGGGGATCTTCCATAAAGGTCCCTTGTGACGGTACATTCAGCGCGCGGGCATCCATGCCACCAGCAGCCGTTAAAGGAATGCACAGTGTTCTCACCAGTGGCTGGATCCTCACTTAGGCCGTCAACCCAAAAAACACGACCAGTGACCTTAACGGGTACTCAACCCGTGTTGCGGGCATGTTTTATGTATACCCAGGTCTGTTTCTGTAGGTGTATGAGCCAGTAAATAGCCTTGTGCCCATAACTGCGGGGGTTGTTTCTGTGAATGACTGCTAAGGTGTCTTTACGCATGAAGTTATTCTTGAACACTGTAAAACATGAGGCGTTCGTGGTTGCGACTTGCAGCGGATCGCATTTGAAACGGGCTATGTACATCCTTCTAAAGGCTTGAAAGCATACTCTAAGTACACGTACGTCATTCACGCAATAGCGTTCACATTCATCAGCTATATTGCATGGATTAGCTTCATTAAAACTGTTGTAGTAGCGGTCAAAATCTTTACGCTCACTATCACTCATGTTGGTGTAGTTAAAGTAATGTTTGGGTGGAGGTAGTCCTACGTAATTCAAAGTTTCGTTAGTGAGGAATGTGAAGGGAAATACCCTTTTGAAACTTCAGCGGCTACGCCCATGACCTTGGGTACCTTTGCTAATTTACAAGGTGTGAACAGCAGGGTGTCTTTAAACTGTACAATACATCTTATCTGCATCTGTATTAGTTTGTTGACTCTTTTCAAGGGATCACCTGTAAATATCGCAGACGACTCGTGTTCAAGCAACTCCTTATAAAGGAATTGCGTGTCAAATTTCGTCCCGTTATGGGCAAGAATATACACAGTCATTTTTTTGAACTTGTCCGCTAATTTGACAATATAGGATACAAAGAGTTTCACGGGGCTACCGTATGCAGTCGTTTTAAAAACGTTTGTCCGTTTTCCACGTTTGTGGCACTCATCACACTCGGTCTCCATGCACTCATCATAGATAGTCTGACTTACGAGTAACTGTGGAATGACCTCTTTGGTTTTAGCGTTCGTGTAGGTTTTTATATCGTAGTACACGGTTATACAAGGGCTATTTTTAGGCTTAGCATCTTTCATATAAATACATGCTTCACTCCATCCGCCTTATATTTTTCAAGACATGTAGAACAGTGAATTTCATCGCATTTATGTTTGAAATTTTCCCAATTATCCATCATGTGAAACATACCGCACTTACAAATCCTCATTTTCCTGCAAGTTCCATTTGATTTATGGAGTTCAAAGCATTTATTATTGAAAAATGTACGTCTACACATTACATTCCCTCTTCTCGGTTTCAACTACACGACTTTCACATTTGGGGCTTTTACACTGCTCACATACCATGTAGCAATCCTTACAATGTTTCACCATATCATCAGCAAACTCGAGACATCCCTTACATAAATCATGATGCCTTCCATATTTTCGACTTTTATCATAACTGGCGTAGAGAGCCCTTATGTTACGAATGGGGAGATACGATGTTCCTGACAATCCTAAAATAAGTAGAGGTCTTGTACGATCTCTCACGCTGCTTTTAAAAACATACACATCCTACAACGATCATCCATTCCAAATACAAGTATACGTGTATTCATTTCCTGCTCGGCCCTTCTCAGTTCTTCAGGACCCATATTACACTCAAACTCAAGTTTACAGTCTGAAGCCAGTTTACGGAACGCTGCACAACCGTGGGCAGCCAAATTTTTTGCGTCCAAGTATTTAGCACAGTGAACATATGAGCTAAGATTATTGCTATAAAAGCACAACCACGATTGACGTTTAAATGCTTTCTGTAAATAACTGAAAATTGAAATTAAGAGTATAAGGTGTGGCACTATGACCTGCAACCCGGAATAATCTGTCAATATCTACCATGAAGTTGTCCATATTGAAGGATGTACTATTTTGAGAGGCCTGCATTATACGGCCCAAGATATATTCTATGTCTACAGCCGCCAAACGTCTGATCGATATTACTACCCAAAAATCGTCCCCCTCATCTGACCCGAACCTGAAGGATAACCTCGTCCAGACTTCACGTTCGTCGCGGTTCTGAAGGGCAAACTCCAAAATACGTTCAGCTACGCGTCGCAGTCCGTTGGTATACAGGGATCCAGGGTCAACCCTGACCACGTACTAATTTCTAGTCAGGGCTGGGGTGGGGGCAGCAGTGCGCACCAACTCGAATGTTATACCATCGTCTACAGTATGAGAAGCTGCTGTGGAGGAAGTACCCGGAACTGAATAATGGGGCATATTTGAGGGAGGTACTATTGTGGGGGTTGTGTCGTAAGACTTAGAGGGTTGGGGCTCTATTACTGGGGGTCTAATAACCGGCACAATCCTGGCACGCTTTATATCTGACGTGGAGGGCTCTTCATCATGCTTCCGCTTTGAACTGTCGCATGCTACAGGTGTCACTGGTGAGGTTTCGTCAGCGGGAAAGGGTTTTGTAGCTGCACGGTCATCGGGTTCGTCTGTGATATCGATGATGGGGGGGCTGTACATCGTCGTCATTCACGGTTCTGTGGAAGAAAAATAAGGAACAGCACTCAAAATTTGTAATATTTTGTAAATGACCCACTTAGGGGTGTGACGTGTTAGAGATGGAATCTGTAGAAAAATTCAGGTTCACAAGCCCCTCTACATGTATTATATCTGGCCTTACAGGATGTGGAAAAACTGTATGCTTAAATCATTAAAGATAAGGGGAGATGTCTTCAAAATTTGTGCATAAAGTAATATGGTGCTATTCGACGTATCAGTCAGTGTTCAACGAGTACCAAGATGAAATTTTGTTCCACAAGGGTGTATATGACGTTAATTCGTTAAAAGGTAATGAGCATACAGTTAGTGTAATTGACGATCTCATGTTGGAAATGGATAAAACATTTGCCGAGACATTTACAGTGTTCTCCCACCATCTTAACATAAGCGTATTCTTCATCAACCGGAATCTATTTTTCAAAAGTCGATACATGCGCGATGTGTCACAAAATAGACAATATCTACTCTTATTCGTACAATGTAGAGATGTCACAAATTGGGGTATTAGCCAATCAAATGTTCCCGAATCAACGTAAGGAGTTTTTGGAGGTTTATAAAGAAGCCACAAGTCAGCGTTATGGATATTTGCTTTGTGACCTTCACCCGCGAAGCACGTTTAGGGTGCTTCTAAGAACGAATATATTCCCAAACGAACCTGAAACGGTGTATATTCCAGAATGACAAATAAGCTGAAGTATCGTGAATTAATAAAAATCTATCAACGATTGCCCCGGGCACTCCAACAGATGTTTGTTGAAAATATCGACTCCGACTTTTTAAAATGCATCTGTCGTGGGAGTAAAATGGCGTCGTGAGTTCCCCGGTATAGGTCCTATGTCCTTATCGGGGAACGACGGTCTCTCCCCCTCAGCATAGTTTCCAAGGAATTTCGAAGGGGTCCGGGGCTCAGGAGATCCCCCATCCCCTACGATGTTGGGAGGTTTTTTTCAAGTCACGTGATTGACCCAGTGCACTGCGTCGATTAGCTGATCATTCCATTTCTAGGGCTAGGAGTCGAGACGGGGAATCTTCTCCTACCATGCCATAGCCTAATGATAGGCTGTACTGGGTTCCCGGAGTCAAGGGGACCCGATAGTCTTTCGGGGGTACGACAACACGTGAAAACCGTACCTTGCACCACGTCGGTTAGCCTACGATTCCATGAATTTTAAGGCTAGGAAGCGGGGGAAATCTTATCTAATCTTCTCCCCAGAGCCATAGGCCTAATGGATAGGCCTCGTATTGGTTCCCGGAGTAATGGGATCGCCGATGAGTCTAAGCGTGTGCCGGGGACAACCTGAGAATTTGCGAATGGAGCGTAGTAGCCGGCGCAAAGTAGCCTCTGTAGCCGTTCAATTAATTCTCGGTCCAAGTCCCCGGGTACCTATCGAAGTTTGACCGTGGCTGAAAGCACCTATGAAATGGTAGATAGATTGCTTTTTGGTTAGGTGATTGACGACTGCACTGCGGCGATTAGCCGATGATTCCATTTATAGGGCTAGGAATCGGGGGGAATCTTCTCCCCAAGCCATAAGCCTATGGATAGGCTGTATTGTGTTCCCGGAGTCAAGGGGACCCGATAAGTCTTTCGGGGGTACGACAACACGCGAAAACCGTACCTTGCACCACGTCGGTTAGCCTATGATTCCATGAATTTGTAAGGCTAGGAAGCGGGGGGAAATCTTATCTAATCTTCTCCCCAGAGCCATAGGCCTAATGGATAGGCCTCGTATTGGGTTCCCGGAGTAATGGGATCGCCGATGAGTCTAAGCGTGTGCCGGGGACAACCTGGAGAATTTTGCGAATGGAGCTAGTAGCCGCGCAAAGTAGCCTCTGTAGCCGTTCAATTAATTCTCGGTCCACGTCCCCCGGGTACCTATCGAAGTTTGACCGTGGCTGAAAGCACCTATGAAAAGGTAGGGCCGGGGTGATCCCAGCCCGGCAGCAGACCCCTCTATAAACCACTCGTTGACTTATAAGTAGCGCGTCATAGGGCCTATGACTTCGGCCAAAATTTTCCATCAATCGCGCGCCCTACGCCTCGGCTCGTCGGAGCAACTGTCTCCCCGGTGCCTATGGCGGCCCATAGGGCTAGCGATCAGCAATAAGTAGAAGATGGAAGGTCGCAGATTGGGCTCTAAAGGCGCCCGAAATCTTATGAGTTTCAACAGGCAGGTAACATCTTGCAAGGGGTGAGATCGTGAGTTTTAGTCCCTGCCCTCTCACGGAATCTACCGGTTGAATTAATTCCCGTAGCAATGTGATGTAGGATGCTGCCTAATCGAAATTCTCACAACTTGCCCAATGGGTGTTGTAGACCGTGAAATCTGTCTTAATGTTATAAAATGTAATGTGCTAATGAAACCCTCTCAGAAGTCTCGCTTACGTCGTTACAAGAACATAATACGAGCGCTCGCAACTGTGGGTAAGAAAAAGCGAATTATTGTACAAAGAGGAGGATCATTCCTACTCATCTTATTTTCAGTTTTGGGGCCTTTACTGACTAGATTAATATAATGAAGAAGGTGGTAGTGATTCCGCATGAGGTGTGTGCTTCATTGCAAAGTTCAAAGATTCCAGACACGGCTCTAGAACACCGTAAAAGTAGACTTAAAAGAATGGAAAGCGAGTTGCTAGCCCAATTATACAGTAAAAAGTCACCTGATGAGAAAAGGATCTTGTACCAAGAGGCTTTGCAGAAATTTCTTCATGAGTACGAAGATTATAAGAATCCGACAGAGCTCCCCGTGGTTATTAGGCACAGCGCGAGTAGCGCTGAGCAAGGCGACACAGGACCTGGCCCCGACGTTAGAGATGACTAACCAAAGAACAACGGAACACAACACATCGAACATGTGTTAAAAACGTCTCCCACATGCATTGAGGAATAAAGGCTTAAGTCTTTATAATCTATTGGGTGAGGACCCCATCTTACAGTGGGCCGATATAGGCGAGGTCATTGTTGAAGGAACAAGGGTACAAGGATCCAACATCGTTGATATTGTTCATGATTTGGTGAGAAAGTAGGAAAGGCCCTCACGAACAGGATGGAAGCATATTAAAGCAAGACTACAACAAATAAATGTCCCCAAAACATTGATAGGTAATCTGAATAGGTTAAAAGACCTGGATCAAGTCTTGCATGTGTCATAACTGAGTACGCCATCGCCACCAGCAGCAGCGTCTCTGAAGAAGAGAAAGAAGAGAACAAACGGCCAACCCTATCCACGTGTCTCTAAAGTACGCAAATGGCTAACATATTAAGTAAACGCTATTATGACATTTCTAACCCCGCCTCCTATGGTGGCGTTAGTAGGCTGTACAGAGGTGTTTACGGAGTAGGGAAAAAAGATGTTGAGCGGTTTTTGCGGGAGTAAGATGCTTATACACTTCATAAACTGGTGAGAAAAAGGTTTAAAACGGCCAAGACAACAGCGGCTTCAATTGACTATTTGGTAAGTAGATTTAACAGACATGCAAAGATATTCAGTGTATAACGCTGGTTACCGCTACATTCTATTCATAACAGATGTATTCTCTAGATATCTGTGGCTAATTCCACTGAAAAATAAATCGCCTGAAACAGTTGCTAAAGCCACCAAAACGTTGATGTTAAAAGAAGAAAGGGTTCCTGGCTATTTTTGGACGGATATGGGGAAAGAATTTATAAGTCGTGCTTTTCAGAACATGCTGACAGAGTTTAATATCAGTTACTACATTAGCAGTTCTATACATAAGGCCTCTTTAGCTGAAAGAGTTCAACGTACCATAAAGGAACGCATGCATCGCTATTTTACACATAAAAACACATACAGATATATAAACGTTCTCAGGTCATTGGCATCATCATACAACCGTTCACACCACCGTACGATTGGCACAACACCTAGCGAAGTTTTAGAAAGAGGTACGCTGCCAGAGGTGAGAAGAGATGAAGCACCGCCACCACACTCTACAGTCTACACATTTCAAAATCAATGATTATGTAAGACTATCACGTTCGGGAAATAAATTCGCGAAGGGATTTGAGCAAGATGGACACGTGAGATTTTTAAAGTTCGTGCTATGAGACCTAAAGGCGAGATAATGATGTATTACGTTGAAGATTTGAATGGGGAAGAGATCACTGGAGGCTTTTACCGCGAGGAGTTGCAGAAAGTGACATTTAATTTAGGAAAAAGTATGTTTAAAATTAAAAAAAATTTTAGGCAGCAAAGGTTCAGGAAAGAGAAAAATGTACCTGGTGAAAGTGTGTTTAAAATTAAAACAAATTTAGGCAGCAAAGGTTCAGGAAAGAGAAAAATGTACCTGGTGAAAGTGTGTTTAAAATTAAAACAAATTTAGGCAGCAAAGGTTCAGGAAAGAGAAAAATGTACCTGGTGAAATGGCTGGGTTATCCAGAAAGCTTCAACACCTATGTAAAAGCTGCTGCAATAATGAAGCTTAAATAGTATGCAACATGACGCCTAGCCACTTCTATGTCACACTCCCGTCCTCTTCTCTGTCTGTACATCCTAACAACACCCTCGCCAACTTTGTGACGGAACTCCACGGACCCATTGAATTGGAGCGTGATTCGTATGAGGTGGGTTTATGTGAACTCCAGTTAATCTCCAAACCTTTAACTCTTGAAAATGAGCATAATACTATGCGATCAGTCCTGTTCGGTGAGGTGCAGTACTATAGCACAAATGTAACGCTAGGAATCGGGCATTATGACACAGCCATGGACATTATGACGGGGTTAAACAAGAGTCTTGAAAAGTGTACCTGACAAACGATTTACTTTTTGAAGTCGTAAACAGAGACACGCCTGCATGCACATTGAAGTTAAAATCAACGCTTAGTAGAAATATTAAAGATAAAGAGCTGTTCACAATTGTGGCTGAGGGCCGATATTGCGCAGCTCTCCAAAGAGATACCTTTCCAGAGGCACAGCATGACTTGTCCAGCTTAATGTATCAATTGAAGATGGAGAAATTGGGTGAAAGCTCTGCATCCCCAGACATGTGCTATATTTACAGCAATATCGTAGAGTACCAATTTGTTGGGGACACCCAGGCGCGCCTGCTGCGCATTGCACACATCCCCAACCATAGAGGGAAAAGTTTGAGCATTACATATGACTAAGGTGACCAGAGTACCGATTTTCGGCGGGACAGTTGCTCAAATTAACATTGAAATATCTACTTACGATGTCACCAAAACGTGTTTTTTGAGTATTGCAATTTCAAAATTTTCTCAACCGCGGCATGGGGAGACCCCCTCCCCCTACTGGACCCCCCTAGTGTTGGGGTTTAGGATATGTCCCGCTTTTAACTTAAAAAAATCTGGTCACTTTACATATGACAAGCCCCATTATGCGAATGTTGCGACTAATCTATTAACCAACATCTCGATATATATAAGAACGATTGAAGGAAAAAATTTCCCATTCGGTGATGGAAGCTTAACAGTGAAACTACACTTTCGTCGTGTATAATTAACCGAAGGCCATTCACAGTCTATCGAGGGGTGAGATATCAACGTGGGAGTCGGCTTGGATCCATTTTTTCATCCATACTACGCACCGCTGTCCCACTGCTGAAGAGGGGTGCTAGATACGTAGAGAGGAAGGCGTTACAAACAGGTTTTAACGCGGCAGAAGACATAATGGGTGGAACTAAACCTAAAGAAGCTCTAAAAAACATTTAAAACATTCACGGGACGAAATCATCAAAGATGCAAAGAGAAAAATGCGTGGTGGCGGAAAGAAGAGAGCTGCAGGGAAGAAGGGGTTACCATCATCACGTGGCGCTAAATGTAAAAGGAAATAAAAAAAGAAGTGCTCTAAGCGTATGAAGCCTATGGCTGATCATTTTTTTAACTGATATAAACTGAGGACACTACTCTCACGAATCCTAGGCTGATTACTAGTTGTCGAGAGAGGTGGCACTATTTCTGACTAGTCATGGCGCGTTTCATCCATCTGTGTAGTTCACAATGCTGTAAATCGGAACTGTCCCTCTTTGATATGCCCCCCACTCAGGTTTCTATTGAGCATTGCGACTTTATTACAATTAACCCATTAAACACAATTAGTTCGCCGAGTGCCCCTATAGAATTCGTGATACCCAGTTCAGGCCCTTACTTTTTTTGACCCGAGCTGCATGCACATGTACGCTAAACTGCGTATAGCCTATTCAGATGGAGCGGACTACGATGATAACACTGGCCAACAAAATGAAACTTTTTTTCTCATCATAAACATGATCACACTTTTCTTAATGCATTTTTCGCGCTGATTCCGAATCTGGTTTTATTTTGTTTCTAGCACGTGTAGTTATATATATACACTGGTTTTTGATATTTTTAAGTTTTTGATATTGCTATAAGAAAATTTATGGAATGTATAGATCACACTTAGGAATGCTAAACAACAAATACATCATATACCTTATCAATGTACTTATAAATAAAGAATATATACATTATTTTATTAAAAGCGCTGTGAGTGTGATTTCCTTTTGTAAATTTGGCCTGGATTGTCACGATACAGCATCCAACAATGGTCCGCCATCATGCTTTCATTCCATATCTTGGTAGCGCTTCTCCATCATCTGAATATCTGATGGAAGCGCTCTCCTTGCTCGTCACTCACTGCACCAAGGTTTTCAGGAAGGATCTAAGTGGGAATGCAGGAAGTGAATTTTTAACGACATTCGACACTCATTTCTTTGAAGGCATCAAGGAGGTTTTTCTTGACTCCATCCTTATACGCAGGTGACTTGTTGCTTCCAAGAAAGTTTTCACATATCCATTTGACGCCAGCCAAGCTCATTCCAGCGACTAGGACTTTTTCAAATTCAGTGTCATTCAAAACCTCCCTTATTTGTGCCAACAAAAATTCCTTCCTTCAATTTTGCTGCAATAACCTTCGAAAATTTCCTTGAAAGGTATTGGAACCCTTCAGAATTGACTTTACCCATTGCTTTAACAAAATTCTTCATTAACCAGTTTAATGTGAAGAGGTGGCAGATAGATCTTTTGGGGATCCACTAAAGGGACAGACTGGACATTGCTTATCCCTGGGACATATGTATACCTAAGTGGCCAGTCACTTTGTGTAATGTTCTATAGTGGCGCGACTGTCCACAGGCAAAGGAAACAACAAATTTTGTGAATCCTGACTGCATACCCATAAGCATTCCTATAACTTTTAGATCTCCACAAACATTTCCATTGATGACTGTCGTATTTGATTGCCTTAAGTAGTATATCCATATTGTCATATGTCTCTTTTAGATGGACGGAATGGGCAATGGGGATGGATGGCATTATATTACCATTATGCAAAAGAACTGCTTTCAGGCTTCTCGCGACGAATCAATAAAGAGGCGCCACTCAGATGCCACATACGTCTGAGATATGGCTGTAAATAGTCCATTGATGTCATGGCAATAACAGAGAGCCGTCTACTGAAAAGAATGCTTTAATTCAAAATTCCGCTTTCGGTAGTAACTAATACGAACATTGTTCTCAGTAAATTGTTCTCCTTTAGTCTTGAGGCGAGAAGCTCTGATTTCTCTTTAGACAGCGATAAGTCTCTAAAAGATCATTCAACTGTCCCTTGGGTTAACTTTTTAGGCTCTAAATGTCTACCTTCAAGTGTACTCTGGTTCTGTAGATGGTCCGGAAACGCCAGTTGCACCTTCATCACTTTCCATTTCATCTATGATAGAATCTAGCCTATCACTTGGGAATTGGAATGGGCAATGTTTCATCATGTTTTACTGGTCTACGTGCTGAATCCAAGTTTGGATATACAATCTGGTGTTTGTTCTTGGTAGAAAACCCCATTAAGTTCACACTACAAAAATAACAGTCTTCATGATGATCTCTCGGCTCCCTCCATATCATGGGTATGGCAAATGGCATTGAAGCTTTCTTTTTGTTAACCAATCACGTAATCCATTTGAACAGCCAGAACAGATTTGATGTGGCGCCCATGGTTTATCTTGGTCACCTAGATGGCAACCAAAGTATAGCTTGTATATTTTCTTAATGTCGGTTGTAATACTTCGTCGCTGTGTTTTAGTTGTCAACTGGCCGCATACGAAACAGAACTTGTCGGGGTCATTCTTACATTGTCGAGGCATGTTGACTGACCTGAACAAACTATAAATTAAAAAAATGTACACCAACTTGACACAACAAGTTCTTGGACTGGACTGATCTTTTGACACACAAGCACGGCGTTGTTGCCTGAATCACAATGCTGCTAGACGTAAAAGCTCACACCTGAAATACATAAGATGTATAATTAAGATAATTGAAATAAATAAGATGAATAAACTAAAAAAACACAATAAAATAAACACAATCAAATGTTGAAATATTAGTATTTTGCCTATTTAAAATGGTTAAATCTGTGTAGTTATATATATGCCTTCATCTTGAAAACTATACGTGCTAGAAAAAATCTGAATGCAGTTTTGGAATCAGCGTGAAAAATGCTATCCAGCCACCACAAATTTTACTCTGATGAAAAATCTTTGTTGACCAGTGTAATTACTCTGCATACCCTGAAACCAACTTTTTACACTTCATATTCAGCCAGTGTGAGGTGTATTTAAATCAGGTTAACATCTCGGCAGGAACGGGGTATTATCACCTACGAGCCTATCTGAAAAATGTTCTCAACTTTTCAAAAGAAGCGAAGGACACCTTTTTAACCGCCGAGGGATATTACCAGACTAAAGATGAAAATGGTATAAAGGATAAATTTAAAAATTCTAAAAAAAAGATATACAAGTGTTTTGGCCGTCTTCATACAGACTTCACATTCCAGGAGAAACTGCTTATGAATGGCATCGATCTGAAGTTGAAGCTCAACCGCACGAGTCCTGAGATCTGCATAAATCTGGTGTCTGATCAAGAAGAGTGCGCGAAACCCATTGTGAATCACCTAATGGAGACGTATTTGCGTGTACGCAGAGTGAAATTAAGTTCGCCAAAACAAATAGAAATTGAGAAAGACTTAATACACGCCACAGTAAAATACCCAAGTAACAGGGTACATATCAAACTATACACGGTGCCCGCCGGGTTGGCCTCGAAGCAACTAGAAAACGTGGCCCTTGGAGTTCTACCTAAAAGGATATTAATTGGAATGCAGGACCACGCCTCGACGAATGAAAAATATAAAGAGAGTGCCTTTAAATGCGAGAATTTCGGCCTTAAAAATATGACTATACGTAAATGGCATCGCTTTGGGAGGGACTGTGATTACGGACTACTCATCAGACGCTGTGTTCCCGCTCTGCGCGAGAGCTTACAGTAGTCTGGCTCATAATGCAGGTGCATGTGACGAGTTTGAGTTTGGTGTAACGCAGAAAGAGTTTGTGGAAGAATTTAACATTTATTCATTTAATATTAACCCTGACTTGTCTGCTAGTATAAATATGCATTTAAGTCCACAACAGAGTGGGAACATCTCAGGTTGGAATTTGCCAAGCATATAGACGTTCCTATTAGTGTACTCGTGTACCTCGAATCACAAGCACTAATAGAAATTGATCGTTTCAGGAACGTGGTCGCAAACTTTTAAAATGGACGCGAATACACTCCAGAGAGTAATGAAAAGTGACCGAATCACACGCTCCAAATTTATCGGCGTGTTTGCGAAGAATAAAATATTTAAATTGCCAACTACGAGAAACTGGTACGGGGTTATCGTTAACACCGACATTGTGGGGGGTGAGGGGATTCATTGTTTGCAATCTATTTTAAAAATAGGGAAAGAATGTACTATTTTGACTCACTCGGCACTCGGCCCTGGAACGAACCTGCTATAGTAAATTTAATCGAGTAGATACATGTACCTGAGATTGTATGGAACCCGTATCGCCTTCAAGGATATTATAGTAACACGTGCGGCATGTATTGCATCTCATTTCTCATGCACGTCACGTGGGAAGGGATTTCTAATTTTTTTTAAATTATTCGATTTGTGCGACACTGAAATGAATGATAAAACGGTATGCAGACAGATAAAAAAAAGGTTCCCATATGTTAGCACCCGCTGTATTGTGTAAAGGTGTGTATCTATATTGTGTAAAGGCCTATTTGTCGCCATTAAGACTTATTTAATGGACACTGGTTCCGCTTTGTACATGTTTCTCTACCATTTAATAAATTAAATGAAAATACTGTACAATGTGTTTTGTTCTTAACCCCCCAAAAATGCTTACATTAGTTCCTCAATGACCTGGCATACGTTGGACCGGATGTGAGCCAATACCTTGACCTCTGTGTTCAGGTCGCTGGGTTTGTTGTGGGGTAAAGCATCCATATCACTTATTCCCCTTTCATCAAAACGAAAAGTAGCTACAACACCATCAAGTTCCGCATCGGTCCTATAAAGTTAAGTAAAAATAGTTTAATCAAAGAGCTACAATAAGAGAAAATGCCACAAATTTTAAAAATTATAATAAAACATATCTCGAGTTTTTAAAAGTAAGAGTGCTAAGACATCGTCTGCCGACACCGGGTCTCGATCCCGGGCCCGCAGGCAATTCTTAAAAGTTTTTAATATTTCTAAAATCCTACTGGGGAGCTGTCTTTAAATTTTTAAATTATCAAGAAGTGTACAAATAAAAACACCATATATATATATATATATATATATATATATATATACCGAACCACGAAGAAACAGAAAATAATTAAATTAATCGCATACATTTCAAATGAGTTGTCCGTCGGATCTTGCAATGCTTCGCAAATTTCTATAAGTCTGCGTGGATAGAAGTTCATTCTGGTCCACCGCGTTGAAAATTAGACGCGTTGCCTCAGCAAAGAAATCGCCATCTTCAAACATTTCGGGGGAGCTGTATAACTGGCTCATGATGTATATTTCAAAAGCACTAAGCAAGAAAAAACATTGAAATGAGGCTCTGAGATGAAAATGCCCCCTTTTATAAATGGGATCGTGATCAACCTACAAAACACGAAACGCGAGCTTCCTATTAGCTATCAGTGAATTTTTGGCGGGGCTTGACACGTAGGCCTGGATAGCGGCCAAACAGATTCTGGGCTCCGCACACAGGGCTGTGATTGGCTGCCCCGTGAAATCTGGGCGTGTCAGATATTCCCATTACTAGAGAGAGAGAAACGCTTTGTTTTTCGGTCTTGTATTCGGCCCGAAAGAAAGGGAGAGAGAGAGAGAGCGAGAGGGAGAGAGAGAGAGAGAGAGAGAGAGAGAGAGAGAGAGAGCGAGAGGAGGAAGAGAAAGAGAATTACAAGTAGTTACACGGAAAAGTATCTCAAAAGGCCGTGCGGCCCATACCGAGGAGGTACCAATGGCAACGGGTGCCACGGAAAATTTTCTACACCCTCAAATAGTGTGCAAGATTTGGTCTAACCTTTTCTTGAAGTGATCCACAGAGGAACTGTTCACAACTTCTGAAGGTAAACTGTTCCACGTGTTACAGATCTTATACGTAAAGTAATTCCCACACACACTAGTCCTAAACCGTTTCAAATCCAACTTCCAACCATTGTTGCGAGATGGGTTATCATTTAAACTAAACATACTTCTAAAATCGACATCGTTGAACCCGCGTAAGAGCTTGAAAACCTCGATCAGTTGACCGCGCAGCCTCCGGGTTTCAAGCGAAAACAAGTTCAGGGCGCGTAACCGTCGATTGTAGCCCATATGCCTAACGGAAGGGATTAACTTTGTGGCCCTCGCCTGCACTCGCTCCAGCCTCTCAATATCATTCCTGAGGGTGGGCGACCAGAACTGCACAGCATACTCCAGGTGCGGCCGAACAAGGGAATTGTACAGTGAGAGCACAATCTCCTTGTTCCGAAACTGAAATTGCCTCCTGATATAACCCAATAGTTTCTGGGCTCTCTTTTCCACCTCTACACACTGTTTCGTAAACTTAAGGTCGCTGCTAATTAGCACACCCAAGTCCTTTTCTAAATCAGTCACCTCGATATTACTACCCAACATTGAGTAGTCCGACTTGGGATTGGCGTAGCCAATGTGCATCACTTTGCATTTACCCAAGTTAAACGGCATTTGCCATTTTTCGGACCACTCTCCTATCCTACCTAGGTCCGCACGCAGTTCCTCGATCGCTTCGGGCGTCCCAACATTGGCCCCAAGCTTGGTGTCTTCCGCGAATTTGGCGATCCGACTAACGATGCCACCGTCGATATCATTTATGTAAATGATAAACAACAGTGGCCCCAAAACGGAACCCTGAGGAACCCCACTAGTGACCGAGGCGCAACCCGAACTAGCCCCTTTAATTACCACCCTCTGCCGCCTATTCCTCAGCCAGTTTTCAATCCACCTACCTATTTCCCCACCGATACCCAGCGCGCACACTTTCGCCATTAGCCGGCGGTGAGGTACCTTATCAAAGGCTTTCTGAGTCAAGATAAAGTATATCAATCGCCCTACTCTTATCGTACTCACTCAACATGATGTGGAAAAACTCGAGCAAGTTGGTGAGACACGACCTATGCCGTCTAAACCCATGTTGGGAGTCCCCAAGCAGCTTGTAGGAATCAAAATGGTCAACGATGCTATCAGCTATTATCCCTTCTAATAATTTACCTACAACTGAAGTGAGACTAATGGGACGATAGTTCCCTGGACTTTCGTGATCCCCTTTCTTAAAGATAGGGGTCACGTTGGCTTCCCTCCAGTCACCAGGCACCTGGCCCATCTCCAACGATTTGTTGAAGACTGTAGCCAGGTGGGGAGCCACCTGGTCGCGGACTTCTCCCAACACTCTGGGCAGAAACTGGTCTGGCCCAGGAGCCTTAAACGCGCTCAGTTTGTCTATTCTATCCGCAACGACTGTCGCGGTACATCTAACACTATCCAGGCCAGCACCTTCGTGCCTCACGCCTGGCTCGGGGATGAAGCGGGTATCCTCCCTGGTGAACACTCCCGCAAAGTACTCATTAAGCACATTAGCGATGTCCTTACAGAGGCTTGCCACCCGTAGTTCTTCGTTACGTTTCGCTAGCCTAACCTTCGCCTTCACTTCCCTACACAGGCGGACATACGCTTCAATGTTCTCGTGGGAACGATTGGCCTTCGCCCTCCTATACGCTACTTTCCTATTTCGGATAGCCGAAGCGATGTCACGAACCCCTTAGGCTGCGTTGAAGCAGGGGTGACCGGTTTTGAGGGTATGGCAGCAGACTGCAGCACCATAAACTCGTCCCGGAATGCACTCCACACTCCCTCAACATCGCCGCCAACCTATAACCCCATCTCTCCTACGCTATCCCTGAGGCTAACAAAGTTCGCCCGCCGGAGATCGAGCTTACTGCCTCTCGAGTTACTACGCTTCACCCGAGGGACGCACACACGGAACCTAATAAGACCGTGATCACTCCCGCCCAATGATTCGTCAACGGTGAGGCCAGTGACGAGGTTGTCTTCGGTCGTGAATACTAAGTCTAGAACGCTTTCGCCTCGTGTAGGCTCGTTGACCCACTGAGTGAGGAAGTTCTCATCAGCAAAGTCAACTAGCCTCCTCCCTTCAGCATCAGCAGTCCTGTCTTCCCACTTTATGCCGCGACAGTTGAAGTCTCCTAAAACTACACACCCTATCCCCTAGCAAGCTACTGAGTTCGGTGTACAGGGCTGTATCCTCCTCGAGGAGGAGATGCGGAGGTCTGTACACCAAGATTAACCTATAGTTCGTCCCTCCCACATTCAGATCGACGCCAAGCAGCCCCCGTTCCGACCGGAACTGGCAGTCAACCGGACTCAACGTGTCTCTGACGTATATTAGTACCCCACCCACCCTCCCCACGGGTGCGGTCTTTGCGAAACATTCTATACCCGGGAATTTCGAACTCCCCAACGTAGTCCCTACGATCAGTATGAATCCAGGACTCGGTGATAGCAACGATATCCTGGTATTCTGATGCTAAGAGCGCCCGTAGGGAGAGAGAGAGAGAGAGTTACAAGGAGTTACAAGGAAAAGAAGTACCTCAAAAGGCCTTGCGGCCCATACCGAGGAGGTACCAATGGCAACGGGTGCCAGGGAAAATTTTGTAAGTTTATTTTTCTTTCAACTATCCTAGCAGTAGTAGTAAACTGGATAGAAAAGTAGAAGGCTCTCTCCCCACCCTCCGCTCCCTCCCTGCCAGAGGCAGGTACGGAAAAAGGTTGAAGAAAATACCTTGACCCTGGAAAAGTAGCCAAGGGAATTTTACAGGAAAGTGGAGAATATATAAATAGCTCTATATTTAGCTTGCTCACAGAGACACCGTGCAAGCGAACTCCTGCAGAGTTTTCTTATGTTTTAGTCTTAACTATGAGAGTATTCAGTACGTTGTCTAGCCTATTTTTAAACACATTTACACTTTGACTGGAAACAACCTCTGAGGGAAGTTGGTTCCAGATATTAACTATTTTATAGGAAAAGACATTTCCGCAGACTGAGGTCCTAAATGTCTTTACACACTCAAATAGTGTGCAAGATTTCGTCTAACCTTTTCTTGAACTGATCCACAGAGGAACTGTTCACAACTTCCGAAGGTAACCTGTTCCATGTGTCACAGACCTTATACGTAAAGTAATTCCCCCACACACTAGTCCTAAACCGTTTCAAATCCAACTTCCAACCATTGTTGCGAGTTGGGTTATCATTTAAACTAAACATACTTCTAAAATCGACATCGTTGAACCCGCGTAAGAGCTTGAAAACCTCGATCAGTTGACCGCGCAGCCTCCGAGTTTCAAGCGAAAACAAGTTCAGGGCGCGTAACCGCCGATTGTAACCCATATGCCTAACGGAAGGGATTAACTTTGTGGCCCTCGCCTGCACTCGCTCCAGCCTCTCAATATCTTTCCTGAGCGTGGGCGACCAGAACTGCACAGCATACTCCAGGTGCGGCCGAACAAGGGAATTGTACAGTGAGAGCACAATCTCCTTGTTCCGAAACTGAAATTGCCTCCTGATATAACCCAATAGTTTCTGGGCTTTCTTTTCCACCTCTACACACTGTTTCGTAAACTTAAGGTCGCTGCTAATTAGCACACCCAAGTCATTTTCTAAATCAGTCACCTCGATATTACTACCCAACATCGAGTAGTCCGACTTGGGATTGGCGTAGCCAATGTGCATCACTTTGCAGTTACCCAAGTTAAACGGCATTTGCCATTTTTCGGACCACTCTCCTATCCTACCTAGGTCCGCACGCAGTTCCTCGATCGCTTCGGGCGTCCCAACATTGGCCCCAAGCTTGGTGTCATCAGCGAATTTGGCGATGCGACTGACGATGCCACCGTCGATATCATTTATGTAAATGATAAACAACAGTGGCCCCAAAACGGAACCCTGAGGAACCCCACTAGTGACCAAGGCCCAACCCGAACTAGCCCCTTTAATTACCACCCTCTGCCGCCTATTCCTCAGCCAGTTTTCAATCCACCTACCTATTTCCCCACCGATACCCAGCGCGCGCACTTTCGCCATTAGCCGGCGGTGAGGTACCTTATCAAAGGCTTTCTGAAAGTCGAGATAAAGTATATCAATCGCCCTACTCTTATCGTACTCACTCAACATGACGTGGAAAAACTCGAGCAGGTTGGTGAGACACGACCTATGCCGTCTAAACCCATGTTGGGAGTCCCCAAGCAGCTTGTACGAATCCAAATGGTCAACGATCCTATCAGCTATTATCCCTTCTAATAATTTACCTACAACTGAAGTGAGACTAATGGGACGATAGTTCCCTGGACTTTCGTGATCCCCTTTCTTAAAGATAGGGGTCACGTTGGCTTCCCTCCAGTCACCAGGCACCTGGCCCATCTCCAACGATTTGTTGAAGACTGTAGCCAGGTGGGGAGCCACCTGGTCGCGCACTTCTCGCAACACTCTGGGGAGCAACTGGTCTGGCCCAGGAGCCTTACACGCTCTCAGTTTGTCTATTCTATCGGCAACGACTGTCGCGGTACATCTATCACTTTCTAGGCCAGCACCTTCGTGCCTCACGCCTGGCTCGGGGATGACGCGGGTATCCTCCCTAGTGAACACTCCCGCAAAGTACTCATTAAGCACATTAGCGATGTCCGCGTCGGAGGTCCGCAGAAAGCCGCTTCCGTCCTTTAACGGACCTATCATGCTTCTAATGGGCTTTCTACTATTAACATAACTGAAGAACTCCTTAGGGTTCCCCTTGCAGAGGCTTGCCACCCGTAGTTCTTCGTTACGTTTCGCTAGCCTAACCTTCGCCTTCACTTCCCTACACAGGCGGACATACGCTTCAGTGTTCTCGTAGGAACGATTGGCCTTCGCCCTCCTATACGCTACTTTCCTATTTCGGATAGCCGAAGCGATGTCACGATTGAACCACTTAGGCTGCGTTGAAGCAGGGGTGACCGGTTTTGAGGGTATGGCAGCAGACTGCAGCACCATAAACTCGTCCCGGAATGCACTCCACACTCCCTCAACATCGCCGCCAACCTCTAACCCCATCTCTCCTACGCTATCCCTGAGGCTAACAAAGTTCGCCCGCCGGAGATCGAGCTTACTGCCTCTCGAGTTACTACGCTTCACCCGAGGGACGCACACACGGAACCTAATAAGACCGTGATCACTCCCGCCCAATGATTCGTCAACGGTGAGGCCAGTGACGAGGTTGTCTTCGGTCGTGAATACTAAGTCTAGAACGCTTTCGCCTCATGTAGGCTCGTTGACCCACTGAGTGAGGAAGTTCTCATCCGCAAAGTCAACTAGCCTCCTCCCTTCAGCATCGGCAGTCCTGTTTTCCCACTTTATGCCGCGACAGTTGAAGTCTCCTAAAACTACACACTATCCCCTAGCAGACTACTGAGTTCGGTGTAAAGGGCTGTATCCTCCTCGAGTAGGAGATGCGGAGGTCTGTACACCAAGATTAACCTATAGTTCGTCCCTCCCACGTTCAGATCGACGCCAAGAGAGAGAGAGAGAGAGAGAGAGAGAGAGAGAGAGAGAGAGAGAGAGATTAGAGAGAGAGAGAGAGCTACAAGGAGTTACAAGGACAAAAGGAAGCCTCAAAGACCTTCCGGTCCACTCTGGGAGGTTCCTGTTATTAAGCAAGTTTATTTTTCTTTCAACTAGAGAGAGAGCGAGAGGGAGGGAGGGAGGGATAGAGCGAGAGGAAGGGAGAGAGAGCGAGAGGGAGGGCGAGAGTTACAAGGAAAAGAAATACCTCAAAAGGCCTTGCGGCCCATACCGAGGAGGTACCAATGGCAACAGGTGCCAGGGAAAATTTTCTACTCACTCAAATAGTGTGAAAGTTTTGGTCTAACCTTTTCTTGAAATGATCCACAGAGGAACTGTTCACAACTTTTGAAGGTAAACTGTTCCACGTGTCATAGATCTTATATGTAAAGTAATTACCACACACACTAGTCCTAAACCGTTTCAAATCCAACTTCCAGCCATTGTTGCGCGTTGGGTTATCATTTAAACTAAACATGCTTCTAAAATCGACATCGTTGAACCCGCGTAAGAGCTTGAAAACCTCGATCAGTTGACCGCGCAGCCTCCGAGTTTCAAGCGAAAACAAGTTCAGGGCGCGTAACCGTCGATTGTAGCCCATATGCCTAACGGAAGGGATTAACTTTGTGGCCCTCGCCTGCACTCGCTCCAGCCTCTCAATATCTTTCCTGAGGGTGGGCGACCAGAACTGCACAGCATACTCCAGGTGCGGCCGAACCAGGGAATTGTACAGAGAGAGCACAATCTCCTTGTTCCGAAACTGAAATTGCCTCCTGATATAACCCAACAGCTTCTGGGCTTTCTTTTCCACCTCTACGCACTGTTTCGTAAACTTAAGGTCGCTGCTAATTAGCACACCCAAGTCCTTTTCCAAATCAGTCGCCTCGATATTACTCCCCAACATCGAGTAGTCCGACTTGGGATTGGCGTAGCCAATGTGCATCACTTTGCATTTACCCAAGTTAAACGGCATTTGCCATTTTTCGGACCACTCTCCTATCCTACCTAGGTCCGCACGCAGTTCCTCGATCGCTTCGGGCGTCCCAACATTGGCCCCAAGCTTGGTGTCATCAGCGAATTTGGCGATCCGACTGACGATGCCACCGTCGATATCATTTATGTAAATGATAAACAACAGTGGCCCCAAAACGGAACCCTGAGGAACCCCACTAGTGACCGAGGCCCAACCCGAACTACCCCTTTAATTACAACCCTCTGCCGCCTATTCTTCAGCCAGTTTTCAATCCACCTACCTATTTCCCCACCGATACCCAGCGCGCGCACTTTCGCCATTAGCCGGCGGTGAGGTACCTTATCAAAGGCTTTCTGAAAGTCGAGATAAAGTATATCAATCGCCCTACTCTTATCATACTCACTCAACATGACGTGGAAAAACTCGAGCAAGTTGGTGAGACACGACCTATGCCGTCTAAACCCATGTTGGGAGTCCCCAAGCAGCTTGTAGGAATCCAAATGGTCAACGATCCTATCCGCTATTATCCCCTCTAATAATTTACCTACAACTGAAGTGAGACTAATGGGACGATAGTTCCCTGGACTTTCGTGATCCCCTTTCTTAAAGATAGGGGTCACGTTGGCTTCCCTCCAGTCACCAGGCACCTGGCCCGTCTCCAACGATTTGTTGAAGACTGTAGCCAGGTGGGGAGCCACCTGGTCGCGCACCTCCGCAACACTCTGGGGAGAAACTGGTCTGGCCCAGGAGCCTTAAACGCGCTCAGTTTGTCTATTCTATCGGCAACGACTGTCGCGGTACATCGAACACTATCCAGGCCAGCACCTTCGTGCCTCACGCCTGGCTCGGGGATGACGGGTGTCCTCCCTGGTGAACACTCCCGCAAAGTACTCATTAAGCACATTAGCGATGTCCGCGTCGGAGGTCCGCAGAACGCCGCTTCGGTCCTTTAACGGACCTATCATGCTTCTAATGGGCTTTCTACTATTAACATAACTGAAGAACTCCTTAGGGTTCCCCTTGCAGAGGCTTGCCACCCGTAGTTCTTCGTTACGTTTCGCTAGCCTAACCTTCGCCTTCACTTCCCTACACAGGCGGACATACGCTTCAGTGTTCTCATGGGAACGATTGGCCTTCGCCCTCCTATACGCTACTTTCCTATTTCGGATAGCCGAAGCGATGTCACGATTGAACCACTTAGGCTGCGTTGAAGCAGGGGTGACCGGTTTTGAGGGTATGGCAGCAGACTGCAGCACCATAAACTCGTCCCGGAATGCACTCCACACTCCCTCAACATCGCCGCCGACCTCTAACCCCATCTCACCTACGCTATCCCTGAGGCTAACAAAGTCCGCCGCCGGAGATCGAGCTTACTGCCTCTCGAGTTACTACGCTTCACCCGAGGGATGCACACACGGAACCTATTCAGACCGTAATCACTCCCGCCCAATGATTCGTCAACGGTGAGGCCCTTCGGTCGTGAATACTAAGTCTAGAACGCTTTCGCCTCGTGTAGGCTCATTGACCCACTGAGTGAGGAAGTTCTCATCAGCAAAGTCAACTAGCCTCCTCCCTTCAGCATCAGCAGTCCTGTCTTCCCACTTTATGCCGCGACAGTTGAAGTCTCCTAAAACTACACACCCTATCCCCTAGCAGGCTACTGAGTTCGGTGTACAGGGCTGTATCCTCCTCGAGGAGGAGATGCGGAGGTCTGTACACCAAGATTAACCTATAGCTCGTCCCTCCCACGTTCAGATCGACGCCAAGCAGCTCCCGTTCCGACCGGAACTGGCAGTCAACCGGACTCAACGTGTCCCTGACGTATATTAGTACCCCACCCCCTCCCCACGGGTGCGGTCTTTGCGAAACATTCTATACCCGGGAATTTCGAACTCCCCAACGTAGTCCCTACGATCAGTATGAATCCAGGACTCGGTGATAGCAACGATATCCTGGTATTCTGATGCTAAGAGCGCCCGTAGCTCGCAAAACTTGTTCCTAATCGACCTAGCATTAAAAAGCATTGCACGGAGGGAGCCTTCCCTATTCTGACCGCCCCCTAGCACGACCCGTTTCCCGAACAGCCAGGGCTGTCGGGAGTTGAAGAGCCCCTCACTAACGAGGGGGCAACTTCCGCAGGAGCCTGAGCCCCCTCCAACGTGGAAGGAGGGTCACCCACCTGTACCTGGACGCACCCTTCAGTTGAAGGTACGTCCGCCACCGGCTCATCATCATCCCTCCCCGGTGGGGGCCCATCATCTCTCCCCGGACTCGACCTCACCATTCTGTATAGGTGCCGGTCGAGCAGCGCGCCTAGCACACCTTTACCCTTGTTATTGAGGTGGACACCATCCCTCTGGTAAAGGTCCCACCTACCCGAAAATGCGTCGAAGGGGTCAATAAACCTCACGCCCAGCGGGACGCACAAGTCTTGCACCCTCTCGTTGATGCCAATGACCTTACTGAGCGCGTGGTCACTGGCATTCATTCGCGGTAAAATACCCATTAACATTCCCCTGTCTGTCTTCAGTTTTAGATCATCCGCAAGAGACATGATCTCGGTGATGATCCCTTCTGTAAGACCTACCCTACCGCCTTTGAGGAACAGGTCGTTGCCACCAGCGTGGACAACGATCGCAGTCCTCCGACTAGCCACGCGCACCTTCTCTACCTCCTTCCTTAAGTGCGCCGTTCCCCGCCCAGGTAAGCACCTTACCTTCCTCCCATCCCGGTTTGCAGAAGCAAAGTACTTCTCCTGGCCCCTGATCTGCGAGTCCCCAATCAAAACGGTGTCTTCCTCCTTCGAGCACAGGAGACTAAAGCGGTTGGAGGTCCTGACAGGGGCAACTGGGGTCTCAGGCTTCGGCTTCGCAGCCTTCTTGCCCGAGACCTTTCGAAACCCGTCGCCACCCATAGACGCAGTTACACCACCCGACCCACCCCGACCGGCAGCTACATCCTTCGGTTTCTTTGGGCCATCAGTAGGCCCCTTCCCACCCTTTTTCTTTATCGGCCCCTTCCCACCCTTCTCTATCGACCCCTTCCCACCCTTCTCTATCAGCCCCTTCTTTACGCCCTCCACCTTGCGCCGCGGTTCCGTGCATTCCACGTGGGTCGCTGGCGATTCTGACACTGATTTGACCCTGGCCCCCGGTTGCACCTCTACCCTTTCTCCGCGGTCCCGAGCCTGTCCATTCCATCGCTGGACCGCCTTTCCATGGCAGCTATCCTATCAATGAGCTCCGGGTGGAGGGCGCAGCCGCATCAGTGACCGCCGCACCTCCAACAGCCGGTCTGGACGACTCGAGCCGCCGGACCCTCTCCTCTAGCTTCTCGTAAAACCGCATGAGTTCGCAAAAGCGGCACATGCTGGAGTGGTTGATCTTCGCGAAGCAGGCTTCTTTGAAGTTCGTCACCCACTGGTTTACTTCACACCTCGCACATTCAGCCTTCAGTTTCTGCGGTCCAGTCATTGTAACTTTTTTTTTTTTTCGAACTCTGAATACTCTGAATAAGATAAAGCGTTCTAGCAATGAAAACTATCAAAAACGTTCTGACCAGTATATAAAAAAGGAGGGGGGGGGGTGAATTCTTCCCGCGCGTAGACGCATCCACCTATTTGCAAGTGACGTTCATCCCTTCCAGAAGACTACACCTCTCGCTGCTGCCGCACCGACCAAAGGTCTCCCCAGGGCCGGACAGTCCCAAACGTGTCGCAGCTACCAACTGACAAACACTCGCGACGCAGGCGTCACGGATTTCCCGCCAGGAGCGACAGCGAGATGCAGCCCCTTACTAAGTCTTACTAGTCACTCACAAGCGGCCAGACTCTTAGAATCCAGTGTTCAAGGGATATCCCACCAGACCCAGAGGCTACGCCCGAGACTTTACGCTGGCCTGGCAGCCAGCTGGGCAGTAAAGCTCTCTCACCTCAGAGCAGTACAGCCAAGCACCATCAATTGGTCACCAAAGAACGGTCGCAGGGGGCTGGTCAGGCCATTACGCGTTAGGAATGGGCTTAACGGGGCACTAGCCACACTCCATTCATCGCGCCCCTACGCCTGGGACCCCTCCATCCCAGTCTCTCACAACCTACGAGCGTTAAATGGTGTTATTTATAGAGGTTCCAAAGCCTCTCTTCCCACGCATGAGGTAGCAGTAGGGTCCTAATAGTAAAAGAAGAGAAAAAGACTTAATACTAAAAGAAAAGTTTTTTTTTTTGCAGTCAGAGGAGGGGGAGAGGGAGAGAGAACGAGAGGGAGAGAGAAAGGAAGAGGGAGAGAGAGCGAGAGGGAGAGAGAGAGAGGGAGGCTGAGAGAGCGAGAGGGAGGTTGAGAGAGCGAGAGGGAGGCTGAGAGAGCGAGAGGGAAGTTGAGAGATCCCTGCTAGGGAACCCTGGCTACCCATTTATCTACCAACCGTAGAAGGACGCGCCGCCACCGGGTCTCGAACCCGGCGCATATAATCGTGTGCGTAATATTTTATGGGCGTATAGGCGGGTGTGTACGTGCCAAAACGAGCTATACACTGTGCCAACTGGCTGATAGTGCCTGGAGGCACTGGCTGATTAAGCCGACTGGCTGATTAGGGGACCTCTAAGACAACGGCCGCTCGGCTGAAGTCTTAATATGCGCCTGTCAAGCGAACACCTCTCTTCCTCTCTTTCTCTTGGGGGATAACTCCGCCTCCAAGTTGCATAACCCTTTGGCACCTTGCAACAAGGGGGGGGCACTGGCGCCAACATTTCCTTTGCAACATTGATCAACATTTGCAATTGCATTGCACTCTCTCCTTTTGCGCCCATACTACTAAAGTCCGCTGGTATTCGCTGGAGCCACCTCTTAACCTCCTCAACAACCTCATCGTCACTCTGAAACTTTCTTCCACGAATACCATCCTTCATTGTTCCAAATAAATGGAAGTCTGAAGGTGCCAGATCCTGGCTGTATGAAGGGTGGGGTAATTCAGTCAAGTACATTTTTGTGATGGCCTCTCTTCTCTTGTTTGCAAACTGCTGTGTGGTCTTGCGTTATCGTGCAAAAGAAGGACATCTTCCAGTTTTCTCTCCGGTCGAACTCGCTTTATACGTCTCTGGCGTCTCTGGAGGGTAACAACATATGCTTCCGAGTTGATTGTCCTTTCTTCATAATATTCACCAGACTCACCCCTTTCATGTCCCAGAAGATGGTGGCCATAACCTTTCCTACAGAGGAAGCCATTTTGAACTTTTTCTTGCGTGGGGAGTCTGCGTGGTGTCACTCCATGTCACTCCATCTCTCCGATGATCTCACACGTTTAGACCAGCGTCCATCTGTGCTTCAATCAACAGCAGCATCTCCGTAAACGTTTTGTAGACGTTTATGAATATTTCCAACTGTCTCCTTCTCTGCGGTTAAGAACTCGATAACAGTTCTCTGTTTACGGCGCACATCACTGTCAGATGCCATTTTCGTATCTGCGTTAACCATCGGTTTTATACAAGCGCGTTTAAAAGCGGTTTTATTCAATGAGGGAAGGTTCAAACTGGAAAAATCCGGTTATATGAAGCGCAGAAAGTTCAAACTTACGGCCCAAAAGACATTTCAGCCCCATGACCTATTATTTAGCTAAGAAAAAAGGGTGGGGCAAAATATATTGAGTGGCCCTAGTATATATATGTATATATAATATATATATGAAAATTATTTCACGAAAGTAACACGTGAAAAATATTTATGATGAATAAAACCACGAAGGAAAGGAAACACAGAATGGTGCTCAAGCGCTTTCGTCTAATGACATCCTCAGGAACACTGAAGTACATAAAGAGTTACAGCCTATATATAGGTTACAGAAAAAAAAATAACATTATATATATATATATATATATATATATATATTATATATGCAATAAACAGAGAGGTAAAAATAAAAATTAAAAATTAAAGGATTATCGGAGAGACATACAAATTTGTAAGGAAAAAATATCGATTTTTAGCACAAGATCAAATGAATTATTTCCAACCAATGTTATATATAAAAAAAAAAAAAAATTATACTGGAAATCTGCCCGGGTTTTACCACTCTGCCTTTTTTTTGGTTAAGGTTCGATGTATATAAAAATAAAATGAAAATTAAAAGTTAAAAGAGTAGCATACAAGTTTACCAAAGAGTTAGCGTTCTACCTTTCTTATCTAAATCTGTTCTGAAGGAATTCAAAACAACAGGATCGAGTTGAAAAAGACCTTTGCTTATGTTGAAGTTATTTGTAAGTTGGATAATGGCAGACTCAAGAATATTTCTATTAACAATGTTGCTAGAGTGAAATAAAACTGAAGCATTATTCCAATCAATACAGTGGGATAACTCTGACAAATGGACAAAAAGGGCACTGGACGACTGTCCTGTTCTAACGGAATATTGATGCTGTTTTATACGTGTATGCAAATCCTTTCCCGTCTGACCTATGTAAAAGGAATCACATTGTTTACAACCAATTTTATAGATAATGCCTGAATTATTGGTAGGGCTATTTTTTACTATGATATTTTTCACAGTATTGTTATATGAAAATACTACATTAATATCCAAAAGTTTAAGTACATTAGCAATGCCTAAAAAGGCCGAGAAAAATGGAAGTACTAAAATATTTTTTGACAAAGTACGAGTGTTATATTGACACGATAGAAAGTTCGTTTTGCCTTGTTGAGACAAGATTCCATAAACGCAGATGGATAACACAGATCACTTCCAATACCGTGATTTTTTCTAATTCGGCATCGATGTATTCCGGACTGGCGCTCCTAAGGGCGCGGAGAAACATTGAAGAAAAAAATGACTTCTTAGTGGGGGTGTCATGTCCCGAGTAAAAGTGTACGTAGGACAAATTGTTTGTTTTTTTCCGATAGATACTAAACTTAAAACCTGGGCTTTCCTTATGTACACGCACATCCAAAAACGGGATTGAGTCGTCTTGTTCCACTTCTAAAGTAAATTTAATGGAGGGGACTTGATCATTTAACTGAAGGAGGAAGTTTTCCAGGTCACGATTCATGGGCCAGATACACAAAATATCGTCGACGTACCGCAACCAAGGGATGCCAACCCCAGGATTCTCGGAATGTAAGTAATTTCGAAAAACTCCATATAAATATTGGAGAGGAGGGGCGACAAGGGGTTGCCCATGGCCATCCCAAAAACTTGTTGATAATACTCGTTATTGAAAGTGAATTTACAATCTTTGATGCAAAGCTTAATAAGTTCCAAAACAATGTGTGAAGGTAGTGGCAGGTCATACTTATGTAATTCTTGGGAGAGAAAGTCAAGCATATCGTCAATCGGCACTTTTGTAAACAATGAACAAACGTCAAAACTGATCAATCTATCATTAGTTTCAGTACGTGCATTATTCAATTTTTCAGTAAGATCCATGGAATTTTTTACATGTGAATCCAACTTACAAATAACTTCAACATAAGCAAAGGTCTTTTTCAACTCGATCCTGTTGTTTTGAATTCCTTCAGAACAGATTTAGATAAGAAAGGTAGAACGCTAAATCTTTGGTAAACTTGTATGCTACTCTATTAACTTTTAATTTTCATTTTATTTTTATATACATCGAACCTTAACCAAAAAAAAAGGCAGAGTGTTAAAACCCGGGCAGATTTCCAGTATAAATTTGTATTTTTATTTTTTTTATAACATTGGTTGGAAATAATTCATTTGATCTTGTGCTAAAAATCGATATTTTTTCCTTACAAATTTGTATGCCTCTCCGATAATCCTTTAATTTTTAATTTTTATTTTTACCTCTCTGTTTATTGTATATATATATATATTTTTTTTTCTGTAACCTATACATAGGCTGTAATTCTTTATGTACTTCAGTGTTCCTGAGGATGTCATTGACGAAATCGCTTGAGCACCATTCTGTGTTTCCTTTCCTTCGTGGTTTTATTCATCATATATATATATATATATATATATATATATATATATATATATATATATACGAAAAAATGAGCGCCTCACGGGTGGGCTACTAGTCTGTCGTTAAATAGTAAAGGTTTTTGACTGTTTCTGCGGAAAATTTAGATATCATTATGTTCATGAACTCACAGTGATCCCGCGTATAGTATACTTAGCATGTTATAGTGGGTAATAGTGTCGTGGTAATTAATGTGAAAGGACGGTTGTGCATGGAGCTGGTGATATCTGGAACGTGATTTAAAGGAACGAGAAGTGGAAACTCCTACTAGCATCCCCTTCCCCTCCTCCCGCCACACCCCAACCATCTACACTGTGAATCTTCTGTTTAATAGTAAAAGTTTTTGACGGTGACCGCGGGAAATCTGTTTCATTACGTTATAATCGTACAGTGACTCCGCTTATATACTTTTATGTGTCATAGTTAGTAATAGTTACATAATTAATGTGAAAAATGACTGAGTTTCGAACCGGTGGTATCTGGAACATTATTTAAAAGGACGAGAAGTGAGACCCCTATCGGCGTTCCCTCCACCTCCACCCCAACCATCTACGCTCCCCCGCAAGCCTGCTCCTCCATCGATACAGGTACAATGGGGTCGTCTGCTGAAAATCGTGATCTTATAGAAAATCCTTTATGTTTTATATTTGACAAAGTAAATTATATTAGGTCAGACCTTCTCTTCTCTGTTTGTCATGATTTCTATGATTCGGAAGAAATAGAACATGCGAGGGTACAGTTAAACGCTCTGTTCAGTGCTACCCTCCCAACTCGTAGAGGTAATTCCAGAAACGAGAATATCCTAAGACATTATATATAAAGTGTCGACCCTCCGGGATAATGAGAACAATATTACCGTCTACGTTACTAATTTCCATAGAATACCGGTAATCTCTATGGGTGATGTAGACGTTTCGGTGCTCCTCAAACAATACAAGGAGGTACAAAAGTCGTTAGTTGAATTGAAACACCAACACGTGGTGTCAAATCAGAAATCAGAAAAATGCGATTTCGCTAAAACAATTTCGGTCAGAGTTAGATGCGCTGAAAGAGACGCTCCTCCCAAAGCCCAGTTACTCCGAAGTTGTTCAGCAAGTCAGAATCCCAAGAAGCGCGTCGGGAAGCGAGGGAAACGAAATCTCCTCCCCCAACTCCCCCACTGAATGTAGGGTGGAAACGCAGCATGCAGGGGAAGCGGTCAACCTCCCTCATGTTCAGGAAAGGACCACTGCTCCCGATTTCACAATGAGGAACAGGGACTGTCTGATGCCAAGAGACGAGGCATCACTGCCCTTTTCCTTACCTTCCACTGTAGGGGAGAGGCGTTCGATTACTCAACCGTCTCGCTCGGCGTGCTGTGTCTCCCCTCCCACCGAAGGGGCACGCGCGTCCGTCAGGATATAAACACCGCTAACAGACCCTCACCAAGCCACAGAGTAGGGGAGGGGCCTCCTATCCCCACAATGTCGTGCCACCCATCCCCCAGTCAGGCGAACCCTGCCTCAGGGAGATTGAGGGAAGAGGACGGGTGGGTCACAGTTGACAGGCGCTCTTCATGGAGGGTTCCTCAACCTGTCTTCGCGGCAAGGCCACCGGTGAGGAATGTCACCCTCTTTGTGTCGCAAATTCAACTCTCGAACGAGGAAAGCGATATTCGATACATGGTGGAAGTCTGTGGTGAACACAATATATTGTTAGTTAATAAACTAAACACAAAATCTCCGTAGTATAACCAATTTAAAGTAATAATTGAATGTGTAAATTCGTATTTCAACTCTACAATGAGTCAGTGGCCAGACGGTATTGTTGTTAAGGAGTTTGTTCCCTTTTCCAGAAGGTATGATAATAGGCAAAATATAATAATAATAATAATAATAATAATAATAATCATAATAATATAATGGGCGCCCTAACAGTAATGCCTGACATTTGTACAGTGTATAATAATAATAAGCGCAATTTTCTATCAGTCATGGCAGATAACTTGTTGAAAATAGTCTCATATAACGTAAGGTCAGTGAGTAATTCAATTATAGATGTTCATAAAATCTGTGACAGTGCAGATTTTATACTCCTGCAAGAATACTGGTTACCTGAGCAAGAGATAAAATTCCTCTCTACCATCCATGATGACTTTATGTACCATGCGTCATCAGCAGTAGACTTGCCAGATGAATTAATGTACAGTAGGCCTTTTGGTGGTATTACTTTCTTAATAAGGAAAAATTTGTCAAAACATAAAAATTTTGGAGCAAGTGTAGTTTACGTCCCCCTGTGGTGCCTAGTGTAGTTTACGTTCCCCTACATTATCCTACTGTAGTTTACGTTCCCCTACATTATCCGAGTGTAGTTTACGTTCCCCTACATTATCCGAGTGTAGTTTACAGCCCCCTACATTATCCGAGTATAGTTTGCCTTTCCCAACTTTGTCCGCATATATCTAGTCAAATAAAACGTTAAACTAACGAAAATATTAAGACAACCTAACCAATCGTCAATATATATATATATATATATCTATATATATATATATATATATATATATATATATATATATATATTATATTATATAACTGACGATTGGTTAGTTAAGTCGTAATATTTTCGTTAGTTTTAACGTTTTATTTGATGAATTCATTTAAAAAATGTCTCCTAAAGACCCTGGACGTTTTCCAGTTTATGTACCGTTTTCTACAATGTTGGCTTTTATGCAACTTTCTAGTGTTTCTTTGCTTCTGTTAGACACAGCATAGAGTAAAACAGAGGGTTAGGTTAGATTAGGTTACGTTAGGTTGTTAGGTTATCAAGAACTTACCTCTCTTAAAAAGTTGTTATAATCGACGGCGGTTGTATGACCAATCAAAAATAAATTATATGAAAAACGGTACACAAACTGGAAAAGGTCCAAGACCCTAGTGTAGTTTACATTCCCCAAATTTGACCTAGTGTAGTTTGTGTCCCCTTTTGCGTCAGGGGGACGTAAACTACACTTGCTCCAAAATTTTTAACAAGCGATAATGTAAGGTTGTTGGGCATTGAAATACAAGTGAACAATGATTGCATATTCATTGTAAACTGCTATTTACCATACAACAACGGCAGTAATCTAGATTAATACATTGATTTGCTGTACAAAATTAAGTCATTATCAAATAACCCCAAATATTCTCACTGTATAATAATGGGGGACTTTAACGCGCATGTGAACTCGGAATTCTTTGTAGAATTGGGTAACATGTGCGAGTTGGCCAAATTAAGTATAAGTGATGGAGATGTATTAGGGGTAACCAGTGATAATTTTACATACGTTAGTGATATGAGTGATACCACCAGGTGGATTGACCATTGTCTCACGAGTAATAATCTAAACTCTAAAGGATCGAATTGTTAGAGTTTATATTCTGCATGACTTCCTTCTTTCTGATCATACACCATTAGAACTATTAATTAATTTTACCAATTCATGCGCAACACGACATAACAAGAACTCAATAGGTACGAATAATCGCGTCAATTGGTCTAATGTTAATATGCAAAAGAGAATAGAATACAAAGAACAGGTCACCTCTTTAATAATTTAGAAATTTTGCATCTTGCCTGTAGTAATCTTTGCTCAAATGATTCTCACTGTAAACTCATAGATAGGTATTATAGTGAGATAGTATCCCTGTTAAGAGAAGCAGGAAGTCCCCGGATTAAATCTTACAACTATCATACTAAAATTATTCCTGGATGGAATGATTTTATTGCCCCCCTGAAGAGGGACTCGAAAGACGCCTACGATTTGTGGTGCTTTCATGGTAGACCCAGATTAGGACCAGTATACATGAATATGTACAGAAGTAGGGGTCAGTATAAGGCGGCCATAAGGCAATGTAAACAGGAAGAAGAGTCTATTCAAGCATCAAAATCCTGTGAAGCTCACATAAATAACGATAATAAATTTTAGAAATTTGTTAAGAATCAAACGGGTGTCAAAGGTGTCCTCCCTCCGACAATCGATGGGGTGTCGGGGGAGGATGAAATTGCAAAGCTGTGGAAAAACCACTACTCTAACATTCTTAAGTGTGAGTAGGGATAATCTTAAGAGAGATTGCAGCAAAACGCCTGTGGGAGGGACAAGTGAAAATACTTTGATATCAGTTCCTGAAGTAAAGAGGTTAATTAAAGAGTTAAAGATTGGTTCTGCATCAGGGGTAGATGACCTATCGAATGAGGACTTAAAATATGCCAATGACGTGGTATGTCTACACATATCATTGCTCTTATCAGCCATGCTTGCTCATAGCTATATCCCTGCTTTGTTCATGAGGGTATATAGCTTGCCCCTGGTCAAAAATAAATATGGAGACATTCTAATCAGTTTGGTTTTAAAAGGTCCCACTCAACTGACCTGTGTATCTATGTACTTAAAGAAATAATATCTAAATTCACTGATAATAATTCAACTATTTATAGCTGTTTCCTAGCTCTTAGTAAGGTATGTGATAGAGTCAGGGCCGGATTAACCATTAAGCAAAATAAGCCCGTGCTTAGGGCATCAAGGGAAGGGGGGCACCACAGAAATTTTCCATTGTCGGATTTACCATGGATTTATTATACTATTATAATCGCGGCTTATAGCCTATAAGCTGTTGAAAACTGAATTATATATATTCATATATAGTATTTATTTTTTTTCATTGTTTGAATTTGTAGTGAACAACAACCCTTTTGAGAGAATAAATATATTTCGTTGTAATCACACACTTTACGCTTTGCGTTATTATTTTGTTTATATCAAATCTTTGAGCGCCATATTAAAAATACATATAGATTAAATATTTTCGTGTGCTATAGGAAGTTATTCTGAACGTGTGATTTGTGCATATAATATTAAATATATATTTTACATAATCATTTGGTATTGTTTTACAGAAAGATTTAGGTTTATAGAATTGTAATATAAATTAATATTAAAATAAAAGAAACTATAAACTCTCTATATTGCTGTTGTATCAAGTGATGTTTATCACGGCCATTATAATAATAAGATATACTGACCTAAGTTAATTAGCGTTGAAGAAGTTTATCTGTTGCTCTCTCTTCTTCTCTAGGGTAAGTCTATGAAGTGTACTTTATTTGTATATATAACAATATTTTATCATACACGTATCTTTATTTTATAATTTATTTATCTATTGTCATAACAGTATAAAAGAATTTAGATTGTAATAACCAGAGTGAATAATTTGTAATGTATATATAACATCAAACGTAGTTAGGACAATTTAGGCCCTAAGCAAATGTTCATATTTCCTATAATTAAATATTGTGTTTTAAATAAATAAATAAATGTAAATATAAAATGTGGCTCGTTAATAGTGAAATGTTAATATTGATATTTTTATAGATTGCGTATTATTAATTCTAATGTTAAGTATTTTTATTTTATAGGTTTCGGTTCCTTCTTTCGATTTGATTTGTATTCAACATTTCGAGTTGATATTTCGGTTGAGTTATATTTAATTGCCACTTATATTTAAATTGCCACTTTGGTTGTGTACGGTTCCCATTTTGTCTTTCTGAGAATAAAAGAACAAAGCCAAGATTGTGATATGTGTAACTGTGTTGATTGCCACATAATATACAAATAAAATATTCTTTTTATTTCTGTATTTTACAGACCCCAAGAACCAAGATGAAACGTGTTCAGTTAAGTGGTGCACAAAAGCGAAAACTATCAAAAGAGAAACAAGAGAAGACTTTGGATTTAGAGTCCAAGACTGCAAAGCTGACTGATTTCTTCACACAAGTTCCACGACCACAACGTCAACATGATATACCGATTCTGAATCAAAACCAATCTCCGTCATCAGAAGTGGACACAAATACCACTTTGATCACTTCAAAATCAAAATATGATGACGTTGGAATCACCGAGGTGTCACAAGCAGGTTCATCTACCACATGTCTCACTACTGATCTCACTTTGCCTGTAAATTCTCTTGATACCTCTACTGCAAATGTTGATTCAAGTTGCTTTACAAGACATTCTGGGGTTGAAATAATTGCTGAAAATGAAAGTTTAGTGGACCATGGTGATGGTGGTGAAATGAATCAGTCTGCAGAAGATGAAGTAAATATAGCAAAAGATCCAGGGTTGTGGCTTGATTTCTCTGCTGATGATGTGGCTTATTGGATTGCTTGTGGACCCAGTGACTGTCAACACCACAATGGGCCATTTGACAAGTCTTACCGGCATTTCAGTAGTGGCAAACCAGCAAGATACTGTTCACAAAACTTTTCGTTGGACAAAAGCAATGGTGAGAAATACAGAGAGAGTGGTTATTGTATTCACCATCAACAGGATCAGTTTTACTGTTATGTTTGTAAACTGTTTGCTCCTAAAAATGTCTCACATTTTGTTATAAGAGAGGGTTCAGTGACTGGCGAAATACTATTGTAATTGATCATCATGAAAAAAGCACTACTCACCGAGACTCTATGCTACTACTTAACTCGCAGACAAGGTGCGGGGTTGGGACAACAGTTGGAAAAACAAATTCAGGAAGAGTGTGATTACTGGGAACATGTCTTCAGGCGTGTCATAGCTGTTATTTGTACGATAGCTGAACGTGGCTTGTCTTTTCGAGGAACAGAAGAAAGATTTGGATCATTGCAGAATGGGAATTTTTTAGGGCTGCTTGAGCTCATAAGCCGGTTTGATCCATTTTTAGCAGGTCACATTTTGAAATATGGAAATTCTGGCAAAGGAAATCCTTCTTACCTGTCCAAAACCACCTGTGAGGACTCATTCAACTAATGGCTCAAAAGGTCCACGCACTCATTGTTGACGAAGTAAAATCTTCTGGTTATTTTAGTTTGTCAGTTGATTCAACACCAGATCTATCACATATCGATCAGTTAAGTGTTGTACTTAGGTACTTAAAAGATGGACAGCCTATTGAACGCTTTTTAACCTTTCTGAAATGAAAAGCCATACTGGTGAGGAAATGGCAAATCAGGTGTTGCAGTACTTACGTGAAGTTTGTAAGCTAAACTTTTCAAAATGTAGGGGTCAATCTTACGACAACGCTGCCAACATGTCTGGGCGTTATAAGGGGATGCAGCATAAAATTTTAGAAACAACAAGTTTGCTATATATGTGCCCTGTGCAGCCCATTCCTAAATCTGGTAGGCCGAAGTGCTGTTGACTGCTGTCAAGAGGGTTAATTTCTTCTCTACAGTGCAGTTGCTCTATACCTTTTTTTTAGCCTCAACCAGCAGGTGGGAATTCTTAAAGGTTGTATTGGAAATGAAAGTGTCTTAAAATCCCTCTCTGACCAGATGGGAGGCACATGCTATGGCAACAGCAGCAATTTTGAAATCTTTCCTTAAAATTTTAGAAGCGTTAGAATGTATAGCTGAAGACCAGTCACAAAAGGGAGACACTAGAGAGAGCAATAATATTGCAAATAAGATGCAAGAGCTAGAATTCGTTTTTATGTTGAATTTTTGGGATGAGATTTTTGCAAAATTTTCATAGAGTAAGCAAAGTTCTACAGAATAAGGATGTGAACTTAAAACATGTGCAGATCTGTATGGATCATTAGCTGACCACTGTGCACTTCACGAGATGAATTTGAAAGATATGAAGCAGCTACAAGGAAATGCTACCAGATGTTGATTACAAGGCAGCTCAAACTCGCAAACGTATCAGAAAGAAGGTACCCAATGACGGAGATGCACCAGAAGTATATCTGAATGCCGAGATAAATTTCTTATCACCACCTTTTACACAATTGTTGACAAACTTGAAACTGAGATGAGAAGAAAGGAGAGATATACAAAGAAATAGCAGAGAGATTTTCTTTTCTAAGTGATGTGCCACATAATGTCACCACTTCATCATCTACTGAATTGAAAGGTATTCTCAGGGTTGTAAAAAGATGATTGATGCTTACCCAAGGACTTGAACACTAATTTCTCTGCTGAGCTTCAGCAGTTTCACTCATATGTGTGCCATAAGTTCAGTGCAAAAAAAATGTAAAAACAAGATTCAGTCATGCTGAACTTTATAAAATAATTGTAGAAGACAATATTGAGTGTGCCTTCCCAAATGTAGAAATTGCCTTTCGTATATTTTTAACATTAATGGTCACAAATTGCTCAGTTGAGCGTTCATTTTCTCAGTTGAAGTATATTAAAAATACCAACAGAACAACTATGCAACAAGGCAGGCTGGATGCCTTATCTCTACTAAGTAGAAGCAGATGTGTTACGTAAGATTAGTTTTGAGGATCTGATCAAAGACTTTGCAATTAAAAAAAGTAGGAGAAAACTTTTCAAATATAAATGAAGTGGAAGTATACAAAAATAAACATTATTTTCCATCTTACTGTAAGTTTTGTTTCATTTAAAAAAATAAAATTTTATTTTATGGTTTATTTTTGTTTATATTTTGAATTACATATATATGGGGCACCAAAATCTTTTAAGTGCTTAGGGCCTCTAAAGGTCTTAATCCGGCCCTGGATAGAGTGAACTACAATATTTTATTTAAAAAACTAGAAGACATGAAGATTCCCATGTACATATTAAATTTATTGAAATTTTGGTATTCCCACCAATCTTTTACCGTTAAGTGGGGCAATGTACTATTCGAATGTTTTGGCTCCTCTTGCGGGGTGAGACAAGGCTCCTTGCTCTCTCCTATGCTGTTTAATGTGTATATTGACGAATTAGTTGCTTCACTTAATAAGGCAACAGTGGGATGTTATATAGATAACACAAGGATAAATAATTTGGTTTATGCCGATGATATGGTGTTAATAAGTCCCTCTGTTAAAGGTTTGGATCGGCTACTAAAAGTCTGCGAAGTGTATTCGCAGAAACAAGATTCTTTTTAATGTTACAAAAACTAAGGTTATGCAGTTTCATCCTAAAAACTGTAATCAGCCAGCTGATATTAGGTTTAAAATGAGAGGTGAAGTAATTGAGGAAGTCCAAGAGTTTAATTATTTGGTTCAAACTATCACCAGCTCCTTGGGTGATGACTCAGATATAAGAAAATCTCGAAGCCTTTGTATGAAAGCGAATATGACTATAAGGAACTTTCGGTTCTGTACAAGTGAAGCTAAAGACACTCTTTCGTACTTTCTGCGGTAATATATACAGACAGCAACTCTGGGTGAATTATAAAAAAAGGTTCTGACAAAACCCTAAATTTGCTGTACAACAGGTCTTTTAGACTCTTACATAAATTACCCCCGAGATGCTCAGCTTCGCAAATGTTTGCTACCCGCAATGTCCCGAGCTTCCCGGGGGTAACAAGACGTGCTCAATACAGTCTAATGCGAAGAATTAAAAAATCAACGAACCCGATTATCCAAGCTATCCATGAGTCCTGCCGTTTACCCTCTAAGCTACGTCTGTCTGTAGCTCCATTTAACTTTGACATTCCTGTATTATTTCTAATCACCTGTATATAATTCTAGCCTTAGTATGTGAACTGTCGTTGTATTAATAACACTGGGGAACAAATTTCAACTTTTTGTCTATTGAATTAGATTTGACAGTTAGTTCTAGGTAATTTGGGTGCGCTGAGCACGAATCTTTACTCGGTTTTGCTCTATCAGGTCCGGATTTTGCTCAACACCCCTCCTCTTTCGTCGTATTCATAAAAAGGTTTTTTTCTCAATACTCGCTAAGTCTTTTTGCAGTTACACATTATGTAACTAGGTTTTTATCTAGGTATTTGTACCTATTGTTATGGTATTGTTGTATTATGTATATTTTTATATGTAACACCCTAAAAATATTTTTAATTTTGTCATTTTTAACCCATTTTAATATTAGTAAATTAAGCTAAAATATCATAGAATTCTAAAATTTTCTCGAGCGTTCCTGTTCTCTGTAGAGTATTCTAGAGGGACAACTAAAATATAAAAGCGACTCGTTTCCAGAGTTAATCAGTCAATTCAATCAGTCAGTCAGTCAGTCAGTTGAGTTAGTTAATTAAGTTTGGGCATTAACATAATTTTGAATTGGCATATGATTTAGTGAGTAATTTTGTCATCGTGATTTAATATAGTTGATTTAATTAGACGTAATTTATATTGTACCTACTCATCCGTGTTTCTAGTTTAATTTCATAGATTGTAAGTACCTATTTCATAATAAGTACCTATTTAAACTAATTTTTGTGTTTATATTTCAGATTTTCTTAAATTTATATGAATTAAGGGCTTTAAATACCTTTACAAATTGGCAGA
Source organism: Bathynomus jamesi (assembly GCA_023014485.1). Taxonomy (NCBI): domain Eukaryota; kingdom Metazoa; phylum Arthropoda; class Malacostraca; order Isopoda; family Cirolanidae; genus Bathynomus; species Bathynomus jamesi. The sequence continues at coordinate 333,293 of JAJOZX010000772.1, read as the reverse complement.
ACAATCAAGCAATATGTCATCAAGCACTAGAAAGTTCAAATGCAAAAACAACCCTGATTCCTTCTGTTATATATGTGGAAATTTTACACTTCCACATCAACGAGCAAATATAACTGACTTCGTAAAAAGAGCTTACTTAGCTTATTTTGGCATAAAACTGGGGGACCAAGATAAATCGTGGGCTCCACATAAAGCCTGCACTATATGCATTGAAAGACTGCGACATTGGACGAAGGGTTCGGATTCAAAATACCTTTTGGAGTTCCGATGGTAAGTTTATGATTTCATAAAACTACGTAATTTAATCACTAGTATACTGTAACTTACCTAAATGTAATTGTAACTTAGGTACATAAACAAAAATTTACAGAAAATGTTTATAAGAATCTCAAATATTGCATAAGGTTGAAACACATAGAAATGTTAAATGTTTGGGTGATAACTTTTGATAAAATTCATAAAAACAAGTCTCTCGTCGCTTTTGTTAACGCTTTACAATTTTTTTTCCATATCAGGTGTGGCGAGAGCCTACTAACCACGAGACCGATTGCTACCTTTGCTTTGTCAAGACTTCGGGCTTCACTAAGAAAAATAAACATTGTATCGAGTACCCAAATTTCGACACCGCGATACGACCTGTGCTACATTCAAATGAGATCCCCATTCCAAAATTTAAGGGTCTGCCAACTCAAGAATTAGTTGAAGATGTTCCTGAAAATATTGTTATGCACTTTGAGGAGTCAGACACCGATTTTGACCCCAGCGTATTTGAAAGTCAAAACGATCCGCAAAAGTTTAACCAGGCCGAGTTGAATGATCTTGTAAGGGATCTAAATTTGCCAAAAAGGGCTGCGGAAATTTTAGCTTCAAGACTTAAAGAGAAAAACTTGCTTACTTCAAACACATACATTTCATTTTACAGAAAAAGAGAAGAAGAACTTGTTAATATTTTAGAACAGAGGATAGTTTAGTATATTGCTGCGACATACTTGGTTTGTTAAAGAAGATGGGGGTTGAGTCTTACGATGCAAATGATTGGCGCTTGTTTTTAGACAGTTCGAAAAGAAGTCTTAAGTGTGTGTTGTTGCATAATGGCAATCTATACGGCTCGATACCGATTGGGCACTCAACAAAATTAAAAGAAAAGTATGAACATATAGAAAAGGTTTTAAATCTTATCAAATATAGGGAGCACGAGTGGATCATATGTGTTGACTTAAAAATGGTTAATTTTCTGCTAGGACAACAAGGAGGGTATACTAAGTATCCCTGCTTCCTTTGCTTATGGGACAGCAGAGCCAAGGAAGAACATTATTTCAAACAAATCTGGCCAGCACGAACATCACTTACTGTCGGAGAAAAAAACGTAATTAATCCACCTTTAGTGAGCAGAGATAAAATCATATTTCCTCCTCTGCATATAAAACTAGGCCTCATTAAACAATATGTAAAAGCTTTAGATACGAACGGCGAGTGTTTCAAATACATAACTTCAAAATTTCCAAGTTTAAGTTATGAAAAAATCAAGGCGGGAATTTTCGACGGTCCACAAATAAGAACAATGATTAAGACAGCAATTTTCCTAATGTCATGAATGAACGCGAAAAAAATGGCTGGTTCTCATTCGTGGACTTGATAGAAAACTTTTTAGGCAATTATAGGGCAGATAACTAAGAAGAAATCGTAAAAAAACTTTTAAGGGACTACAAAGAGTTAGGTTGCAATATGACCATAAAAAATGCATTTTTTGAATAGCCATCTTGACCAATTTCCAAGTAATTTAGGTGATGTAAGTGACGAACAAGGGGAGATTCCACCAAGATATAAAATTATGGAGGAACGGTACCAAGGCCGCTGGGATTCCCACATGATGGCTGATTACTGCTGGTGCTTGAAAATAGACCTGCCATCAACAAGCAAATACGCTAGAAAGTCTTACAAAAGAAAATTTTTGCCACAGTGAAAGCTTCATATTTTTGTTTTTTTATTTTAAGTCATTTCTATCGTCATAATGTAATTTTACTGTAGTTTGAACTGCTTGTATTCATGAAACTTGAAAAAAAATTTAACACATGACTTAATTTTTTAGTCCTAATTTGAAAAATCTGGAAAATGGCACATAGGCTGTCGACAAGAATCAGGACCTGATAGAGCCAAACCGAGTTGAAATTCGTATTCAGCGCACCCAAATTACCTAGAATCAAGTGTCAGATATCATTCAATAAAATACGTGTTGCCCAGTGTAATATTTGTCATATGAACTATAGTCTACCATAAACCTTTTCATTTAATTTTCATATATATATATATATATATATAATATAATATATATATATAATATATATATATATTATATATATAATATATATATATATATATATATTTGTGTATGTCTCTATATACATAAATTGTTCTTTATCTTTATCTTATGGTTGTATTTATCTTTGATCACGTCTATTTAGATATAAAGATAATTTAATTAATTGCCTATTTTCTAGTGAGAGATTTATTTTTGTGTGTGGATTCAAGTTTTGTTTCGGGTGCATCACTTTTAAATGAGCATCGCTTTTTCGTCTTAGGTTCTGTTTCTTTTAATTTTTATTTACAAATATTAATGGAAACTACATGGGGATAGACTCACTGGAACTATCACCTTTTTCACTTCTTCCACGTCCTATGCTCGATATTGCCAAGTTCTGTCATGAGATTTGGCATCTGGCTGAGGATGGTTTGTGTTTAATCGTTAAAATATACTGTAAGTAGTTGCAAGAATGATTCTAACAAACTTTCTTGGTTTCTGAAATCTCTCATTTTATAAATTGTTACCCGTTATCCCGAAACCTAGTTTTTTATTGTTTATACTCGTTGTCCTTCCAGCTATAGACCAATTTTCAGCCGTTTTGACCGATCCTTTCGTGTTTCTCATGAAATGATCTGTGATCGTCACTAGCGATTTCATTCTTAATTATTTTAATCTTAATTCCTCTTCGATCGAGAACTTAAAAAAATATATGCAAAGTAGAATGTTAATCTCATCTATAACTGTATCTACGAGAGTTTCCACCAATTTTCCTGCAACTCTCCTTCATCATAACTGGGTTAATGTAATTTTTATCCTATAATTATTCTCATCTGTAATAGTGGTGACGAACAGGTAGGGGCAAGCTCGGGGGCTTAAACTCAGCCCGGCCGGTCGACAGGCTGGACATGAACCTAAAAATTAACTTTTCACTGACCAGAGCTTCGGATATATTAGATTCTGGGCTGGGACCAGACTCAAACTAAACAGTATTTTGCACTGACTACTGTTCGATTTAAATGACCACGACAAGCTGTTATTATACAAGTTCTTACAAAATGGTATCGGATTTATAATGTAAAAATATACCCCTTCATCTGTCACCTGGCGCTCAGGACAATCCCAAACGAACTGGGTGTATATCTCGCTATGTGAAATGGAGAGCGCGAGACAGCAATTCTATCATTCACCAGGCCAACGAGCCTGACCTCCGTGAGAAATCACCACACGAAACGATCCCTGATTGGACAGTTACTCTCAGTGGCGAAATTAGGTTGTTGTGAGCAGTGGTGCAAAATATTCACATGGGCCCCCTAAAAAAGACGACGTCACAATGCGTGTTGATAAATATTTACAAAACTTTAGGCAATATATCTACTCACCGTTTATTTAAAGTCAACTTTTCTGGTTTTCATTTCAGCAAAAGTGATCACCATTTCCTCTAAATTTAATTCTCTTGCAATTTTATTTTCATTTGAAACTATCGAAAGACCACTTAATCTGTCTTGCAACATTGTGCTTCTCAAATAATTTTTGATCAACTTCAGCTTTGAGAAAGAACGTTCAGCACTCGACACAGTGACAGGAATAGTCAGAAACAATAGTATTGCAGTTAAAACTTCTTGAAAACTTGAACACATAGCAGTGTTTTCACATATTAACAAGGTTGGTAACTGAGAAACGTTTGAAATATTTGTAAGATCTGACTTGAAATATTGACGGAAGGAGAGTAACTGAGCGGGGAATTCTGTAGAAATATCTTTTTCATACTTGTTCATTAGACTTGTAGCTCCCTCATATAATTTCTTATCTGTAGCAATAAGCAAAGTTTTTGGGAAAATAATGGAAAAATATTGAGTAATACGTTTTAGGCCTTCAAATGTTTTTTAATTGGGTGCTGATAATGTCTAAGCAATGGTAAAACGCACTGTTTTCAATGTACTTTTCTGAATCTGACAGTCTTTCATCTTCACACAATTCATCAAAATGTTTTTTTACCTTTTTTCTGCGCTTGTCCTGAAATTTTGGATCCACGCCCCACTTCAATACAATTTCTTTAGCCGTTTCTTTCATTTGTACAAAATTGTCTCTGAGTTGCATTATAGAGTCAACCGACTGCTTTAGTAATTTAACTGCTGTGTCCAACAATACATTTTTGCTTTGAAGTAACTTAGAAACCACATTAGTTATATCTAATAATTTTGTTTGAAAGACAATTAAGAAATTAAACTCAAACTTTTCTATTTGCTTCATGAGACCAGACGCTTCAGCTCGCTCGTCAGGTTTTTTACTTCAAAGGATTATTTTTGAGAGACCTTTTACAATGTCAAAATATCGGAATCTTAATGCGACTAGTGCGTCATGCCTAGAGGATCATCAAGTGGGACATAATCTTTTTAGTGTTACTTTTTCATTTTTTTCAATTACATCTGAGACAGAAGCCAATTCTTTTAACATAGCCCACCGTTTTATACTGTGTCCAAAGAAAGTGTAAAGATGTTCAACAGTTTCATAAAAGCTTTGAATTTCAGGAACATTCTTAACACAATCATTAAGCGCAAGATTTAGATTATGGGCAGCACAATAAACATATTCGGCGTTTGGTTCTTTTTTAGATATTCTTGCCTGAATTCCTGAATATAAACCACTCATATTAACTGCACCATCATACCCTTGGCCACGACACTTAATCAAATCCAATCCCTTATCTTCAATTGAATTAACAATTTCATTTTCTACCTTTACATTGTTAGACAAGCATCAAGATGTGATCTTAAACTATCATGCATCTGAATTTTTTGGGTAAGATGTCTCCAGTCTCTCACGCCATTAACCCATGTGCAGTGGCGGCTCGTGACTAAAAATTCTAGGGGTGCTGTCTCTAAGAATGGGTTGAAATAATTACTGAAATAAAAGGATGAGCATTGAGCAATGAATAAAAGTTTCAAAAGTTATTGAAAAAGTTATTCAGTGAGCTCATCCTTATATTGTTCTTGATTATTTCAATTGTAAATAAAAAATTTAGGGGTGCTGCAGTTCCGCAGTGCCTACCGACGAGCCGCCACTGCGGGCCATGTGTCACAAAAAGACGAAACACTGCGATTGGCAAAAAGCCATGTCCTTGGCATTAATATACCTGATTTAGAGTTTTTAGAATAATAGGCTTCTGAAAAACATCGACCGTTTTGATTCACATCTCTCTTAAATGGCCCCTTAGGTCTACACGATCCTTTTGAAATAATAAACGTTTTATCTCACTCCTCACGATATTTGCAGAATATTGTCCTCGGTCAGATAACAGTAATGGTTTAATGTGTGACAATTTTTCAAAATTTTCTTTTAAATTTGATTCGATTGTTTTCGCTGGCATTATTTCACTTACATGCAATTTCATTTCAAGCACATTTGAATCACTTTTGGTTTTAGCACACGATTCTTGGTCATAATTCAAATCTACAAACACACTTGAACAACCTCCTTCTTCACTTTTATCGACACTTATATTAGTATTTTTTGCAAAAAACGAGTCCAACTTTGGTAACTTTGAAATAATATTCTTCTGTTCTTTTTTTGCTTTTCTTTTTTGGCAACCACTTTTATGCTTAGGAGCAGACATTGTCAGTTCTTATAAGGGAGAAGCTATTTAAATTTTATATGTGATAATGCCTGAAAATTCTGAAACAGACCTTATCCCATCCGCCCAACCATTGTTTTGATTAATAATTTTGAAATAATAAATTAAACACAGGATTTAATATTAGTAAAACTATAATTGACTATTATATCAAAAAACTCCCAGACTCTTAAAGATCTCAATATAAGGGAAATATTATGTTGAAATTTATTCCAATTGTTCTATCTTAAATTTTAATTAATGTTATACTTTAATTATAAATTTAAAAAGGTAGGTAGCTGTTTCACTATTATGTAATTCCTAAATTAATATTTTGAATTTTACTCAAGAGAAATAGTTATTAAAATTTATTCTAATAAACAAAATTCTATTTATAACTAGTTTAGCTATAACCCTGTTTGTAGCTAATATATTGCAATAAACAAGTTAAAATGAGTAGCTGTCAGCTTACTGAAATAACATAAGTTCTCGCAACGGGCACTGGTAATTTCAATCAACTTTATTTGTATTTTTTAAGCAAAGCCAAATTGTTAATAATAAACCTAAATTGAAATGACTTGTCAATTGTAAAAGCTATTGCTATTTCTACAACAATTTAAACAGTCTATGTTAATTGTGACCTAGAGGTAAGCTCAAAGCCTAATACTCATTTCTTCTCCCAAATTGCAATAAAGAAAATACATCTTATTCTAAAAATATATTTATAGGGAGGTCAAGTCAGATTCCAATTAAATGACTGATTCCCAAAATGAATCAAAAGTTTTTCCATACCAAAATCAAAAATTGTAGATTGTCTTATCAGACAATGTACTATACTTAAACCAAGACTTAATTTGATTAAGTCCACATCAAAAATCAAAAAAAGAACACCTAAAAGTAACTAACTAATTAATTTACAATTGCCAAGAACCTATAAACAAAGGGTATCCAATTTCTACTAAATAGAAAAACTCAATTTGGATAAAATTTTATAAAAGAAACTTAAAACCTAAAAACTACTGTCAATTGAGTTCTAAAGTTCAAAATATTGGCAGTTAAAGCAATGTGTCCAATTTCTCTACCAGAGGAGAAGTCAAATGGACACGCAAATTTTGCAATCTGTCCAACTATAGATTTAGACCGAATTTTTCATACTGGAACCAACCAGACTTGATCAATGCTAACAAGTGACTAAAAGACAAAACTTCCCAGAGTCCAAATGGAAAAGTTGGGTCAAATCTGCCAATTTGTTTACCAATGAAAATAATCCTAAATAATTAAAATCAATAGAAACCAGTTAAGATCTTCCAGAGTAGTTATCAATAAAACTGCAACATGTCATTAGTCTTTGAAGGGTTTAACAAGTTAACAACACACAGGCAGTCCTACTGACTCACACTGAAAGCACTTAATGCAAAACCAACCTTAGGTTTGTAATAGCTCAGACCACTCTCCATGAAACATTACTGTTTAGCTAGTTTAGGCCAACAATTTGAATATCGTATCTCTCTAGTTTTAACATGGCAACAATGATATTTACTTTTTTATAGTTATTCTTATTAGCTAATCTTTTGATATGTATTTGCTTTATAAGTACAATTTTTATATATTAAACAAATCTATGATGGGCCCCCAAGGCTGTGAGCCCCAGTGCATTGCACCGCCTGCTCCCTCGGTAGTTTCGCCACTGCTTTGGCAGTGAATGCAGGGTGGCCAGATGGTTGAGAGAGTTTATAGCAAACTTTCAGCCAGTTTTTGGCATTTTTGGCAAAGGATTTTTCAAAAATAGCATTTTTTTTGGCATTATCATTTTGGAAGGATATGTTACCATTTTGAAACCTCTTATATTAAAATTCGACAAAAAATAAAATAAAAACACCTTCCCATTTCAATCAGCGTGAAGAATTCAAATACGACCTCCAATCAGCGTGAAGAATTCAAATACGATGATTTGAATTCTTCACGCTGATTGGAGGAGGTAACCTGTATACATGTAACCTGGATTTGCTATGTTCACACCATGTCATTAAGCGTTGGTTTTGCTAATGTTGGGCCGTTAGCTGTTTTTGGCATTTTTGGCAAAGGATTTTTAAAAAATGGCATTTTTTGGGGGAAAAAAATTTTGCCAATAAAAAAATAGCAAATTTAAAAAAAAATTTTTTTTTTGGCAATATTTGCCAAATTTAGCACGGTCTGGCAACCTGAGTGAATGTGTTAAATTTATAACCCCTAGATAAATAGTTTATCGACATCAATATATATTATGCAAAAGTCACTGGCAGGGCACATGATATTTTTAACAAATGTTACACTTTGCCGCCCATGTGTTTCTTATGTTCTATGTTGTATATTCTCTAATACTGTGATGTCCTTTAGGTATGGAGACCATGCTTGCACATATTCTAAATGAGGCTTAACATAAGCACTGTATAACTTCAAATGACATCTTTGCTCTTGTAATTTACTTTTCTGTTAGTAGAACTGCTAGCATTCTTTGTGCCTCGTTTACTGAAAACAATCCATGAAAAAACATACCAGAGTGGACAAAATACTTTTTCTTGTTTTTTACCATGGGTTTTTACCACAACAAATAGCTACATTAAAGTTAGGCCTACATATAGTTCAAACATAGGGGCTAAAGCAGTTAGATACCTTACTATGTTCGGATGGTGTGAAATTGACTCTTCGCCATTTGTTAGCTAGCTCTGGTTCTTTCGGAAAAGCAAACACTTGGACACTACACTACATTACATAACATTTCATTTGGAAAACATGAAGCCACTGGGGCCTATCGAGTTCTCCAAGTCATGAGCTATATTTTATAATAATAATAAACTCTTGCAAAACGTCATTCTCAAGTCAGCTCACCAACATACAATCATTTACTACCACCAAAGTAGCCTACATAACTTAAGAATATACACTATTTACAATCTATTTACTATTTAAAATCTTGCAAAATGTCAATCTCAAGTCAGGTAATTCGCATACAACTATTTACTACTACCAAAGTAGCCTACATAACTTAAGCTAAGAATATAGGTACAGTATTTGCAATCTACAAATGATCTCTCATTCATGAAAGCGTCCAAATTTTTCTTAAAATCAACTAACGAGCCACTGTTTACCACATCACATGACAAGTCGTAACGAAAATCTACTGCACTGTGACTGAAAAAGTATTTTCATAGATCCATTCTACAAATTGTTTTCTAATTTTCTTATTATGCTCACGAGTTATTCCATCAACCTCCAGTGAGAAAAAGTTATGTACTTACGTCTAGATTGTCCAAACCTGAAAACATTTTGAAGATCTCTATCATACCTCCCCTCATAAAACGTCTCTCAAAATTAAACATACCTAGTTCCTGTAATCTATCCCTGTATTCCAATCTTCTTAGGTTAGGGATAAGCTTGGTTGCCCTACGTTGCATATTTTCAAGCATATCATATAATATCATGTCTAAGGTGAGGGGGACAAGCTTGAATGCAGTATTCTAAGTGAGGCCCAACAAAAGAATTATATAATTTACAGATCACTTCACTATTGTGACTAACATTCCCCTTAGTAATATCTAATATTTTATTTGCTTTATTTCTAGCCTCTGAACACTGCTTAGAAAATTTTAGATCACTACTAACTACAACGCCAAGATCTTTTTCCTGTCTAACATCCCCTAACGAGTTCCCTTGCATCTCATGACTAAAGTTTTCATTACTTCTACGAAAATGGATGACTTCGCATTTTTTAACATTGAATTCCATCTGCCATTTACTGGCCCAAGCAACAAATCTATCAAGATCTTTTGCAGTTTATAAGAATTTTCTATATTTGTAACTGGGGCAACTACTTTTTTATCATCTGCAAATTTAGAAATTTTACTACCTACTCCCTTCTCTAAACATTTAGATATAAAATAAAGAGTAATGGACCTAAAACTGATCCCTGTGGTACTCCACTTTTTACTTTCTGACACCCAGATTCATGGGCATTTAGAATTACTCTCTGTTCTCTGTCTTCTAACCATTTTTCTACCCAATTTACTGTATAACTGACCACCAATATCCCATGAACTTTTAGTTTATACTGAAGTCTCTATGTGGAACCTTGTCAAATGCCTTACTAAAATCCAGATAAATAACATCTACATCATTTCCATTATCTTATACTGTATCTACCTGATCAGTAAGACCCTAAAAAAAGTTCGTTAAAACCCACCCAAAAGTTAAAAAAAGTTCATTAAAAAATATAAAAACGCAAAATTTTCAAAACAGTGCACAAAAAATATTATACTTTCAATGATCTATATTTTCGCAAACTTATGGCACATAATTGCCGTTGCAATTAGTTTATACATTTATTTACAAATAATAATCTACACCTCGCGATTCCATTGCAACAACATGTGATCTTTGATATGGTTTAGAGTGAAACTTTCTCTCCTTGGTGACAACAAATCCTTGTCCGAAGGGTAAAAACGCTCAACTTCAACAGACATACCACGGGGGAAACTTGAAAGCGCCACGGTTTTAAGATCACAGTGAAAGTTATTGATTGATTTTCCTTCCAAAATTCTGGCATATTTAGTAAGAACGTCAAAGTCAGGATTGCTTCTCACCACATCTTCAAACTTCTTGTATGGTTCCATTGTCATGCAATTCTGACCAGCTTCCACAATTTTAACAACATCGACTAGGGAAGACGACCGTCCGGTTTTCTAATGGCAGTTATCAGGCACTCGAAGTTTGTGACAATATAAACAAGATCTTGTAGCAATGTGATGCTGCTTAATAACTCCTGGACATCTTGTATGGCTTGTGATTCTGGTTTAAGGCTTTGAATAAAAGTTTTTACCTTCAAAATTGTCTGCATAGCAGAAGCAACTATTGAGCCATGTGGACTAGCGTGTGAGAATCAGTTCAGCAGGGTGGGAAAGACAAATTTGCGTTTGCGGCGACCATATCTCACCAATATCTTCTTCACACTTTGATGAAAACTATCTGGATCTGCTCAGACGGTGAAGCTTATTGAGCGGATACCACCACAAATACCAATTAGTCAATTACCCACTAGACCACTATAACATACTATTTTTTTTTACACAATATAGCTTTAAAAATTCCTAAAATTCAGAAAATAGAAAAAGTTCACTAAAACTCGTTAGAACTCAGAAGTTTATAATAATCCACAAAAGTTAAAAAAAAGTTGGCAAAAATGTTTATGAACTTTTTTGAGGGGCCCTACTGATCAGTTACAAACTCTAAGAAGTCTAAGAGATTAGACAAACAAGATCTTCCTGATCTAAATCCATGTTGTGAACTTGAAATAAGATTAAAACTTTCCAAATGATCTTCAGTATTATTCTTTATAATTCTTTCTAGTATCTTTCCTACAAATGATATTAAACTAACAGGCCTATAATTTCCTACCTCCTCCTTACTACCCTTTTTGTAAATGGGTAGTTACTACATTTGCTTTCTTCCATTCATCTGGTAGCAAAAAAAATAGTTAGTGCCACAGATAAGCTTTCCTCCCCTTCTCTGAAAATCCTAGCGTATATATTATCAGGTCCATCAGTTATTTGACTTCAGTGTATGAATCACTTGCCCATTATCCTTCCTTATATGATTATGATCAAGAATGACTGAATTTACAGTATCTAAAGAATTAAAATCAAAGTTATTTAAATTTTCTTCAGTAAAAGCAGAGCTAAAATAACATTAAAAATACCAACAATATCCTCATCACTTTCAAACATCCTATCATCATGTTTTGTTGGGTCAATCCTATTATGCTTTTTATTATTATATTTATTAAAACTAAAGAATTTCTTTGGATCTTTATTGCTATTTCCAGCTAGATTTATTTCACTATAAAAATTCGTATGTTATATAATACTGTTTTTTTCCTCAACACCAGTCCGAACCCCAACTCCCCTTCAAAAATAAAAATTTTGAATACTAATCAGTATATTTCTTATTAATGTATTTACATTAAGAATTAAACAAATGTCCTTTATAGAATATCATTGATCATATTCTCTATTGTTATTATACAGTGCGTTCGAAAAGTCTCTCCGCAGTGCGATGTTAAACGCATAGGAAATTGAAAAACTACAATGTTTTCATTCAACCATGATTTAGTGATTTTATTACATAACTTTTTGATTTTACAGCATGTGTTGAAAGTGTTTTCTACCATTTTGCAGGCACAGAGCAACTCGTATACACTTGTTGTCAAACACTTTTTTTAGTGTTGTTGACTGCGGAGAGACTTTTCGAACGCACTGTACTTTACGGTTTAATGAATTAAACGTGACGAAATACGACTTTAGTAAGACGTGGCACACCACTTTGGAAACCAAAAGTTTCTTTGCACAACCGCTGTTGTAAAGACATGAAAAACAGTAAAGTTAAAGTGAAAATAATAGCTATAGCGAAATTATAGTACAGCAAAAAAATATTTTCATATCTTTACAACAGCAGTAGCAAACGCGAAATACTGTATATCTTTTCGTTTGAAGAAGCTTCTGCCACGTTTCACTGAAGCTGTATTTGGTTAGTATCGTAATACTAATGGTATGTAATACTAAACCATGGTATAGTAATACTAATGGAAATTATCAGTGTTCTGCTGTAAAAATGTTTTTATATCTCCATATAAATTGTTTATATAAGTCTGGTCAGAGAATTTTCAATTCTGCAGCTGGGGAATGACAGGTTATAAGATGGAAATACAAGCAAAGGTTTTATTCAGAGGATGAAAGCAAATTTGCAGCTTTATTTTAGGGATACATAAGGATGCTGGACAAAATTTTTACAGATTCCCTCCCTCCTATACCTTATCTGTAGTATCAGCTGCGTTGGACACTAGGGAGTTGATAAAATGATTTTATGCAGTTTCATTTTTATCTCTGGTAGAAAAGAGCGTGTCTTGGAAAAAGAGGTGGGAAATCCCAGCTGTATACCAGACACAGTTGCAGATTAAATTTGGTGACATTTAAAAATACGGAAGTGACTGGTTTCTATACTAGTGGTTTAGTTTATTTCCTAGACCTAAAATCTGTAAACAAACATTAATTTAATTTCCAGCCAGAAATTCTCAATTAAAAAATTAATTGCCATTCCAAAACGGTTTTTTTTTCTCCCGAAATCGAAACTGGAATTAGAATTAAATATTATTTTAGCTAGAACTGAAATAGAATCGAACGTTTCTCTTTTAACGGAACCAGAACTGGATTAAATCATTTGGAATCGGAAAAGTGGGATAGATAACGTCTTATTTTTAATGGTTTTAAATAACTTGTGTGTGTGTGTGTGTGTGTGTGTGTGTGTGTGTGTGTGTGTGTTTATTTTCAAGTAATGTAGCGGATTGTAATTCAGATAATTAGATTCGTCTAAGTATTCATCTATTTATTAATGTTACTCACCTTTTGTAAGTCGACAGTAATTAACGTCTGTGAGCTACAACAGTAACAACGAAAACTTGAAGAATATTGAACAACGAGACAAGATACAAAAGAAGATAACAGTATGTGACAAAATTTGATACAAAATAACTAAGAATTCTTAGCACCTGTATTGTTCCGGTTACAGCAAAATTTGATAGAAGTTTATAATCAACAGCGATGAAGTCAACATCGACAAACTGCTCTGAGATTCTATGACGAACTAAAGATTCGATCGAGACTAAATCTAACGCTCAACTACAAATTTTTACAAACATTCGATCTAAGTTCGCTCTAAAAAGCGACTGTCCCTTGATTTCATTTTATCAAAGTACATAAAAGACAGTCAACCATTTAGATTGTTTTAGATTTTTTACCAGAATTATGCCCGGATTCCCCTTCTCACAATTGTCATGGAAACCATAGTATAAATCTTATCAGATTATACATGCCCATTGAATGTACCATGGTTTAAACCCTTGTTTGTATTTCGTTACTCATTTATTAAGTTCACCCCAAAATGCACCTAAACTCATTAATTATTGCAGTATATAATGTATATATTTAATTAACAATTTCACTCACTCTTGTACCATGGCTGTGAACCCTTTGTTACTATGTCTCCAAATTATTTCCCCTTATTTCTCCTTATAATGATTTATACATCCGAATTACATACCTATAATATATTAAGTATGAATTAACGTATATTGCATAAAGTGTTGGACTGTGACGTCATAAATTAATTACTCTCGCATTTACTATCCTCGAATACTGAATCTTCAAACTGGCACCTTTGTATTCAATGTATGATAACTTCCCCCTAGTTTATGATATCCTTATTAATCCATGATGTCTTGTGTATCGCCCCTTATAGTATTCATGTCATTTATCTATGAACTGTCAATTGATCTCAGTCCTCGTCTACACAGTTGCCCTTGCATGTAATTATGTTCATGTGAATAACTGTTACCAAGTCTTCTCGAGGCGTTGCACAAGGTTCTTGTTGATGCTGACGCATTTATAACATTAAGATGTTATGTTATGTTATAATATATTGTTACCATGCCAGGTCACTGGTTCGTTATCTGTTTATTATTCTTTCTACTCACTGTCACTCAAGTTCTATGTTACTTATGTGTTACGTTATCATAAATATTTGTGTACTTTCAATGGGAAATACTGTACATCGTATCTTTCCTCCGCTTACATCATCACTGGCTACTTAGGCATTCAAACTATGATAAATAACCGTTTTCTGATAATATTTGACATAATTTAGTCTTATAATAATTAGTAATCATTGTTAACTATAAATATATAGCATTGTTGTTAATTCCCTTTAAATTATACAACAACGGATACCTTCGATAAAATTTTAATTAACTGTAATAACTTACTATGATGTACTTACTGTACTCGGTGCACAGCCCCGACATTATTTTGCCAGCCAAGAAAGTATGCTTTGCAAAATTACTGTCTTCGTTATCTGCTTAAATTGTGGTTTGCGTCAAGATTCGTTGGATCTCCAGCTAAAGGGAGACTTGTATTTCAAAGTTGCTTTCCTCCAAAATTAAACCAATTTATTTTTTCTATTATAAAATTATTGCATTTCTGCCTGAGCTATTGTTAGAAGAGGTCGAACTTCTTCCCCTTCAATTCCTGCCTTTGCCTTCATTTCATAAAGACCTCATATAATTCCTGCTTTCTCCTTCCTTTGCTAAACACCTTTTTCAATTCCTGATCATCAGCGATAATCGTAAGAGGCTGTAAATATATCTCCCTCCTTCAGTGTCTCTTTCTGTAGAAACTTCGTCTAATACAATTATTTTGAGTGAAGGAAGACTTCAGTTAAGAACTTAAGTCTATTTTCTCGAACAGTTCAAAAATGCAAGGTTATTTTTGCTTTCTGAAGCAATGTTTATTGTAAAAAGTGCTCCGTACTTTGCATTAATAACGATCCCTTGCACAGTAAATAATCCCGCACCCTGTTTCTTGGACCCGTTATTTGAATATATATGACTGTTGTTTTACTATCTACAGAAATTATTTCTTTGACAATTTCATTTAATGCCATCAACTCAATACTCTTGCCTGAATCTCTGACACTACTTTTTCTCAGGAAGGGTGTCCAAGTCTATCATATCTTCATCACTGTGGTATTTGTAGTTTCTACCAAACAGCTTGCTAGCTGTTTCAACTACAGCAGCTTCAGCTTGATTCTGTCATGTGAAAACAGCTTTTCAGCTTGTCAACAGTTTCATAAAATTCTGGCCTGACCTTCCTCTCGCTGCAACGTGCATGTCTCAACTCAGTGGGTATGGGATTTTCCCTTGCTTCAGATTCACAGAAATTTCGTCTCCTTTTTCTTGTTGGGGAGACGATTCCATGACGTACTCATCATTAGTATTCTCCTTTGCTGATGCTTCACTGCTGTCAAACGTGGCTTCTGTAGGCATGTTCACTATCAGATGTCCTCGTTTTCCCCAAGAACACGTAAGTCTTGTTTACGTCTTTCTTGTTTACGTCTGTGAGCTACAACAGTAACAACGAAAACTTGAAGAATATTGAACAACGAGACAAGATACAAAAGAAGATAACAGTATGTGACAAAATTTGATACAAAATAACTAAGAATTCTTAGCACCTGTATTGTTCCGGTTACAGCAAAATTTGATAGAAGTTTATAATCAACAGCGATGAAGTCAACATCGACAAACTGCTCTGAGATTCTATGACGAACTAAAGATTCGACTGAGACTAAATCTAACGCTCAACTACAAATTTTTACAACCATTCGCTCTAAGTTCGCTCTAAAAAGCGACTGTCCCTTGATTTCATTTTATCAAAGTACATAAAAGACAGTCAACCATTTAGATTGTTTTAGATTTTTTACCAGAATTATGCCCGGATTCCCCTTCTCACAATTGTCATGGAAACCATAGTAATAAATCTTATCAGATTATACATGCCCATTGAATGTACCATGGTTTAAACCCTTGTTTGTATTTCGTTACTCATTTATTAAGTTCACCCCAAAATGCACCTAACTCATTAATTATTGCAGTATATAAGTGTATATATTTAATTAACAATTTCACTCACTCTTGTACCATGGCTGTGAACCCTTTGTTACCATGTTCTCCAAATTATTTCCCCTTATTTCTCCTTATAATGATTTATACATCCGAATTACATACCTATAATATATTAAGTATGAATTAACGTATATTGCATAAAGTGTTGGACTGTGACGTCATAAATTAATTACTCTCGCATTTACTATCCCTCGAATACTGAATCTTCAAACTGGCACCTTTGTATTCAATGTATGATAACTTCCCCCTAGTTTATGATATAAGTCCTTATTAATCCATGGTGTCTTGTGTATCGCCCCTTATAGTATTCATGTCATTTATCTATGAACTGTCAATTGATCTATCAGTCCTCGTCTACACAGTTGCCCTTGCATGTAATTATGTTCATGTGAATAACTGTTACCAAGTCTTCTCGAGGCGTTGCACAAGGTTCTTGTTGATGCTGACGCATTTATAACATTAAGATGTTATGTTATGTTATAATATATTGTTACCATGCCAGGTCACTGGTTCGTTATCTGTTTACTTATTCTTTCTACTTCACTGTCACTCAAGTTCTATGTTACTTATGTGTCACGTTATCATAAATGTTTGTGTACTTTCAATGGAAAATACTGTACATCGTATCTTTCCTCCGCTTACATCATCACTGGCTACTTAGGCTTTCAAACTATGATAAATAACCATTTTCTGATATTTGACATAATTTAGTCTTATAATAATTAGTAATCATTGTTAACTATAAATATATATAGCATTGTTGTTAATTCCCTTTAAATTATACAACAACGGATACCTTCGATAAAATTTTAATTAACTGTAAAAACTTACTATGATGTCCTTACTGTACTCGGTGCACAGCCCCGACATTATTTCGCCAGCCAAGAAAGTATGCTTTGCAAAATTATTGTCTTCGTTATCTGCTTAAATTGTGGTTTGCGTCAAGATTCGATGGATCTCCAGCTAAAGGGAGACTTGTATTTCAAAGTTGCTTTCCTCCAAAATTAAACCAATTTATTTTTTCTATTATAAAATTATTGCATTTCTGCCTGAGCTATTGTTAGAAGAGGTCGAACTTCTTCCCCTTCAATTCCTGCCTTTGCCTTCATTTCATCTTCTTCTTCTTCCGCAGCTTATTATCCCATCTTTACATGGGGTCGCTGTTTTTGGTTCGTCTTCTCCACTCTCCTCTGTCGTATACCACGTCTTCCTCCAAGTCCTTCTCCCTGATGTCCGCCACCACACAGTCCCTCCATCTCGTCTTCGGTCTTCCTCTTCTTCTCCGTCCCGGCAACTCCATCTCCAGCACTCCGCCCCACATACTCCTCCTCTCTTCTCCTGACGTGTCCATACCACCTCAGCCTGGCCTCCTGCACCTTCTTAGATGCTTCCGCCACCTTCACTGTCCCTCTTATATGCTCATTTCTGACCCTATCCCTCCTCGTCACTCCACACAGCCATCTCAACATCTTCATTTCAGCCACATCGATTTTTCTTTCATTGCTCTTCTTCATTGGCACAGTCTCCATTCCATACAACATTGCCGGCCTCACCACTGTTTTGAATACCTTTCCCTTCAGTTTCACTGGGACCCTCTTATCACAGAGCACCCCTGATACGTCACTCTCCAGTTCTTCCACCCCGACTGTATTTACAGTTTATCTCTCTCTGCGCTCCCCCCTCTGCATCCACTGTTGACCCAAGTATTTAAAATACTCCACCGTCTTAACACGCTCTCCACTCAATGTCACTTCCCTCCTCGGTCCTGCTGCACATCACATCTCATATATTCGGTCTTCTTTCGGCTAATTCTCATCCCCCTACTTTCCAACGCCTCTCTCCAATTTTCCAACTGCTGCTCCACCTCCTCTTTCGTCTCCCCACTCAACACAACATCGTCTGCATACATCATGCACCACGGCGCCCCTCTAATCCTGTCCGTCAACACATCGAATACCACATTGAAAAGGAAGGGCTCAAAGCTGATCCTTAGTGCAGACCAACTTCCACCCCAAAGCTCTCTGACACACCCACGCTACTCCTCACCTTAGTTGTTACTCCCCTGTACATCCCCTTGATCAGTTTAACATACTTCTCCGGTACCATCTTTTCCCTTAAGCATCTCCAAACTTCCTGCCGTGGTATCCTATCATATGCCTTCTCCAAGTCAATAAAAACCATGTGCAACGCCTTCTGCCCCTCTCTGTACCTCTCTGCCAACTGTTTCAATGCAAAAACTGCATCTGTCGTTCTCCTTCCCGGCATAAATCCAAACTGTTCCACTGACACTTCCGCTTCTTTGCCTTCATTTCATAAAGACCTCATATAATTCCTGCTTCCTCCTTCCTTTGCTAAACACCTTTTTCAATTCCTGATCATCAGCGATAATCGTAAGAGGCTGTAAATATATCTCCCTCCTTCAGTGTCTCTTTCTGTAGAAACTTCGTCTAATACAATTATTTTGAGTGAAGGAAGACTTCAGTTAAGAACTTAAGTCTATTTTCTCGAACAGTTCAAAAATGCAAGGTTATTTTTGCTTTCTGAAGCAATGTTTATTGTAAAAAGTGCTCCGTACTTTGCATTAATAACGATCCCTTGCACAGTAAATGATCCCGCACCCTGTTTCTTGGACCCGTTATTTGAATATGTGATTGTTGTTTTACTATCTACAGAAATTATTTCTTTGACAATTTCATTTAATGCCATCAACTCAATACTCTTGCCTGAATCTCTGACACTACTTTTTCTCAGGAAGGGTGTCCAAGTCTATCATATCTTCATCACTGTGGTATTTGTAGTTTCTACCAAAGCATGTTAGCTGTTTCAACTACAGCAGCTTCAGCTTGATTCTGTCATGTGAAAACAGCTTTTCAGCTTGTCAACAGTTTCATAAAATTCTGGCCTGACCTTCCTTTCGCTGCAACGTGCATGTCTCAACTCAGTGGGTATGGGATTTTCCCTTGCTTCAGATTCACAGAAATTTCGTCTCCTTTTTCTTGTTGGGGAGACGATTCCATGACGTACTCATCATTAGTATTCTCCTTTGCTGATGCTTCACTGCTGTCAAACGTGGCTTCTGTAGGCATGTTCACTATCAGATGTCCTCATTTTCCCCAAGAACACGTAAGTCTTGTTTACGTCTTTCCATGGTATCTGACCACTTTTTACCCACATAGTCTTCGCAATATTTTTTTTTTTTGTACTTCGTTGGTCTTCAAGAAATTACCATTTAATATCTATCAATTTCACACCATGCAGGTTCTATAGCTTCTTTCTTTGATCATTTTTCTCACCAGCAGCGCCCACAGGATTTTCTGACAGGGGTGGTGGGCACTTCCACTACGTTATTATATATATATATTATATATATATATATATATATATATGTATAGAAACGACGTAAGTATAGAGGAGTGTTCTGCACACGAGGAAGAGAAATAACGAACAAATGAAAAATGAGGTGACCGCCCGGGAATCGAACCCAGGATCTTCCGATTGCACCCGTGGTGTAGTGGTAGCATATCTGACCGGCAATCGGAAGATCCTGGGTTCGATTCCGGGGGTCACCTCATTTTTCATTTGTTCGTTATTTCTCTTCCTCGTGTGCAGAACACTCCTCTATACTTACGTCGTTTCTATACATTAATATACTGCGTGGTCATTGCAGTTAAATGATATATATATATATATATATATATATATACTTTTAGGATAAAAACGAAGACGTAGAGCAAGAAAGTCATTATATTTGGCTGCAGCCGACGTTTCGGGCAACTCTACCCATTTTCAAGGCCTAATAAATAAAAAGCTAAAATTAATGCATGACAAAAAAAAAATATACGAATGTCAAAAACAAACTAATTCATAGCACAGAATAAAACCACTTAAAGAATAAAAATTAAAAAGCGTAAAACAAGCATAAGCCAAAAACAAAAATTAAAAATTATATACATGACAAATAACACATAAAAGTAAAACTTTAAAACTAAAAACATTCAAAAAATTAGTTAAAACTTCACTAATAAAAGTTAAATGAAAAAACGCAAAAGTGCACGAAACATACCATGCTCACTTGACATCCTCAAACAACTGAGGCGAAAAGGAAACAGGGTCAAGGGGAAAAACAGAAAAATTTAGTTGGTAGGCATTCTAATTAATATAAAGGGGGTAACAGCTAGAATCAATATTTAAGCTGGAGTTCAGAAATTTAATGCACAAAGATTCATAAATACGGAGAGAGGACGGACATTTTAATGATTTAAGAATTTTAAAGTTATTAACGGAAATATCAACTTTACACTTAACAGAATGATTTCTAATGGCAGACTGTTCCTTTTTAGATAAAACTTTTCCTGTCCTATGGCTAATACCCATATGGGAGCAAAATCTTGCCTGCAAAGAACGAACTGTGCTGCCAACGTAGTTCCCCTGGGAACACCCAGGGCAGGTAAACAAATAAACGACAGAACAGTTCATCGCAGGGGGGATTTTGTCCTTGCAACGGAAAAAACATTCAAGGGTATTATTATTCACAAAAGCAACCTTAAAATCAGTGTGAAAATAAAATTTCCTCACCACACTCAACAATTGCTTTTTCACAAAAGTGTTAAATTGGTAGAGATCAGGTAAAACAAGATATTTACAATTCTTAGGAACATCATACGTTGGGATAAGTTTGGGGGAATAAACATTATTAAGTAATTTACCAATAATACCTTGTACAAGAACCCGTGGAAAACCATTTTTAAAGAAAAAATCAGTTAGGAATTCAAACTCATTATGAAGCAGAGCAAAGTTTGAGCAAATATTATAAGCTCTATGCACTAAAGTGCGAATCGAACTTAGTTTGTAATTAAAATCGCAAAAACTATAAAAATTAAAACCTAAACCCGTAAAAGTAGGCTTCCGGTATGTAGAAGTTAAAACAGTTGAGCCTGATTTGGAAACCAAAACATCAAGGAAAGGAATAGAACCTTGAACTTCCTTTTCCTGCGTAAATATAATGTTCTTATGAAGTGTGTTCAAAAAATTTAAAAACTGAACTGATTGATTGTCCGTTTGGAATAAAGCAAACGTGTCATCAACATAACGTCTGTACAAATTCGGCTTAAGGTGAGGGGGGCACTCACAGAAGGCCCTTTCCTCAAGATGAGACATGAAAATATTCGCAAAAACGGGACCCAAGGGGCTCCCCATCCCCACTCCATCCAACTGACGGTAAACTACCCCTTGGGTCCCGTTTTGCGAATATTTTCATGTCTCATCTTGAGGAAAGGGCCTTCTGTGAGTGCCCCCCTCACCTTAAGCCGAATTTGTACAGACGTTATGTTGATGACACGTTTGCTTATTCCAAACGGACAATCAATCAGTTCAGTTTTTAAATTTTTTGAACACACTTCATAAGAACATTATATTTACGCAGGAAAAGGAAGTTCAAGGTTCTATTCCTTTCCTTGATTTTGGTTTCCAAATCAGGCTCAACTGTTTTAACTTCTACATACCGGAAGCCTACTTTTAGGGTTTAGGTTTTAATTTTTATAGTTTTTGCGATTTTAATTACAAACTAAGTTCGATTCGCACTTTAGTGCATAGAGCTTATAATATTTGCTCAAACTTTGCTCTGCTTCATAATGAGTTTGAATTCCTAACTGATTTTTTCTTTAAAAATGGTTTTCCACGGGTTCTTGTACAAGGTATTATTGGTAAATTACTTAATAATGTTTATTCCCCCAAACTTATCCCAACGTATGATGTTCCTAAGAATTGTAAATATCTTGTTTTACCTGATCTCTACCAATTTAACACTTTTGTGAAAAAGCAATTGTTGAGTGTGGTGAGGAAATTTTATTTTCACACTGATTTTAAGGTTGCTTTTGTGAATAATAATACCCTTGAATGTTTTTTCCGTTGCAAGGACAAAATCCCCCCTGCGATGAACTGTTCTGTCGTTTATTTGTTTACCTGCCCTGGGTGTTCCCAGGGGAACTACGTTGGCAGCACAGTTCGTTCTTTGCAGGCAAGATTTTGCTCCCATATGGGTATTAGCCATAGGACAGGAAAAGTTTTATCTAAAAAGGAACAGTCTGCCATTAGAAATCATTCTGTTAAGTGTAAAGTTGATATTTCCGTTAATAACTTTAAAATTCTTAAATCATTAAAATGTCCGTCCTCTCTCCGTATTTATGAATCTTTGTGCATTAAATTTCTGAACTCCAGCTTAAATATTGATTCTAGCTGTTACCCCCTTTATATTAATTAGAATTCCTACCAACTAAATTTTTCTGTTTTTCCCCTTGACCCTGTTTCCTTTTCGCCTCAGTTGTTTGAGGATGTCAAGTGAGCATGGTATGTTTCGTGCACTTTTGCGTTTTTTCATTTAACTTTTATTAGTGAAGTTTTTAACTAATTTGTTTGAATGTTTTTAGTTTAAAGTTTTACTTTTATGTGTTATTTGTCATGTATATAATTTTTAATTTTTGTTTTTGGCTTATGCTTGTTTTACGCTTTTTAATTTTTATTCTTTAAGTGGTTTTATTCTGTGCTATGAATTAGTTTGTTTTTGACATTCGTATTTTTTTTTTTGTCATGCATTAATTTTAGCTTTTTATTTATTAGGCCTTGAAAATGGGTAGAGTTGCCCGAAACGTCGGCTGCAGCCAAATATAATGACTTTCTTGCTCTACGTCTTCGTTTTTATCCTAAAAGTAAAATTACGTCTCCTTAGGAGGGATCCTATTTCATATGTATATATATATATATATTATATATAATATAATATAGTAATAATGGTAATTTATAAAAGATATTTCAGATAACATCTTACTGTATAGGTAATCTCGAGTATTTATACTGTCATAAGTTAAACAAAAGCAATAAAAGCACACTTAACACATTGATAACAATTTGATATAAAAAAATGTCAGCTATTGCATGAAAATATAAAATTGTTTCACCAGTGTAAAAAATTTTGAGAAAAAAATAAAATATTTCTGGGTAAATAATTTAATGTCACTTACTTTATTTGCACATTATATATATATATATATTTATATATTTATATATATAATTGCAAAACTACATAAATTTTAGATTCAAACAAGGCTGTATTCAATGGTGTAAATATCATTAGATGGTATCATTATGTATATTTTCGGTAGATTTTCCGTATTGTTTTATAATTTTCGTAGATTCCTATATTTTATTAAAGAATTTCTGATTTTTCGTCTCAACTTATAATTTCGGTGAAAATCCAAAAATTTTGGTAGAGGTGATAACACTAATTTTTGTCGATAATGATAACTGATTTTTATTTCTGTGCATTTCATGTATGTATCTGCTTATAGGAAAAAGTTTCATATGAGTACATATAATATCAATATTTATATACATATTATGAACGACGGGGGAGACACGTGTCCAAGTCCTCCCCCCTGCGGGCGCTACTGATCCTCACAGAATATATCAAATAGCGAGTCACTATTTGAAATGAATTGCGCAACTTTCTTTTTATCATAAAAAAGTTGCGGAATTCATTTCACTTAATTCTGTCTCTGTACCCTCGTTTGCACAAGTTTTGTGAAACCTTCAGATTATGTGCTTCTGCATGTTCTTTGCAGAAATTGCCTAAAGAGTGCGGAACAACCAGTGTTCTTGTAGGAATGATGGAAGCATATCTGCTGTATTCTGTTTAGACCTTTGCGCTTGCCCTGCACGTTTTGGACGGAGAAAATAAGAGCATCACTTGGATAATGTTCTTTTTAGTTAGCAGCATTCCTTTTGGGAGCTTATCAACTTCGAAGAACTCTGTGCCTCTCAGAGTTTTCTTCCCTTGAGATCGTGTTTCAGCAGATGCCATGGTTAATTACCTGCAGCAAAATGAAAACAGTGATTAAATTATTTTATACGGAAATTGTGCAATATTACAGTGAATGACTATTGACAATAAGGAAAGATTTTTAACAGGATAAGTGTTAAATGATACAGTGGTGTTGAAGGCAATAACTGAGGTAACGATAATATGGTATTGATACGCAACAATGAAATAGGCTTAATTGCAGAGGCGGGTGGTAGTGAAGTAGATATACTTAAACGTACCTGTACTTAAGTAGCTTTTTCGAGAATGTACTTTCTAGAAAATACATTTTTTTGTAATACTTTTACTCTAACTTAAGTACAATCTTGGGAAATATTTTTTACTTTAACTTAAGTACAATGTTGCGAAAATCTGAAAAGTACGAAGTAACAAAACAGCTGGCTGTATGCTTGACAATTTCATTCAAAATTGGTAAACAAATTCTGGAAAAACCCGCTTTTAATCTGCCACCTCTCAATGTCAGGTATTGACAGAGGGAAGACCGGAATTATTCCAGATTTTGTTCACCAAAACATTTGGTAAGACTTAGAAATTGGAACTCAGTGTACTTGAGTAGTTAGCTATAGGCTATAGCCTATATTATATTTGGCAAATACAATTAACAGCCCTATGGATATGTTGAAGTCATTTCCATCACTTATGGACATATCCATACGGCTAAATACGCCACTTCCTGCATTTGCAGCCTGTGAACGACTGTTCAGTGTTGCTGGACTAATTTTTAGTCCAAAAAGAGCCAGGATAGATTGCAAAAACTTTGAAAATCAGCTGTTGTTGAAACTCAATAGGAAACTTTGTACATAATGCATACTTATTATAATAAATTATTAGATAATAAATTATAGTTCTTAATATAATAATTCCTACTTATAATAATCCTAATTCTGTATCCTAATGAAGTCTGTTTGCCATAATGATGTTTATTTTATATTATTATATACTTAGAGTGTATTTTATTTCATTTTTGAAAAAGTACTTCTTACTTTTCAGTACTTAAGTACATTATAAAACACTTACTTTTCAGTACTTAAGTACATTATAAAACACTTACTTTTGTATTTCAACTTAAGTACTTTTGATAACGTGTACTTTTACTTTAACTTAGTAACAAATGAAAGTACTTTACCCACCTCTGCTTAATTGCAGTCGTAAATGCGTGGATTAGATTGAATGGTATTAAGGACACTTTTTAAAGCCTAATTCGGTTAGGCAGTTTGTTGAAGTTATAGTCGTTGTAATACGAATATCCTATCACGACGTAGTAAAACACTGTAGGCCAAGTGAGTTGGGCCTTTGTAAAAGGTTTACAGACCTGGTTTGGTGGTGGGTATAGGCTGTGAGACGCGAGAGCCTATGACCAAGATAAATGATGACATTTTTGCTGAATGGAAGTGAAGATTCGAAGGTTGAATGGATGGATGTTGAGTAAAGCAAAGGTCGGACGAATGACGTCGAGTGAGGTTGCGGGATCGGCGTCCAGAGGGAGCAGAGCTTCAGTGACGAAAGTCGAAGAACAGAGAGCGAGTGAAGTGAAGAATGAGGAATGAGGAGCAAATGAGCATATGAGGACGAATTGAAGTGGACTCGCGCTTTTATAGACGCTCTGGTAGTATGGTTATTTTGCGCGAATTTCGGGAAACAAAGTAAAATCTGCATTTCTCTGTGGGCTTGTTCCTGAGCACGTGTTTGGATTTTATTACCTTAGTTACATCTTCAAGCCATGAGAAAGAGGTGAGGAAAAGGAATTTCCGTTATGTTTATATATATACAGGGATTAGACAAAATAATATGAACACCCGCCGATTTCACCGGTTATCTTTACGGACTGCTCAGACACAATGTGAACGGTCAAATGACTGGCAAACCTATTTAAATGCGTAACAGAGAGTGTATACGTCATGTTATAACCCTCACGTTGTTTTTACAGATCTGAGTGAATTATGAATTAGCAGTTATGAAAGACCTGTCAGACTTCCAAAGAGGGCAAATTGTCGGAGCGCGGATGACTGGTGCATCGGTGACGAAAACCGCTCAGATGTTCAATGTATCCAGAGGAACCATAAGACCACAGCTCCAAAAGTGACTGCAGAGCTTAACCAGCATCTTGCAAGCCCGGTATCGACCAGAACTGTACGTCACGAGCTCCATGGAGCTGGATACCATGGGTGGGCTGCAATTGCCAAACCCTTCCTTTCGCACATCAACATTGAGCGGCGCAGAAAATGGTGTAATGACCATAAGAATTGGTCAATGGACCGGTGGAAGAATGTAGTCTACTCCGACGAATCCTCCTTTACGCTATTTCCATGTTCCGGTCGAATTTACGTCTGGAGACAGCCTAAAGATGCTTATGACCCCGACTGCCTGACCCCAACTGTTAAGCATGGAGGCGGATCTGTGATGGTTTGGGCAGCAATATCGTGGAATACTCTTGGCCCAGCTGTAGTACTGCATGGTAGGGTTAACGCCCAGGTCTATCTGTCAATATTGGTTGACCAGGTCCATCCCATGGTCCAAACGCTGTTTCCCAATGGCGGCGCGTCTTCCAGGATGATAATGCACCAATCCACACCGCTGGGGTCGTTAAAAACTGGTTTGAAGAGCATGTTAGTGAAGTAGAACGCTTGGATTGGCCTCCACAATCCCCGGATCTTAACATTATCGAGCATCTGTGGTGTCAGTTGGAGCAGCAGGTCAGAAGCCGATTCCCACCGCCGGCGTCTTTGGAGGAACTGGAGCAGGGTTTGCTCGAAGAATGGCTCAGGATTCCCTAGCTACTGTCCAAAAGCTGTATGAGTCAATTCCCCGACGCATTGCAGCTGTTATTGCCACTAAAGGAGGACCAACTCCATATTAAGAATAAAAACCGCCATTTATCAAGGTGTTCATATTATTTTGTCCAACCCCTGTATATTGTTATAATGTTATAATGTTTCAGACCAACAAAGACTCTAGGATCCACTCATGGCTGGTCTATCTAACTGTGTTTGTAATTGTGTATTGCGCATGTCATCCGTGGTGGCGGAGGGGACCTACAATTTTACGTGGGTTCTGAACCACAAAAGCCTTAATTTTATTACCTTAAACTATACCCAATCTATCAACAGATACATCTAATCGATTTTTAAACGTGTTTATAGACGTGCTCCTAATTACTTCTACCGGCAAACTATTCCAGCTATTTACTATTCTATGCATAAAAAAGTTTTTGCCAACTGCTGTCTCGAACCTTCTACTTGTCAGCTTACACCCGTTATTTCTAGTTCTACTATATTGTGATATTTCGATAAAACTATCTCTATTTACGTTATCGAACTCATTCATAATTTTAAAAACCTGGATTAGATCACCCCTTAGCCTCCTAGTCTCGAGTGTTGTCAATTTTAACTCCTTAAAGCTATCCTCGTACGACTTTGACATAAGCGACGGAATCATCTTAGTTGCTAGTTTTTTAACTCTTTCGATTTTGTCTATATCTTTGCGCATATGCGGATTCCAAAACTGGATCGCGTACTCCAAATGGAGTCTAACTAATGATTTATAAAGAGGAACAATAATATCGCGCGATTTGTACTCAAAATTCCTAACTATAAAACCTAGCACTTTGTTCGCTTTATTGACCCTGCTGTACATTGTTTCGTCACCTTTAAATCACCAGTGACTACAACTCCTAAATTTTTTTCCTGTTCTACGCTTACCAACTCCTTTCCTGACGTACTATACGCAAAATTACCGTTACGCGAACCTATATGTAAAATTTTGCACTTATCGACGTTAATCTACGATTTTATTCAGATCTTCTTGGATTTTACCTCTATCTTCGTCATTAATCGCCTTACCACCCAACTTCGTGTCATCCGCAAACTTTGAAACTGTACTGACTAGACCGACATCTAAATCGTTAATATATTATATAAGAAAAAGCAAGGGGCCCAATACAGAACTCTGAGGAACGCCGCTCGCTACATTAGCCCAAGAAGACTCCGCTCCATCAACGACCACCCTCAGTTTCCTACCTCGCATCCACTCTTTTATCCAATTTATTACTACACCCCTGAGTCCACGAACCTTAGTTTTTTCAATGAGTCTTTTGTGCGGTGCGGTGTCAAACGCTTTTTGAAAATCTAAATACAATACATCTACCGCCCGATAACTATCGTAAACGTCAACCACGCTTTGGAAAAATTCTAAAAAATTAGTTAAGCAAGATTTGTTTCTCCTAAAACCGTGCTGCGTATTTCTAATCAAGTTATGCAATTCTAAGTGTTTGACTATACAATCCCTAATTCTTGATTCCAGTAGATTACCTACAACAGACGTTAAACTGATTGGCCTATAATTTCCTTCCGCATCTTTCTCGCCTTTCTTAAAAATAGGTGTTACATTTGCTAACTTGAAATTATCTGATACGCACCCCTCAGAAATAGACGCATTAAACCTGGTTAATCAGAAACATGGCCAAATAACATCAATTTCTCGCATCTCACGACCTTCCAATACGAATTTTACTGGATCAGAAGAGGTGACATATCTGGAGAATAAAATAAACAAATTAAATTGACATCTCAGCTTCTCTGAAATATAAATTTAGAAGTTTAATTATGGGCAGTATATATAAGAACAAAATAATCACAAGCCAGAAAAATTTCTGAAAAATACCAATTTCCGCATATCATGAACTTTAAGGGCTATGTAGAGTGGGGTTAGAACGATTTTAAAAATATAAAAAATGCATTGCCAGGTTTGTTTTGACCCAGTACATAAATTCAGGGGGGTAGAAAGTGGATATTTTGAAAGAAGTAAAATAACACCCACCCTTAATATAGGTAAGGAAATTTTAGGAGGTGTAGATTTTTTTTGAAGAGGTATGGGTATTGGAATTTAGTTTTGAAATGATATAGGTATAGGCACAGAAATTTTTTCAAAGAGGTATAGTTAGAGGTATAGAAATGAACTTCGAATGCCATCCTTTTGAAAAAATGAAACCATGCTTGCACGTCTTCCTTTCTGAATAAACAAATATAATGCATAAGTTATAGTGACATGTTCCTCAACCCCCCTTCCAATCCCTCATTTCCCAGCTCCAGAACTGAAAATTCTCCGGCTAAATAAATGCGTTTAATATACAGGGTGTCCCAGAATTAACTATTTCAATGAAATCGGACAAATTTTTTAAAAACACACTTTTATTTATGTTTATCATGTTTAATATGTGTTAAAAATGTATAAATTTCTAAATTTTTTTCATAATTTTTTTTCATAATTTTTTCATAGTTTTTCATAGTTTTATTTTCATTCTCTTTCAGAACCCTATTAATAATGAATACACAAGAACGCATCTTTGTTGTAACATCCCGTATCAAAGGAATGCAATGTAATGAAATCAGAGAAAAATTTACAAGAAGATTCCACAGAACCGGTCCTACAGACAAAGCGATTCGTGAACTTGTGAACAAATTTAAAAGAACTGGATCCGTACACGACGAGGTGGGAAGAGGACGCCCAAGGACAGCACGTAACAGTACCGAACAGGTACGACAATTGTTTGAGGATGAACCAACAACTTCGGTTAGGGAGGCCGGTCGAAGACTCAACATATCCAAGACAACAGTTCATAGAATCTTGCGTTCGACACTGATGAAAAAGGCTTATCACATTCAAGTACTGCATGCCCTGAATGAAGAGGATTATCCAAATCGAGCAGCAAGGTGTGCAGAAATTGTGGATCAAATCGAAAATGAAAGTTTATTGGATAACATCTTATTCAGTGATGAGGCGACTTTCCACACGTGTGGTAAAGTCAATCGACACAACTGTCGTATCTGGTCCAATGAAAGACCGTCTGAAGTCATAGAATGGCAAAGAGACTCTCCAAAAGTTAACGTGTGGCTTGGAATGACCAAATCCAAAATTTATGGCCCATTCTTCTTTGCGGAAGCAACTGTAACAGGTACCGTCTACCTTGATATGCTTCAGCAGTTTCTCGAACCACAGCTTCTTGATGATGGCATTCTTGATAATGTTGTGCTTCAACAAGATGGAGCACCATGTCATTATGCTCTAATTGTTCGAGAATACCTCAACAGACGCCTTCCGAATCGGTGGATTGGACGTGGAGGACCTCGACCTTGGCCTCCGCGTTCTCCGGATTTGACATCCCTGGATTTCTTTGCATGGGGTTTCATAAAAACAAAGGTTTATCGCCAAAAGATCAATAGTTTAGCTGAACTTAAAGAACGCATCCAGTTGGCAGTGCGGGAGATAACACCTGAAATGCTTCAAAATGTGTTTCGCAGCGCTGAGGATAGATTTGAAATTTGCAGAGATACAGACGGTGCACATGTTGAAACTTCTCAATAAAGTTTTGACTTCTGATTTATAAATCTATTTGTTTTTGTATCATAATTTAGTAATAAACACAAAATTATGTCAGTTTTTATTAAATTTGTCCGATTTCATTGAAATAGATAGTTAATTCTGGGACACCCTGTATACTCAATTTGTATCATGGGGAGTTAATATATTCTTTAGAAAATACAGTTTTAGTAAAACGTGGCAACAACGTTTTTGCAGACGAAGAAGTACAATTTTTTGTTTGCTACCGCTTTTGTAAAGATATGAAAAACATAATTTATAAGAAAGGTTAAGCTACAAAAGAACTATAACAAATCAAAAGAAAATAACGTGTTATACTTGTAGTATATATACGAGTATATATATGTATATATACTGTATATGGGATGAATTTCACAAATACATGAAATAAATAAGTGATGTTCCACCAAAAGGAAAAATGAAGAGCGATTTCAAGGTCTTTCGTGTAATCTTAGTACATCTCAAAAGAGAATTTCCTAACAACATTTACTGCTGAATATATATATATATATATATATATATATATATATACACACACACACACACTCGTGTGTGTGTATATAATATATTATAATATATATATATATATATATATATATATATACACCTTGGTGTAGTGGTTAACATATCCGACCGGCAATTGGATGATCCCGGGTTCGATTCCTGGGAGGTACCTCATTTTTCATTTGCTCGTTCTCCTTCCTCATCTTGTGCGGAACGCTCTTCTACACAAGCGTCGTTCTTTACATTAATTATACTGTGTGTTGTTTGCAGTTAAAAAAAATATATATATATATATATGTGGGGGGGGGGGCGTGCCATGACCTTCGAACATAGGTACGTAATGTGGAGTACATGGGCCTTTGCCTGGCTCAGAAAATCAAGCAAATATAATTTCGAGGAACTTCCTAATATAGGAATAAGCGTAGAAAAAATATACTTTATAAAGTACAAAAATTGAAAACTATTTTTATTAATGGTTCCAATACATAATACATAAATTAAACGCAGCTTCAAATATTCCCCTTTAATATAATTAATCTGATGAAAACATTGAGGTTTCGTTGGCAATATGACTGTAATGCGTGACGTTGTCAGTGTTCACCATATGAGCCCTTCTAAAATAAATTGCATATAATGACATATTTAAAAATTACTCTTATTCGGAAGTTGATTTATTATTTACACTTAATAGTTAAGTTACAATTATATACGAGTCATGCGTATAATTAAGGTGATCATAACTAATAAAATTTTAACTTTATATGGACTGTTTAGAGCTGAAACGCAAATTGAAAGTTGCGTACATTGTGGCTTTTTTCAGCCAATCTCAGCCAGGGAAATATTTCATAGCCAATAAACATGATTTTATACTCGTGCACATAAGAGCCAAATTAGCTCACAGGGCACCCGAGCGTCACACGATTTGAATTATGTTCGTGCAGAACAGAAGAGTGATCTTTTATTCGCGTGGCTTAAATCTCATTTACATTTTTTTTATTCACAGTGGGAAAGACTTAAAGAAAAATTAGAATAGAAGTTTAATTAGGTTAATTTTATCTTATGATAAGTTTTCTTTGGGTATGCTGAACGTACAGTACTTTGCGTATCCTGACTGCACGCCACTGATAT
This sequence comes from Bathynomus jamesi, assembly GCA_023014485.1. Taxonomy (NCBI): domain Eukaryota; kingdom Metazoa; phylum Arthropoda; class Malacostraca; order Isopoda; family Cirolanidae; genus Bathynomus; species Bathynomus jamesi. The sequence continues at coordinate 300,955 of JAJOZX010000772.1, read as the reverse complement.
AAAATCGTTATCATGTCAGCTCTTACCCTTAAAACGGGTGAAGGACTTCATCTGGTTTTCTTTAAACTTCATCCTTTTTGGTTTTCAAGCCAATGTAGATGAGGTGGTTAAAATTAGAAATACTGTAATTAGACAAAACTGCTCAAACATAGTTTAATTACTCATGAACTTTGTATAACTATATTTACTTACAGAAATTTCACCCTCTCAAAAAAAGAACGTTTGCCATTGCATACCTTTAAATCTTGTGGTTTCAACCAGACATGTTATAATCGTAATCAGGAATCGTAATCAGTGGAATCGATTCCACATTTTTGAGGAATCGTAATCGATTCAATTTGTCCTGCAAAACCAAGGAATCGTAATCGAGTCCACGGAAAAAGGAATCGTAATCGTAATCGATTCCACGGAAAAAGGAATCGTAATCGTAATTACATGCCATGATTACAACATGTCAATGAATATGAAAGTCAAGTTGTCATTGCAATAAAACCCACTCCTTAGACAGAAGTATATTTGGAAATATACTTCTGTCCAAACAGTGGATTTTGTCATGCTTTGATATTCACATTATGGGGAAAAATTCGATTTATGAAGTTGCCATTGTTTCATAAGATTTTAAGTTTCTGTTTCAAAAATTACAACGCACCAAAACACAACCCACAACTCCCAAAATTTTCCATCATGTAAAAATGTGAAATTTGAGGATTTGGCAAGTCTTCCTACAATGCTTCTGTTTGCTGTTGCCATAAGAACGGGGTTACTATCAGACATGCTTAGCTTAGCGTGAAGCAACTTATGGAAAACTGATACGTGTGGGTAGTTGGGAGGTAACGAAAATGGTCCACTGAGTAGGTAGGTAGTTAATCTAACAATTATTAAACTCCTTTTATGTCAATAACTGGGTGGATGAAACCAATTGGTTGCTCACCAGAGTTTTTCTCCACACTAGTATTTATATACTGTGTGATAGAGCGTGCTCGGTAATAGTCATACACGAACGATCAACCAACAAACAAAAAGGACGCTGGTGAAAAAAGCCGAAAAACAAAAAACTTGGATGAAGAACGGCATGGCGAACGAAGGGGCTTGAAAACAGAAAAAGATCTCCACCAGCAAGTACGCTCTCAAAAATTGAGCAACTGGAAGAGGGACTCCAGGAAGAAATCAGGACTTATCTAATAACACTCAGTAAGTGAACAATGTATTTCTAAGCCCCAGTTTAGTAATAACATTTAAACTAGGTCCAGTTAAATTAGGCCTACATTGTGGTCTAAGACCTAGCATCAACTCATAGCTTAACAAAGGCTAAGGTAAATTACCCTAACCTAATTTGGTGAGGAATCCTACTGTGGACCTGAAATTACTCTACCCGCTCTGGACCATTTCCGGAATCTCTAGGCTGACCCCTACAAGGTTAAACTTAACCTACTCTACAGTTAGACTGGAGATATTAGGGGTGGGTTAATTGGGGACCAATTCATACAGAGCATTTTTCACACAACTAGTGAATGAATAATAAAACCATTACGATACGTAATTCCCATATATATTTCACATTTAACTATTTTGACCCGCTGACCGACTGAGCATCAGTATGTCAGTAGCAAAGGCTTCTGGTGTGTATGATCATTATGACAAACCTGAATATTCTGACAATGGCTATATAGCCAAGTGCAAGAATTGTGCAACCTTCATATTGATAGGCTGATGCATGATTTTGCTGCTGTCGTCTTTGAACTTTGTAAATACAACTGAATATGGCAGCAGGATTGAAACAAAATCATAAGTTTTCATTTAAATAATAAAAAAAATGATTTTAATTGGATTTTTAAAATTTAAATTAATTAATGACAGTCACTTAGAAAATTTACTTTGCAAGATTTATCCAAGTATGTCAGTTGGATAATTAAACATTCATTTATTATACTTAGAAATTTAATATGTTCATTTATTTGCAACGAGTCACTTTAAATAATACAGTATGTGAAAAACTTTATCACATTAAATAAAAACTTCAGACGTCTGAAATGCAGAAAGTGTAGAAAATAATTATAAGAAATATGCAAATGAATAAAAATCTTCCTCAAAAACTACAGATTTTTATCTAAACATTCTCATTATTTATGACTTATCGAATTCTGTCATTTTCTGTAGTATCTAATATTCACTATTCTGTAACATTAATTGTTTTGCAACATATTCACACACTCATTATGAAAAAGAATAACTAGTAATGCTTAGAAAATAACTGATATAGAAATAGTCCTAACTCGCCCATACATAGTAAGATAGTGTATAACTAAATTGAGATTACGTTGATGTACTATTCCTTATCTGCGAGAAAGAAAAATCATATTTTGATTTCAATCAGTTATTTTTTTCCCTTATAATTTAAATCGATTTAAATCACTTGATTTAAATAATTTTATTTCAGTCATTGCAACCCTTCATGACAGTGATTATGAGTTGTCTTCTCTTTAGCTAATTTGGAATCGTAGGAATCATGATTACAATTGTTTAATGTAATCGTAATCATTCCATTAATTTTGGAAGGAATCGTAATCATGGACTTGTTTCGTAATCGTAATCGATTTCATTTGTGGTGGAACAATAACATGTCTGGTTTCAACAATAAACATGTACAGTATACAGGTTGAATATGCAATGGGTTTTACATTTAAAACTTATAGATAAATTCTCCTATATTTCTCTGTTGTGGTGTGAGAGAAATTACTTTTATTTACGCACTCGTCACTCCTTCTTCACCCTTCGTCTGTAGATAAATCCCTACCTTTCTTGTCTTTCCTCCAACCAAATTTTATATATAATTATTATAATTCCTCGCTTGCTAACGGATATGAATACCTGATTGAGTTTATAAATTAAGAATATATCTCTTTGTAGCTTCAGCACTGGGACGTCCCTCGATTCTCCGATGTTATATTCATTCTCGAGGGTATTCGTACTTAGGTTAAAATGTTTTAGAATTAAGGACTTCCTTTACGCCAGTGGTTCTTAACCTTTTTAAGCTGCGACCGAAATTGTGGTCGCGGGGCTAGCTCGGGACCCATGCCTTCGAACAGTTCACTCGTAATAGATAATAAAATAAATAATTAATAGTAAAATGATTAGGGATAACATAAATAAATAATAAATGACAACTTAATGACCTAATCAAAATGGCTTGGCGACCAGGGGTTAAGAATCAAAGCTTTACGTCTGCTTTTCTCAGGTCATATGAATTACACATGATTTTATTTGTGAAGTTTTAATAAAAATGTTATCGCGTTCGACGTAGAATACGAAATGTGTGTGTGTGTGTGTGTGTGTGTGTGTGTGTGTACATAAGTGTTTCATATTTACAGTTAAAAGATTGTTCAAGAGAATGGTAATATACATTAAATTTTCTTTGTAGTTTTATCTTAACTTACGGTATTACTCCGTTACCTGTTATAACTAAAGTAAAATTGTATGTAATTGAAAGTAAAATGTCATTCATTTATGTATTGTTTATACTACATATTAAACATTTTTTTTAACGTCATGTGATAGATAGCAAACGAGAAATACTGTATAGTTAAAATTGTTGCCCATAAAAATGTTTTGTCGTTTTTTAGTGACTTTGGTGCCGATTTTTTTTCTGAGTAATTTCAAGTAAAGATTATGTAAGAAGTTGGTGTCTGCTTTAATTTCTTTATTCATATTTCATTTCTGATATCTCAGCTAATTAATTTGAGAAGAATTGTCCTGATTGGCGATTGAGGATTAGATGTAAATCTCGCGTGAATCTGATATTTCGTTTCGGAGAAGGAAATTTCTCTAAAAAATCCAGAACACCACCATGAGGAAAGTCTACGACCATACTCCCCATGAAGTGAGTTGCTAAACAAAGTGCATTAAAACTGATAGGGCCCTATCTTTTTGTAGAACTTTATACTTTCATTCTCAAATTTAAGCCTAAGCATATTTAGTTCAGCCGTATTAATTTCCAGATAGCAAATATCCGTTGAGGCGACGTTGGCATTTTGTATATCTCAAATACAAACGTTGGCTCGACGAATCCCTTTTCTCTAGGTTATCATTGTAGAGCTACATCGTGGCCAAGTCAAAACGTTGGATCTGTTCAGTACTTGGTTAGGTGGTTGTTCTCCGCGTTCAGATAATGTACCGACGGATGGTTTTGATCCCACGTAAAGCTTCCGTCACATGACCTTAGTCATTATGAAGGATGTTAAACAACACCAAACATTACTATTGTTATCATCGTATACACAATGCTACCTTAAATAGTACAACCAATTTAAAAATGTAATTTATCAATTAAGTTCAAAATTCAGAAGTTTTGCCTCTTGTTGTGTATGGTGAAAGGAAGAGCGTTTAAAGTGAGCAATATACAACAACAATCCAACTATAATTTCAAGTTTTAAAACTCACAAAGAAGTATAACGCAGTTTATCTCTTATACTATAAACAATTTATCAAAAATTTTATGACCATGTAAATGCAAGAATTATATAAAACGTTAAAAGGGTATTTATACGCTTTCGTAAGACATTTACTTAATGTTAATAATCTGTTTACTCATTCTATTCATCATTAATGACAATGGCCACGTTCTGAAAATGGGACTACTTCTCCAACGTAATTCAGATGCATGCATTGTTTGCGTGACAACGATGGCAATTATGAAATTAGTTGTCTTCATAGTTATGAGTAAACTTTGAGGTAAAATGCTTTATATCTAACGGAAAGCTAAATGAAATTTGGCATCTGTTACATCCGAAATATACGAGTATTTCATCTTAAACATTAGTATCAAATCAAGTGAAGTATTGATAAATAATATGGAATGTTAAAAAAAGTACAGCCTGTAATAGTTATGCAGTACATGTGAAACTGGGTTTTTACATTATATTATCTAGTATGCCTTTAAGGTATTCGCTTCACTATAGTCTTACAGCAAAAATGAACAACAATTATAGTTAATAATACACAGGAATTATATAAATACAAACAAACAGTGGAGAGGGAGCAGGAAGAAATGGAGAGTGTCCACGGTACTTGATGACTGATAGTTTGATCCACGCAGAAGGACGAATGACGGGATAGGGATACAACTATGTTCACTTGAAGGATGTTATGTAATTAAAAATTGAACACCAAATTTATATATTTAATAATAATAATAATAATAATAATAATGATGAATGCATTATAAATATACAAACACCAAATACATAACAAATACTACACTATATATTATAGCCTACATATTATATATTATAATTATAGAATTATGTAAACACTATAAAAAATCGCTTAAAGTAAGGCACAACCCTTGCTTGTAATTAGCTTGTTGCACTTGCGCGACACCTTCCTGTCATTCACCTCGGCGCAAATCAAAAAATTTGACACTTCACCATGCCTCTTCAGCACTCACGCTTCTTACTGCCCTCTGTATTCGGCCACTGACATCAGTGACTGTGACACTATGAGTTCTCGAACACCGTATGTTTTTAACAGTAAGTGGGTATGGGTGGGTACGGGTGAGCAGTTAATTTACTCGTACCCTTACAGCTCAGTGATCCAATAGCATGACGTTAGGGATCATTTTTTTCCCACAGGAAAGCGAGTCCTGACCCTTTCCTCAACCTAGATATCTTCTGTGTCTCCTGGATGTTTACGCCACCTTTCCCATCTAGTTCCATCCCTTCTCTCCGATCCAGTGCAATAATACTAGTCTCGTATATAATCTAGTAATTCATTAACACAACATATTTCGTAACAGCTTTTTGTTGAATTAGAAGAGTTACAACAAACCAACTCCGGAGGTCTCGAGTGGAAGGAGACAGCGAGATGGATCAAGTACGAAGAAAATGTGATAGGGGTGAACAATCGCTGGGGGGAACCTCACATAGCGTTTCTGAACTTTAGCGCCCTTTTCCAGCTCAGGAAGGAACTCGAACAGGGTGAGAAAGTATGACTGTACATTAAAAAAAGTTTTTCACCCCTCTTTCTCTCAAACTACTAAAGTGAGAGGCTGGACTAAATATTGGTATTGAATCTGATTTTGTTCTCAAATGTCATTACCTTCTAGCTTGACTTGCTTTGATAACTTCAGCTACCCCAGCAACTGCACAGTCCCAAAGAAATGTGAATCAGCTGTTGTCTTAGTTTTGTTTGTAAACAGATATTTTTCAGTATGATCGCTGGAGGATAAAATCATGATGATCACAGAACTAGGTTTAGCCTTTCTCAAATAGATTAATTTGTTTGGTTTTGTCTAGCGTAGTCTAAAATATTAGTTTAGGTCGGGAGCTACTTACATTTGTCGAATTTTAAAGCCAAAACAAAACCTCAAAATTGATTATAACTTTAACCAAACCAGCTAACCCAACTTAATGTGATTTTGGCATACCTGAAAATCAAGAGGGCTTAGCTGAGCTGGGACCCTCACTAAATACACGATCCCAGCCAGTGTGGTCCTCCTAATATTTTTAAAAATGTGTACAGAACTTATTTAAATATCAAGATATATATATAACCTGCCAGTGCCAGTGACGCTTCTCAGTTTTGTGCTCCATCTTACTATCAAATTAACAGGGTTTAAAGTCAGTGAATCGGTATGTTACCTATGCAATAAAATTTGTAAATTTGCCAAGATTACCCAGTTACAATCTTATTAGATGGTCCACAATACTTAATAATAATACATATAATATATCCTCAAAATTTTCTAACGACATCCGGCACTACCTTCTTGGACCTATGAGGAGGTAAACAGTGACCTTGAAATAGTGGGCATACGAACGAACGAGCGAGTGAGCCCTTTAAAAATTACGAACGAATGAACGAACTAAACGAATGAACGAATGAATTTTAACCACATAAATGGTTCAAAATATTTTCAAAAGGTCAGGGAAAGGCTCTGAAATCTTAAATGAAAGATCAAGCAAATAAATAGGTTTTATTACTTTAGATATATTTACAAACTTACACGCTTACATGATTTAAAGGGACAAGGAGTGGGCACTCCTTTTAGCATTCCCATCCCGTTCCCCTCTCCCACCCTACCCCCACCATATACACTGCGAATCTTGTTTAATAGTAAAAGTTTTGACGGTGATCGCGGGAAATGTATGTTTCATTACGGTATAATTGTACAGTGACTCCGCGTGTATACTTTTTGTGTCATAGTAATAGTTACATAATTAATGTGAAAAGATGCCTGAACATCGAACCGTTGGTATCCCGAACATGATTTAAAGGGACGAGAAGTGGGACCCCTTTCGGCGTTCCCCCCCATCTCACCCCCAACCACCCACCCACCAGCTACGCTCCCTCGCAAGCCGTTACAGATACAATGGGGTCGTCTGCTGTAAATCTTGTAGAAAATCCATTGTTATGTTTCATATTTGACAAAGTAGATCATATTAGGTCAGACCTTCTTGTATCTGTCTGTCATGATTTTTATGATTCAGAAGAACTAGAACATACGAGGGTACAATTAAACACCCTGTTCGGTGCTACCCTCCCAACTCGTAGAGGTAATTCTAAAAACGAGAATACCCTGAAAGACAGTATAAATAAAGTGTCGACCCTCCGGGATAATAAGAATAATATTACCTTTTACGTTACTAACTCCCATAGAATACCGGTAATCTCTATGGGTGACGTAAACGTCTCGGTGCTCTTCAAACAGTATAATGAGGTACAAAAGTCGATAGTTGAACTGAAACACCAACACGTGGTGTCAAATCAGAAAAACGCGATTTTGCTAGAACAGTTCCGGTCAGAGTTAGATGCGTTGAAAGAGACGTTCCTCCCAAAGCCCAGTTACTCGGAAGTAGTTCAGCAAGCCAGATCTCCAAGAAGCGCGTCGGGCAGCGAGGGAAACAAAATCCCCGCCTCCAACTCCCCCCCTGAAGGTGGGGTGGAAACGCAGCATGCAGGGGAGCGGTCAACCCCCCCCTCCCGTTCAGGAAAGGTCCCCTGCTCCCCATCTCACAATGAGGAACAGGGACGGTCCAATGCCGAGCGTCGAGGCATCATTGCCCTCTTCCCTGCCTACCACTGCAGAGGAGAGGTGTTCGATTACGCCTCGCTCGGTGCGAAGTTTCCCCCCCTCCCACCGAAGAAGGAGAGGCACGCGCGTCCGTCAGGTTATGAACACCGCTAACAGACCCTCACCAAGCCACAGAGTAAGGGAGGTGCCTCCTATCCCCAAAGGTTGTGCCACCCATCCCCCAGGCAGGCGAACCCTGCCTCAGGGAGATCGATTGAGCAAGACGGGTGGGTAACTGTTAACAGGCGCCCTTCCCGAAGGTTTCCTCAACCGGTCTCCGCGGCGAGGCCACCCACCGATGGAGAATCTCACCCTATTTGTGTCTCGAATTCAGCTCTCGAACGAGGCAAGCGATATTCGACACATGATGGAAGAAATCATTGGTGAGCACAGTATAGTGATAGTTAATAAACTAAACACGAAATCTCCGTATTATAACTCTTTTAAAGTAATAATTAAAGGTGTAAATGCGCATTTCAACCCGTATAATATGAGTCAATGGCCAGACGGTATTATTGTTAAGGAGTTTATTCACTTTTCCAGGAGATTTGATAGCAGGCAAAATAATAATAATAATAATAATAATAATAATAATAATAGGCGCCTTAACGGTAATGCCTGAAAGTTGTACTGTGTATAATAATAATCTTACTAATAATAATAATAATCTTACTAATAATAAATTCTCTATCAGTCATGGCGGATAACTTGTTGAAAATAGTCTCATATAATTAGGCTGACCATACGTACCGTTTTGAACGGGACAGTACCGTTTGTTTTATATTTCCTGGCCGTCCCGTCGTTTTAATAAAAATGTCAATTTTGTCCCGGTTTATGTACTTACTTTTTCATGAATACAGAATATTACATAACCCCCGTCCCTTTTTTGCCATCCCAATGTCCCGTTTTTGTCTCAAGGAAATATGGTCAGCCTACATATAATGTAAGGTCAGTGAAGAATTCAACTGTAGATGTTCATAAAATCTGCGACAGTGCAGATTTGATACTCATGCAGGAGCACTGGCTACCTAAGCAAGAGCTAAAATTCCTCTCTACCATCCATGATAACAAGTAGATTTGTCAGATGAATTAATGTACGGTAGGCCTTTTGGTGGTGTTGCTTTCTTAATAAAGAAAAATTTGTCAAAACATATAAAATTTTTAACAAGCGATAATGTAAGGTTGTTAGGCATTGAATTACAAGTGAACAATGATTGCATATTAATTGTAAACTGCTATTTACCATATAACAACGGCAGTAATCTAGATGAATACATTGATTTGCTGTACAAAATTAAGTCATTATCAGATAACCCCAAATATTCTCACTGTATAATAATGGGGGACTTTAACGCACATGTGAACTCGGAATTCTTTGTAGAATTGGGTAACATGTGCGAGTCGGCCAATTTAAGTATAAGTGATGTAGATGTATTAGGGGTAGCCAGTGGTAATTTTACATACGTTAGTGATATGAGTGGTACCACCAGGTGGATTGATCATTGTCTCACTAGTAATAATCTAAAGGATCGAATTGTTAGAGTTCATATTCTGCATGATTTCCTTCTTTCTGATCATAGACCATTAGAAATATTAATTAACGTTACTAATTTATGCGCAACACGACTTAACAAGAACTCAATAGGTAAGAATAATCGCGTCGATTGGTCCAATGGTAATATGCAGCAGAGAATAGAATACAAAGACAGAACAAGTCACCTCTTTAATAATTTAGAAATTTTGTACCTTGTCTGTAATAATTTCCCTGCTCAAATGATTCTCACTGTAAACTCATAGATAGGTATTATAGTAAGATAATATCCCTGTTAAGAGAAGCAGGAAGCCCCCTGATTAAATCTTACAACTATCATACTAAGATTATTCCTGGATGGAATGATTTTATTGCCCCCCTGAAGAGGGAATCGAAAGACGCCTATGATTTGTGGTGTTTTCATAGTAGACCCAGATTACGACCAGTATACATGAATATGTGTAGAAGTCGGGGTCAGTGTAAGGCGGCCATAAGGCGATGTAAACAGGAAGAAGAGTCTATTCGAGCATCAAAAGCCTGTGAAGCTCGCATAAATAACGATAACAACAAATTTTGGAAATTTGTTAAGAATCAAACGGGTGTCAAAAATGTCCTCCCTCCGACAATCGATGGGGTGTCGGGGGAGGATGAAATTGCAAAGCTGTGGAAAAACCACTACTCTAACATTCTTAACAGTGTGAGTAGGGATAATCTTAAGATAGATTGCAGCGAAACGATTGTGGGAGGGACAAGGGAAAATATTTTGATATCATTTTCTGAAGTAAAGAGATTAATTAAAGAGTTAAAGACTGGTTCTGCGTCAGGGGTAGATGACTTATCGAATGAGCACTTAAAATATGAAAATGACGCAGTATGTCTGCATATATCATTGCTTCTATCAGCCATGCTTGCTCATAGCTATATCCCTGCAGAGTTCATGAGGGTATATCTCTTGCCCCTGGTCAAAAATAAGTATGGAGACATTCTGTCCAGCAATAATTACAGGCCTATTGCTGTCGCTTCCTGCTTCTCGAAATTACTAGAAAAACTCTTGTTACTCCGATTAAATGATTTCCTATAGACATCTAACCAGTTTGGCTTTAAAAGGTCCCACTCAACTGACCTGTGTATCTATGTACTTAAAGAAACAGTATCTAAATACATTGACTGTAATTCAACTATTTATAGCTGTTTCCTTGATATAAGTAAGGCATATGATAGGGTGAACTACGTACAATATTTTATTTGCAAAACTAGAAGACAGGAAGGTTCCCATGTACATATTAAGTTTATTGAAATTTTGGTATTCCCACCAATCTTTCACTGTTAGGTGGGGCAATGTACTATCCGAGTGTTTTGGCTCCTCTTGCGGGGTGAGACAAGGCTCCTTGCTCTCCCCTGTGCTGTTTAATGTGTATATTGACGGATTAATTGCTTCACTTAATGAGGTAACAGTGGGATGTTGTATAGATAACACAAGGATAAATAACTTAGTTTATGCCGATGATATGGTGTTAATAAGTCCCTCTGTTAAAGGTCTGGATCGGCTACTAAACGTCTGCGAAGTGTATTCGCAGAAACATGATATTCTTTTTAATGCTACAAAAACTAAGGTTATGCAATTTCATCCTAAAAGCTGTAATCATCCAGCTGAGTAGTATAGCCGCAAAAGGTTAGAGTGCATGAATGTTGCAAGTGATTACGTAATGTTGCAAAGGGGGTGGGGGTTGTTGCAAAGGGGGGTGGGGGGGTTGCAAAAAAGAGTACTGGCCTTTGTTGCCAACCGGGGTTGCAAGGGGCATGCAACTTGGAGGCGGAGTTCTCCCCCAAGCTATTCCCCCCAAAGGGCCAGAGGAGAGAAAGGAGGAGAGGTGTTGACCTGGCAGGAGCCAAGTGCATATTAAGACTTCTGCCGAGTAGGCGTTGTCTTATAGGCTCAGCCAGTTGGCTTAGAAGGCGTAAATGGCTTGAGTTGCCAGATAGCGCCATGTATTCAGTTTGTGCTATATATTTAATTCTAATCGAAGACTGAGTTGCCAGATACCATTGTATACATTATTATATACGACTAATCAGCCAGTTGGCTTAGAAGGCGTAAATGGCTAGAGTTGCCAGATACCACTTTTTAGCATTATTATGGTGAGTTGTCTCCAATTAAAAGATTTCGTGCCATGTATTCAGTTGCCAGATACCACTTTTTAGCGATACCATTGTATACATTATTATAGACTCCTAATCATCCAGTTGGATTAGAAGACGTAATTGGCTTGAGTTGCCAGATACCACTTTTTAGCATTATTATTGCCAGATACCACTTTTTAGCATTGCCAGATACCATTGTATACATTATTATAGACTCCTAATCAGCCAGTTGGCTTAGAAGACGTAAATGGCTTGAGTTGCCAGATACCACTTTTTAGCATTATTACGGTGAGTTGTCTCCAATTAAAAGATTTCGTGCCATGTATTCAGTTGCCAGATACCACTTTTTAGCGATACCATTGTATACATTTAGAATTCCGCTAGTAGGTTTAGAATGCGTAACAATTAGAATTAAGTAAAACAACATTGCATCATTCTTTTTATTATAAATATATAGAAAATAAATATACATTTCAATAATAATTGAGGAATATGCATATAATAAAAAAATATATATACACACACACACACACAATTATGGAGATGGAGATATATACAAATAAATATACATTTCAATAATAATAGAAATATGCATATAATCATAACAGTACAGGAGAAATATCACGCAAAATATATAATTACATTTCACTTTTTTTTCAAAATACTAAACTCGCACTTAATCGAGTTTACAATTACATCATTATTGCTCTGCATTACGCAGTATACGCGGTTTAATAATATTTCACCGCTTAAAGTATAGGGAAACCTGTATTCGATATGAAGGGCTTTCATATCGTTCAGTACTATTTTTGTTCCCACTTTACAACCGGTTGGTAAATCATCTTTAAATACGTCTAGAATACAATCAAAAGCACGCACAAAGAGTTCATCATTAGCTACATTATTAAACACAAGTTTATAAACATGCTTTTCCAATCGAGGGTTTATTTCTACCGACTCGAGCTTTTCAATCGTGAACTCACTCAACATAGCGGCAATTGAAATAATCTTCTAAATCGTTACGACAACTGCGCGTTATATAAAGAAATAGTTCTTCAGGGTGAACGGTGTAGGTGAGCTCAGCCTTGTGCCGATCAATTGCTTTGTTCCAAAGTTCATGGTATTTCAAAGTCTAAACTTTTTAAATAAACGTCCAGCTCTAGACCATTCTCACCAGCCCTACACTCGGTAAACCCGTCGAGCAGAGCGGTGTATGCGTATTCAAGTACTGTATCAAAATAAAGCGTATCCGTAACACGCGCGTCTAATATAGGTTTCAGCTTGCGGAATCCGACGATTTCAAACATTCTGTCGAGGATGAAACGGTTTCGCGTAGGAACAAGAGCGTTATTATCAGAAGCATTCTTCCACATCAGCCGTATATCAATGCATGGCCGATCGTTATTTATACACAACGTACATACAACGGCGTATGAGGGTGCGTCACTAATCTGCTCTCTTCTTGTACCTACGTTAGCAGGTATTTTATAATGATCTTCACTCCACTTCTCAACTATCACGAAGATTCTATTCATCTCCTCGACACTTAAATAAACCCGTTTGTTTGTTTGTCTACATTCCGTTTCCAGTACATAGCTAACGGTACCGGATTTACGCCTGAACACGAGCAACGATTTCGTCACGGACACATCGTACGAGGCGTTGAGAATGCTGCTCAAAGGAAGTTCCATCGTATTCGAGGAGCGCACGTCCACTCGGTTCAAGCTCTGAGATAACTATGAGCCGTGTGAGGCACGCAGGTAGGCAGGAGCGGTTCGACGGGCGGCTGACTCGATGATACGTGAATGGGGTTGTTCGAACTCGTATGATCTGCGAGTCGCACCGAATTGTTGTACATATTTGTTTTTCCGGTACAAGAATTAATTTCATCACTACCAGCCTACGCACCAGACAGTTTACCTCAGGGTAAGAACTAGGCACATTTTATGTTTTACTAAACATCTTCACACTCCGGCGCACTATTTGAGAGGAACATATGCTCATATTTTTCCTTTCTGCCCATCAAACGATACTCGTCTCTAAAGTCTGTTAAAAACTCACGCAGGGAACTAGCCACAACCTCACTACGAACCTCATCATGATATACATTAATATAGTGATAAAAATACTTAAGATTGTCCATGATCACGAGATTCACATTTTCAGTCGTAGGGTATGAGTAATCGACATGGTGTAGCATGACGTAATACCGCTTGTCACACCACCCATCCGCAAGACTCATTATCCATACCTGCTGCTTCTCTTCTGCACGCGTAGTTTCTTTTACTTCACGGTATATATGAGACTTTATAAAGTTTAGCTCTGCAGCATACTTCAGCACATCGTCTGTGCAACGGAAGCCTTCAACGGTCTCACCAGGACATCCGTAGAGTATATATATTTACAAATATGATTTAATAAAACGAGATATTCAAGTTATATATATATTAAAAATACGTGTAATAAATCAATAGATACGATTATATACAAGACAAATACGTGTCAGTTAACAATAGAAGCATCAAACGTTATTGTATCCAAAGGGTAGGGTATCATAGGTACCAGGTAACTGGTAACGTTTCCTATAGGTGTTACGACACCTTCGTACCCCTAAGTTCCTTCACGCCCCCCTTCTGCGCCCGAAAATTGTGGGTGCCTACAATTAGTTGGGGAGGTCGTTCGCCCTCATCATCGTCCAAACACACTAGATCCTTCAACGATTCAAAGTTAACAACCCGCCGATTCGCATGGTTGAGCGTAATACCCTTTGCCTTCACGATATATTTCATTTCCTCCCCCACCCTGACCCGTACCCCATAAGTTTTAGGTCCTGTTGAGACAAAAGAGTCGGCGTATGCGTTGTCCCCATACTCATCCTAGATCTCATCAGTGAGTTCGCCGAGGAACTCCCCAATAGCGGGCATGTATTCACCCTCCCTCTCTGTGAATATCACGTTATCTGTATCGGCATACAATACTCTCCGCCCAAGAGAATGCAATAGACCCCGAAGTTTTATACGGGCGGAGGCTGTTGTGAAGCTGGCCACAGGTATGTTTGTAACCCTTGAGGTATCTGCGGCCAATTCAATGTTGTTGTACTTTATTATGTAAGTATTACCTACATTCACGATCTCCATGACCTCTTTATCGGGAGCAGTGGCATAATCCCAGACATCGCTATAACTTTGTGCCAAATGAATGTTCCCTTTGCCGGTATTCTGCGCAAATTTTCCCCATAGACTGTTTAGACACAACTTTGCACTAAAGCGCTTGCCAGGATTCTTTGCAATTTGGGCACGATCAAGTTGTATACCTTCGCAGTCGCGGTAACGTTGAATATAGGCAGACTTTTCATCTTCGGTATCAACTCCTCGCGTATACCCTGTTGCCTCAACCTTATCCTTCAAAAAGGCGTTTATATATGGTGTGAAAAAGTTGGGTAGCTTCTGAAACCTCCACACCTCATGTATCTTCAGTATTCTATAACCATGGCGTACGGCTAGGGCCAGCTCAGGACTTGTATATACGCCTCTGATCTTACGCTGGTGGGGTATATGGTTACAATCGCCGTTATCCTCTTCCGCGCACTTCACGCACAGGGGAAACATGAGCTTGTCGTCGATAACGACAGGTAAGATTGGCATCCATAAATTGCGTGGAGGGAGTACGTCTACGAAAGAGAGCCCAAAGTAACGATCATTCAAATTTCTTGAAAATTCATTGATGGATGGCAGGTTAGGTCCCACCAGTTTCTCAGGAGCGCCCACGGGGTACGGATTGTTCTTCATCACGTATGGGTATAAAGAACAGAAATCGTAGTAATGGAGCTTCACGCCCTCCGTAGGTGGAAAGTATAGTCTGAATGGATTTGTACGTCCTCCAAACAAGCTATCACCACATTTGAGAGGATCCAGCACCATTGAACGCTTGATCGTGTTTATTTCCTCATGGTACACCTCGTCTGTCTCCATCCGTGCATCATATTCATGCTCCCACAAGACTTTGTGAGTGAACTGTGATCCTATAAGTTGATCGCGGGTGCGGGTCCATGCAAGACAGTCGGCAGGAGATTTACCGTGGATATCTCCGGCGATTCTGCACTCAGGACGGGGGCATCCATGCCACCAGCAACCGTTAAAGGAGTACACAGTCTTCACACCAGTGACACGGTTTTCACTTAACCCATCAACCCAAAAAACACGTCCATTAATCTTAATGAGTACTTCACCCGTGTTGCGGGCGTGCTTTATGTATACACCTGTCTGTTGCTGTAGGTGTATGAGCCAGTAAATAGCCTTGTGCCCGTAACTGCGGGGGTTGTTTCGGTGAATAATGGCTAAGGTGTCTTTAGGCATGAAATTATTCTTGAACACCGTAAAACATAATGATGCGATGGTGGTTGCGACTTGCAGTGGATCGTATTTGAAACGGGCTATGTACATCCTTCTAAAGGCCTGGAAACATACTCTAAGCACGCGCACATCATTCACGCAATAACGCTCACATTCATCAGCTATATTATAAGGGTTCTTTCATTAAAACTGTCGTAGTATCGATCAAGTCTTCAAGTTCATCCATACAGTCAAAATAATGTTTGGGGGGTGGTGGGCCTACGTAGTTTAAAGTCTCGCTGGTGAGGAAAGTGTAAGGGAAGTATCCTTTGGAAACTTCAGCTGCTACTCCCATCACCTTGGGTAGCTTTGCTAATTTACAAGGTGTGAATAATAAAGTATCTTTAAATTGTATATTGCCTCTTATCTGCATCTGTATTAATTTGTTGCCTCTTTTCAATGGATCACCTGTAAATATCTCAGAGGATTCGTGTTCAAGCAACTCCTTATAAAGGAACTGCGTGTCAAACTTTGCCCCGTTATGGGCGAGAATACTGTACACAGTCATTTTTTTGAACTTGTCGGCTAACTTGACAATATAGGACACAAATAGTTTCACAGGACTATCGCGGACATTCGTTTTAAAAACGTTTGTCCGTTTACCGCATTTGGGGCACTCGTCACATTCGATACCCATACACTCATCAGATGGTCTGGCTCACAAGTAAATGTGGAATGACCTCTTTGGTTTCAGCGTTCGTATATGTTTCTATATCGTAGTATACAGTTATACAAGGGTTATTTTTAGGCTTAGCATCTTTCATATAACATACATGCTTTACTCCATCCGCCTTATATTCCTCCTGGCATGTAGGACAGTGAATTACGTCCACTTGTGCTTAAATTTTCCCCAATTATCCATTGTGTGAAACATACCACATTCACAGATTCTCATTTTCCTGCACGTGCCAATTGATTATGGAAATCAAAACAGCTATTATTGAAAAATGTGCGTCTGCACACATCACAGTCTCTCTTCTCAGCATCAACTACACGGCTTCACATTTGGTGCTTTTACACTGCTCACATACCATGTGACATTCTTTACAATGTCTTACAATATCATCCGCAACTCGAGGCACCCCTTACACAATCATGATGTCTCCCATATTTTCGACTTTTGTCATAACTCGCGTAAAGCCACCTTATATTACGGATGGGGAGATACGTTGTCCCTGACAATCCTAAAATAAGTAGGGGCCTTGTACGATCTCTCACATAGCTTTTAAAAACATACACAGTCCTACGACGATCATCCGCCCAAATACAACTATACGGACATTCATTTCCTGTTCTAACCCCTTCTCACTCTTCAGACGCATATTACAGTCAAATTCAAGTTCACAGTCTACAGCTAGTTTACGGGCACGCTCCACGACCGTAGGCAACCAAATTTTTGGGGCCTGTTATTTTGTACAGTAAACATACGTGCTAAGTACTGCTATAAAGCCGCAACCACGATCGACGTTTATATGCTTTCGGTAAGTCGGAGAATTGAAGTTAAGAGTATACGGTATGGCACTATGACCCGCAACACGGAATACACGGTCATATTTACCGTGAAGTTGTCCATATTGAAGGCTATACTACTTTGGGCGGCTGGCATTATACGTCCTAATATATATTCTACATCTTCGGCCGCCAAACGTCTAAATGGCACTATCACCCAATAATCGTCTACATCACCGTCATCTGACCCGAATCCAAAGGACAGACTCGTCCTGACTTCACGCTCGTTGCGATTCTGAAGAGCAAACTCTACAATACGCTGTACAACCCGGCGTAGCCCGCGCTCAATTCCATTGCTATACATGGCTCTAGGGTCGACCCTGACTCTATACCGATTTCTAGTCAAGGCTGGGTTGGGGGCTGCGGATCGCACCAATTCGATCGTTATAGCATCCTCAACAGAACGGCGGGCAACTGTGACGGATGAATTAGGGGGTATATTAGCGGAAGGTGCTGATGGGGGGCCTGTTGCGTAGGAGGTTGAGGGTTGGGGATCTATTATTGTAGACTTAACAGAACGGGGGGCAACTGTGGCGGATGAATAAGGGGATATATTAGCGGGAGGTGCTGCTGGGGGGCCTGTTGCGTAGGAGGTTGAGGGTTGGGGCTCTATTACTGCTGCAACAGGCGCGTATTTCGGTCGCTTTATATCTGACGTGGGGTTCTCACACCTCCGCTTTGGACGTGCTACCGGTATCGCTGGTGAGGGTTCGTTGGCAGGGGAGGAGATCACAACTACACTGTCGTCGAGGTCGTCCGTAATGTCAATGATGGGGTGCTCTACCTCATCGTCATTCACGGTTCTGTGGGAGAAGAAAGCAAAATATAAGGAACAGCACTCAAAATTTGTAATATTTTGTAAATGACCCACTTAGGAGTGTGACGTGTTAGAAATGGACTCTGTAGAAAAATTCAGATTCACGAGCCCATCCACATGTATTATATCTGGACCTACAGGATATGGTAAAACTGTGTTTATGCTTAAAATCATTAAAGAAAAGGGAGAGATGTTCTCGAAATTTGTGCATAAAGTTATATGGTGCTATTCGACGTATCAATCAGTGTTCAACGAGTACCAAGATGATATTTTGTTCCACAAAGGCGTATATGACGTTAATTCGTTAAAAGGAAATGAACATACAGTTATTGTAATTGACGATCTCATGTTGGAGATGGATAAAACGTTTGCCGAGACATTTACAGTATTCTCCCACCATCTTAACATAAGCGTGTTCTTCATCAATCAGAATCTATTTTTCAAAAATAGATACATGCGCGATGTGTCGTTAAATACGCAATATCTAGTCTTATTCGCGCAACGTAGAGATGTATCACAAATTGGGGTATTAGCCAATCAAATGTTCCCAAATCAGCGTAAGGAGTTTTTGGAAGTTTATAAAGAAGCTACAAGCACGCGTTACGGATATTTGCTTTGCGACCTTCATCCGCGAAACACGTTTAGAGTGCTTCTACGAACGAATATATTTCCAAACGAGCCTGAAACGGTGTATATTCCAGAATGACAAAAAGACTAAAGAAATACCGTGAATTAATAAAAATCTATCATCGACTGCCCCGGGCAATGCAGCAGATGTTTATTAAAAATATCGACGCCGACTTTTTAAAATGCATCTGTGAAATGTCTTAACGTTATAAATTGCAATGTATCAATGAAAACCCATCAGAAGGCTCGCCTACGCCGCTACAAGAACATAATATGTGCACTCGCTCGTAAAAGTCAAACTGTAGCGAAGAAAAAACGAATTATTGTACAAACAGGAGGGTCATTTCTCCCCATCTTATTTTCAGTTTTGGGTCCTTTACTGACTAGATTAATATAATGAAGAAAGTGGTAGTGATTCCCCACGAGGTGTACGCTTCACTGCAAAGGAATCCAGACACGGATCTAGATCCCCGTAAAAGCAGACTTAAAAGAATGGAAAGCGAATTGCTGGCCCTATTAAACAGTGAAAAAACACCTGATGAGAAAAGAATCTTATACCAAGAAGCTCTGCAGAAATTTCTTCACGAGTACGAAAATTATAAGAGCCCTACAGAGATTCCTGTGGTTATTAGGCACATCACGGGGGACGATGGACATGGCGACATAGGATCTGTGCCCGACGATACAGATGACCAACCAAAAAGATTAGCCACACAACATATCGAACATGTATTAAAAAGCACCCTCCCACATACATTGATGAGTAAAGGCTTAAGTCTTTATAATCTATTGAATGAGGATCCCGCCATACAATGGACCGATACAGGGGAGATCATTGTGGAAGGATCAAAGGTACAGGGATGGAATATCGTAGACATTGTCCATGATCTGGTGAGAAAGTGGGATAGGCCCTCACCATCAGGATGGAAGCATATTAAAGCAAGACTACAACAAATAAATGTCCCTAAAACGTTGATAGGAAATCTGAACAGGTTAAAAGACTTGGAACATGCAACGCATGTGACACAGTTGAAGGAGCCGTCACCCCCGGCGGTAACACCTTTGAAGAGGAGCAAGAAGAAGTTAAACCAATCCTACCCACGTGCCTCTAAAATACGCAAATGGCTAACGTATTAACTAAACGCTATTATGACATTTCTAACCCAGCCTCTTACGGCGGCGTAGATAGACTGTACAAAAGTGTTTACGGAGTAGGAAAAAAAGACGTTGAAAGATTTTTGAGGGAGCAGGACGCTTATACGCTTCATAAGCCTGTGAGAAAAAGGTTTAAAACAGCCAAGACAACGGCTTCCTCGATTGATTCTATTTGGCAAGCAGATTTAACAGACATGCAAAGATATTCTGTGTATAACGATGGTTACCGCTACATTCTATTCATAATAGACGTATTCTCTAGATATCTGTGGCTAGTTCCTCTGAAAAATAAATCACCTGAAACAGTAGCTAAAGCCACCAAAACGCTAATGTTAAAAGAAAACAGGGTTCCTGGCTATTTTTGTACGGATATGGGGAAGGAATTTATAGGCCGTGCTTTTCAGAACATGTTGACAGAGTTTAATATCAGCTATTACACAACCAATTCTATACATAAGGCTTCTTTAGCTGAAAGAGTTCAGCGCACCATAAAGGAACGCATGCACCGTTATTTTACACATAAAAACACATACAGATTTCTAGACATTCTGGAATCATTGGCATCATCCTACAACCGCTCACACCATCGCACGATTGGGACAACACCTAACGAAGTTTTAGAAAGAGGTACGCTCCCGAGGAGAGATGGATCACCACCAACACCACACTCGGCGCGCTTCAAAATCAATGATTATGTAAGGCTGTCGCGTTCGGGGAACAAATTCGCAAAGGGTTTTGAGCAAAGATGGACACGCGAGATTTTTAAAGTTAGGGCTATGAGACCTAAAGGTGAGATAATGATGTATTACATTGAAGATTTGAATGAGGAAGAAATCTCAGGAGGTTTTTACCGCGAGGAAATGCAGAAAGTTACGTTTAATTTAAGAAAAAATGTGTTTAAAATTGAGAAAATTTTAGGAAGCAAAGGTTCAGGAAAGAGAAAAATGTACCTGGTGAAATGGCTAGGGTACCCAGAAAGCTTCAACACCTATATAAAAGCTGATGCAATAATGAAGCTTAAATAGTATGCAACATGGCTCCTAACCATTTCTACGTCACACTCCCGTCCTCCTCGTCCCTGTCTGTACACCCTAACAACACACTAGCCAACTTTGTAACAGAGCTCCACGGGCACATTGAATTGGGTCGTGATTCGTATGAGGTGGGGATATGCGAAATTCAGCTGGATACCATCTTTTTAAATACTGAACATAAAGAAACCGTTCTTACGATTCTTAGAGACATTGACGAGTGTGAAAAAGCTGGGGTAGCTATGGATGAAACTATGCGTATCGCTCGGACTAAGGCTGCAAGGTATTACAGTACAGAAGTAAGACTAGGACCGGGTCAATATGGTTCGGCCGAGGATGTTGTGAGAGGCTTAAACGTAAGTTTAAGAAACTCAAACCTTACGAATGATTTAGTATACGAAATCGTAAACAACCCTGCACATACACTAATCCTAAAATCAAAGACTAACAGACGTATTAAAGACCATAGAAAGTTCCAAATTCTAACCAATGGCCGATATAGCGCAGTCTTCCAAAGAGACACAAGTTTGCACGAGACACAGCATGACTTGTCCAGATTAATGTATCAATTGAAGATGGAGAAATTGGCTGAAAGGTCCCCAGACATGTGCTATATTTACAGTAATATAGTGGAGCACCAGTTTGTTGGGGATACCCAGGCACGCCTGCTGCGCATTGCTCACATCCCCAACCATAGAGGAAGGAGTTTGAGTATTACATATGACAGACCCCATTATGTGAATGTCGCAACTAATTTAATAACCAATATCTCAATATATATAAGAACGATTGAGGGTGAAAACTTCCCATTCGGTAACGGGAGCTTAACAGTGAAGCTACACTTTCGACGCACTGAGTTATAATGGATAGAAAGCCTTTCACCGTCTATCGAGGGGTGAGATACCAGCGCGGTAGTGGACTTGGATCCATTTTTTCATCCATACTACGTACGGCTGTTCCTTTGCTGAAGAGGGGTGCCAGATACCTTGGAAGGAAAGCGCTACAATCAGGCCTTAACACTGCAGAAGACATATTGGCCGGGGCTAAACCTAAAGAAGCTCTAAAAAAACATTTAAAGCGTACACGGGACGAAATCATCAAAGATGCAAAGAGAAAAATGCGTGGTGGCGGGAAGAAGAAGAGGGCTCCCCGGAAGAAGAAGGGGTCACGTGGTATTAAACGTAAAAGGCTATCAAAAAAGAAGTGCTGTAAGCGAATGAAACCTATGGTTGACCACTTTTTTGACTGATATAAGCTAAGGACATTGATCTCATGAATCATAGTTTGTTTACCACTTGTCGAGAGAGGAGTCACTATTTCGCCATGGCACGCTTCATCCACCCATGTAGTTCACAATGCTGTAAATCGGAGCTGTCCCTTTTTGAGCTGCCTCCAACCCAAGTTTCTATTGAGCACAGTGACTTTATTACAATTAACCCTTTAAACACAATTAGTTCCCCGAGTGCACCTATAGAATTCGTGATACCCAGCTCAGGCCCTTACTTTTTTGATCCAAGCTGTGTGCACATGTACGCTAAGCTACGTATAGCCCATTCTGATGGAACGGTCTGCGATGACAAATATGCTGTATACCCTGAAACAAACTTTCTGCACTCCATATTCAACCAGTGTGACGTATATTTAAATCAGACCAACATATCGGCAGGCACGGGGTACTATCATCTACGAGCCTATCTGGAAAATGTCCTCAACTTTTCCAAAGAAGCGAAGGCTACCTTTTTAAGTGCCGAGGGATATTATCAAACTAAAGATGAAAATAGTATAAAGGACAAATTTAAAAATTCTAAAAAGAAAATATACGAGTGTTTTGGACGGTTGCACACAGATTTCACTTTCCAGGAGAAGTTGCTTGTCAACGGGGTGGATATGAAAATAAAGCTCACCCGCACGAGTCCTGAGATCTGCTTAAATCTGGATGCTGATCAAGAAGAGGGTGCAAAGCCCGTTGTGGTTCACATTATGGACACATACCTCCGCGTACGGCGAGTGAAATTAAGTTCACCAAAACAACTAGAAATTGAGAAAAATTTACTAAACGCTACAGTGAAATATCCTATTAACAGAGTGCAAATCAAACTATATACGGTTCCTGCAGGGTTGGCATCGAAGCAGATAGAAAACATTGCCCTGGGAAATCTTCCTAAAAGGATATTAATCGGATGCAGGACCATGCTTCGGTGAATGGAAAATATAAAAAGAGTGCCTTTAAATTCGAGAATTTCGGACTTAAAAATATAACTCTATACGTTAATGGCACTGCTTTGGGTGGAACAATGGGTACGGACTATTCATCAGACGCTGTGTTACCTCTTTGTGCCAGAGCCTATAGTAATCTGACCCATATTGCAGGTGATTGTGATGAGCTTGGTAATGGGGTAACGCAGGAAGAATTCATTGATCAATTTAACCTTTATCCGTTTGACATTACACCTGACTTATCTGCTAGCGTAAATACCCATTTAACCCCACAGCAGAGCGGAAACATCTCAGTGCGGCTGGAATTCGCCAAGCCTATAGACGCTCCTATTAGTGTACTAGTATATCTCGAATCGCAAGCCCTAATAGAAGTAGATAGATTTAGGAGCGTTATCACTGACTTTTAAAATGGATGCTAATACACTTCAGAAAGTAATGGAACGAGTCACACGTTCCAAATTTATCGGCGTGTTTGCGAAGAATGAAACATTGAGTTTGCCAAGTACGCGAGAATGCGGTAGTCTTATTGTGAACACAGATGTCATCGGTAATGAAGGGATTCATTGGATCGCTGTCTATTTTAAAAATAGACAGCGCCTGTACTATTTTGATTCACTCGGTACTCAACCCTGGAGTGACCCTATTATTGTAAAATTTCTCGCTCAGTTACATATTCCCGAAGTTGTATGGAACCCATTTCGTACAAGGATATTTTAGTAATGTTTGCGGAATGTACTGCGTCTCATTTCTCACGCATATGTCATGTGATAAAGAATTTATAAATTTTTTAAATTTATTTGACCCGTGTCACACTCGCCGAAACGATGAAATGGTATGCAGACAGATAAAAATCCGTTTTCCAATTGTACGTACTCGTTGTATAGTATAATGTTTTTGTTCGTATATTTGTAACGGTATATTCTGTAGTTGGTTATTGTACTGATTTCTTTCATTTAATAAATTTATGAAAATATATTGTCTTCTTACCCAAAAAGATCGAAAAACACTTACATTATTTCGGTGTGACATTGCTGACTGATCAGTATATCCTCCGTATTCATGACACGAGATTCTTCAAAAGATTGTATAACACGTGTCAAATCCTCATCGGACCTTAAAGGAATAATGTTCATTCTTTTAAAACATATACAGAGTATACAGGCAGATCCCCATTATGTGAAGATATCTTTGGCTCATTTAAGAGGAATAACATTGATTGCCATAAAAAATTTCGATTTTAGCATCTAAATAACACTGATTGCGATAAAAAATTTCGATTTTAGCATAATGGCGATAAGAAGTAAAACCATATAGCATTGATGGCCATAAAAAAAAATTTCGATTTTTGGTGAGTATCTAAATGAAGTATTTGACGAGATACTACAACCCTCCATATATATATATAAAATCGAATTATAGACACTTACATTTCTATGGTAGTCCCTTGCGTCGGATTGTAAGGAGCGTCACTGCAAATATCTTCAACGGTTTGCGTTGGAAATAATTCATCACGGTCAATCGCGTTAAAAAGATTAATTGCAGTTAATGCTGCAGTGTCACTTTCTTCATACAATTCCGGGGAGGCGTACAGGTCCATGGTGGAGGATGTGTGACATTGCTGACTGATCAGTATATCCTCCGTATTCATGACACGAGATTCTTCAAAAGATTGTATAACACGTGTCAAATCCTCATCGGACCTTAAAGGAATAATGTTCATTCTTTTAAAACATATACAGAGTATACAGACAGATCCCCATTATGTGAAGATATCTTTGGTTCATTTAAGAGGAATAACATTGATTGCCATAAAAAATTTCGATTTTAGCATAATGGGATAAGAGGTAAAACCAAATAACATTGATTGCCATAAAAAAATTTCGATTTTTGGCGAGTATCTAAATGAAGTATTTGACGAGATACTACAACCCTCCATATATATATATATATATAAATCGATTATAGACACTTACATTTCTATGGTAGTCCCTTGCGTCGGATTGTAAGGAGCGTCACTGCAAATATCTTCAACGGTTTGCGTTGGAAATAATTAATCACGGTCAATCGCATTAAAAAGATTAATTGCAGTTAATGCTGCAGTGTCACTTTCTTCATACAAATCCGGGGAGACGTACAGGTCCATGGTGGAGGGAATGATTATTCACTGACGCGAAAATAGCTACTGTTACTCCCAACTGAAAAATATCCCCTTTTATATGCACAATCGCCAAGCTCCGCCCCAAAAGACCAGATGTTCGTAGTGATTGGCTGCCGGTGTAGCTGGGTGGAGCTATGATGTGTACCAATCCGCTATAACGGGGCCGGACGACTAATGACATCTTTATATTTTCTCAAAGAAATATATCCTAATTATATTTTTAAAAGAGCGTTCGGTTTCCGCGTTAAACTGTGGGTCTAAGGTGGAGTGAAAACCTTTCCAATTCGGCGAGAAATTACACTAGGGAACAACATTTCTTGAAAATTATTTGGTGATTCTTATAGAACTTTTGATACTGATTCCAAATATGGTTTCAGAATTTTCTATCACCCATAGTTTTCGAGAAAATAATATTTCCATTTACTCAGAGTTTCCCGCAGATCTTATAGACAATGCAGGTCCTGTATATGAGCTTTAATTATCTCGATGAAATAGTGAGCAATCGACGAGATGTATTTCTGAATCCACGTTAAACTGTGGGTCTAAGGCGGAGTGAAAACCTTTCCAATTCGGCGAGAAATTACACTAGGGAACAACATTTCTTGAAAATTATTTGGTGATTCTTATAGAACTTTTGATACCGATTCCAAATATGGTTTCAGAATTTTTCTATCACCCATAGTTTTCGAGAAAATAATATTTCCATTTTTTCCCAAAATATTATCAAGTACTTTGAAGTGTCGCATCGAGGTCTAGTATGAATTGTGCTAAATTTTCACTTCTATCACTAAATATTAAAAATCAAAGATTTAAGCAGTTAAGATGTAGTTAAATAAAAATTAAGGTAAATATTTTTCACAAAGAAATGGAGTCAAGAGAGGATTTGTTCAAGCTAACTGGAGGAAAGCTAAAATTATGGTCAGAAAAAAAATCGCCTCTGGCAATAGGTGAATCGATTTGACCCAGATTGTCGGTATCCCTTTCCTCGACTACAAAACTCTCTCTCTCTTTCTTTCTCTCTCTCTCTCTCTCTCTCTCTCTCTCTATATATATATATATATATATATATATATAATTGTGGGTATATCTAAGAAATGGAGTCAAGAGAGGATTTGATCAAGCTGTCTGGGAGAAAGGTAAAATTATGGTCAGAAAAAAATCGCCTCGGGTGATTCGATTTGACCCAGATTGTCGGTATCCCTTTCCTTGTGTGTGTGTGTGTGTGTGTGTGTGTGTGTGTGCGCGCACGAGTTGTTTATTCGTTTATGATATATATATATATATATATATGTATATATATCCACAGATGGGTTTGGGGAATGACAATTCCCTGTGTTTTGATTTTTTTCGTAATTTTCTTTTCATTTGGAATGAAGGGAGACTTATCAAGAGATGTCTGGAAGGAAGGTCTCTCAACAAGCAGGTGTTCTTCGAAAATGTAAATATGTCATTAGTCGTCCGACCCCGTTATAGCGGATTGTGTTTTGGCTAATTTCAACTTTAAATGAATCTTCCAATTGATTAACTATATAAATATATTGTGGTATTTTATATGTTTGAATCTTCCAATTGATTAACTATATAAATATATTGTGGTATTTTATATGGTTTGTGAGCACGAGTGGTTCATTAGTTTATTATATATACAAGTACAGATGGGTGGGGGGTTTGGGGGAATGAGGGAGGAGGGTCGTGTGCTTTTGAATTGTTTCACAAATTTTCTTTTCGCTTCGTTATTCGTGACTTAAATATTTATAATAAAAATTAAGTGTGTAAAAATTATTTATTTAATAAACAGAATTTAATTGGATTCATCGATTAACTACCGTCATATATTGTGGTATTTTATATGGTTTGTGCACACGAGTGGTTCATTAGTTTATTATATATACAAGTCAGGCACGTGCCGTGAGTAAATACTCAGGGTAGGCAGACTCAATGCGCGAGCGAAGCGAGCGGCTCCAAGCTAGGGGGTCTGGGGTGGGCGCGAGCTCCCCCAGCGGGTTCCGGGGCGGAGCCCCAGCCACCAACGAATTTTAAGCATAATTAACCCCTTCCGCACCATTTGTGCTAATTTTTGGTCAACAACAAATATTTACTTACCGCTTTATTTGTAGATGAATTCCATTCTTCTCTCTTTGTTAGTAACAAAAATATCTAATTTTTTCAAAGAAATTGTAAGTGGGATTTTGCTCCATTTTAGTAAATCTTTCCTTTTCAATTGAAATTAGGGCAAGTGATGAAAGCCTTTCCTGTTTCATTCTATTCCTGGTGTAGCTTTTAATTCTTTTCAAAGCTGAAAATGACCTCTCAACAGAAACTGTTGTAGCTGGAATTGTTAAAATCAATTGCAACAGCTTCACCGCTTCAGGAAACGTTAGTTCAAGTCCATTTTGAAATATGAAAGCAAGCAAATCTTTAATTGATTTATCCCTGAACACTTGTGCACTATAAATTCCAGCTAGATCAGTTTTCAATCTTATGACATCGAAGAAGTTACCATAATTCTTCTCTAAACTTTCTAGTGCATCCTTATCAATTTCTGTAGCTAGTTTTAGAAACTTTTTACTATCAACTAATGAAATAAATTGTAAATGTTTGAAGTCACTGTATCTTGCTTCCATATGCTGCAGTATATCATTCAATATTAGACAGAATATTCTTTCTCTTTCTTTTTTAATTGGACCTTTTGTACGACATTTTGATTCAGTCAAGTTATTTTCTTTGAAACATTCTTCAAACTTCTCATAGATATCATCAAAATTTTTGCGCAGACCCTCGAGGGAATTCATTGTTTCATTGATTCTTTCAATGCAATATGGAGTATCTATAATTTTAGTTTGTAAGATATTGAAGAGTGTGTCAGTTCTAATGAAAATCTTATCATATACCATGAGAAGAAAGTATGTTGAATCTTTCGTTTGCCAATTATAAAATCCATTACTCCTCACTAAAGTATCTGAGTCCCACAATAAAGGATTGCTGTCAATGTTGTTGAAAAGTTTACAAAGGTTACTACGATAGTGTAAAATAGTTTGCACTAGCTTTGAGTTAGAACTCCATCTCGTTGGTGCAGCCTTTGGAATGCGTTTATGTACTATTTCATCAAGAAATTGCGTTCGTTTTGTAGAGTGATTGAAAAATGCAGCAAGACCATCAATGGTCTTCAAAAAGATTGTACATTCAGGTATAAATTTCGCTGACTGAGATAGAACAAGATTCAACTTGTGAGCGTAGCAATGGGTAAATAACGCTGATGATGCCTTTTCTCTTACTTTAGCTTGAACGCCATTTAAATGCGATGCCATTACCGATGCTCCATCATATGTCTGTGCTACAAGCTTCTCAGCACAGTTGTATTTATCTAAATTTTTAAATATGCATTCTGTTACACCAGTAGCTCTTCTGTCTTTAAGTTCGTCAAATCCTATGAAAGCCTCTTTAATTTCAGAATCCAATACATATCTTAAAACTGTGGAACATTGAGCTGTATTTGAAATATCAGTCGATTCATCCACTTCTATAGCAATGAATGGGGATCTTGCGATATCTTCTTTAATATTATTTTCTACAGCTATGCCTACTTCTTCAATCAAGTCATTTTGTATCTTGTTAAAAACGCCAGAAAACACGGATGAAGTCTGTAAATGTTGTGCTAATTTTTGGTCAAATTTTGCAGTGTAGTTCAGTAACTCAATATAGTTTCCACGATTTAAAGAGGATTTATCTTCATTATCACCGCGGAAAGCAAGTTCTTGTTTAATCAAAAAGCAAGTAGCAGAAATTAATGTTTTCAGTATGTCTCTGTTTTCCTTTACCTTTTAATTGTGAATTTCAATGCTAAGTTTTTTTTGCTTATCTATGCTCAAGTCGATTCGTGTAGATCCAAATGTTTTCAACGATATTTGACTTTCATAATGCGCAGCAGACCTCTCGTGCTTACGTAAAGCATTAGTCAAATTATTTAAATCACAATATCCTGTTCTTATCCACACACTTTCACTAGATACGGAAAATAACAAGCATGGAAAACAAGAGAGTCTACCTGTTGTAACACAACCACACAACCACTCTTTCTTGCTGTACCACGTCGTTTGAAACGTTCTGATTATTTTTGTTCCTTTACGCTGTAGCAACTGTTTCAGTTCCGGTGTCGGCCTACCATTTTTAATCACATTCAACCTTTCTTCATAAGACAGTTTAGAAAAATTCTTAAGATACTCACTGTCCATATTTGAAAAGGGTTAAATTTTGAAATAAAATGTCTAAAATTTAGTTCAATCACCAGAGGCAAACGACAACACAGACGCGCGCACAGCCACACACCCGACCATGTGCCCGAACGGCAAAACACTGAGTGAAAAGCAGAACTAAATCTGCTTATATAGCGCAGTATTTGTCACAGCTTGGAGCTCCACTCACGGCACGTGGGAAAATTTCATTGTCAAGCGTTAATATATATAGAGGTTGAAAGGCACGGGGAAATTGTGCTTCTAACACAATATTATCCATTTACAAATTTATACATTGAATTTCATACATTAAATTAACATTTATATAATGAAGTGAAAATCATTTACTTTTTATATTTAATATTTTTAGTTTTATTCAGGGTAGGCACTGCCTACCTTGTCTACCCAGAGGGCACGTCCCTGATACAAGTACAATTTAATAAATATTGCTATCTGGAATACATGGCGCTATCTGGCAACTCAGCAACTGAATACATGGCGCTATCTGGCAACATGGCTGATTAGAGGTTTATAAAAGACCGAGAAGCTGATGACGGAATCATTCAAGCTCGTCTCCCAGCCGAGCAAGGACCTCTGGTCCTTCTCTTTCTGGCCCTTTGGGAAAACCCCTTAGAGGCCTCTTAGGTTAGGTAAACGAAAATAGCTTGGGGGAGAACTCCGCCTCCAAGTTGCATGCCTTGCAATCAAAGGCAACTACTCTCTCTCTCTCTCCTTCAGGTGTACCCCTCCCCCCCTTGGCTCAGCCAACTGACTGATTCAGCCAACTGGCTGATTAGGAGCCTATAAAACAACGCCTACTCGGCTGAAGTCTTAATATGCACTTGGCTCCTGCCAGGTGAACACCTCTCCTCCTTTCTCTCCTTTCTGGCCCTTTGGGGGGAATAGCTTGGGGGAGAACTCCGCCTCCAAGTTGCATGCCCCTTGCAACCCCGGTTGGCAACAAAGGCCAGTACTCTTTTTTTTCTTTTTTCGCAACACCCCCCCCCCTTTGCAACAACCCCACCCCCCTTTGCAACATTACGTAATCACTTGCAACATTCCTGCACTCTAACCTTTTGCGGCTATACTACTCAGCTGATATAAGGTTTAAAATGAATGGTGAAATAATTGAGGAAGTACAAGAGTTTAAGTATTTGGGTCAAACTATTACCAGCTCCTTAAGTGATGACTCGGATATAAGAAAACAATCTCGAAGCCTGTGTGCTAAAGCAAATATGACCATAAGGAACTTTCGAATCTGTACAAGTGAAGCTAAAGACACACTCTTTCGTACTTTCTGCAGTAATATATACGGACAGCAACTCTGGGTGAATTATAAAAAAGGTTCTGGCAGAACCCTAAATTTGCTGTACAACAGGTCTTTTAGACTCACATAAATTACCCCCAAGATGCTCAGCTTCGCACATGTTTGCTACCCGCAATGTCCCGAGCTTCCCGGAGGTAACAAGACGTGCTCAACACAGTCTAATGCAAAGAATTAAAAAAATCAACGAACCCGATTATCCAAGCTATCCATGAGTCGTGCCATTTATCTTCTAAAGTCTAAGCTATGGACTTCTTGGTACGAAAACGTCTGTCTGTAGTTCCACTTAACTTCGACAGTGCAGTATTATTTCTAATCAATTGTATATATTTCTATCCTCAGTATATGAACTGTCATTGTATTAATAATATTTGTCATATGGACTATAGTCTGCCAATAAACCTTTTCATTTTCATTTTCATATATATAATGTCCTGTTAAATTATTTTTAACTTTATGCGATTAGGCCTTATGTATTTACACTCCAATATTTTATTCTAAATCAGGGCCGTACCAACCTGTGATGAAGCCCTGTGCAGTGTGCAAGGCATTCCTTATGCGCCCCCCACCCATTAAATTCAGAACATATACAA
The DNA here is from genome assembly GCA_023014485.1 of Bathynomus jamesi. Lineage (NCBI taxonomy): Eukaryota > Metazoa > Arthropoda > Malacostraca > Isopoda > Cirolanidae > Bathynomus > Bathynomus jamesi. The sequence continues at coordinate 269,160 of JAJOZX010000772.1, read as the reverse complement.
ATTTATTATGAGAGAAATATATATTTAATTAAAATACATAATTATTTAATACATAAACAATACATAATACGTAATTAATACATAACACATAATTAATTAAAAATCAAAATTTCATTCTACGTGGCAGCTCTAAGACCAACAATTTGGCGGCCCCGATACGTTGGTGTCCTGGGCGGCCGCACCGCTCGCCCCTGCCTTGGTACGGCCCTGTTCTAAATATTTAAGGTTTGGAATAGAATAATAATAATAATAATAATAATAATAATAATAATATTCTAAGCTTAATTTCTGGCTAACATGGTCAATATTTTAGAACTGCAGGATTTTTTCAGTTCATATTTTGCCTGAAACTAATCAGTAAATACATCCACCAAAGTTTCAACAATGTGGTGTTCCTTGCTTCAACAATATTTTTATAGGTTTAGTTGGTTGGTCGTTTAGAATTTAACTATAGTATAATGACAGAACAGGGTCCATTATAATTAAGGTCTCTAATTAACCAGGGATTGTGATGACGTAATGTCTATGTACTGAATAGCGAGACTGAAAATGACTTATTTAAATGTAATAAAATTCCATTATTATTGTTAATATTATTATTAATACTACTAATAATAATACAGTTTATTGTTCTGTTTATACATGCAGAGGACATACATTAGGCGCAACAAGAAACATTTTTTTTATGCAGATAGGAGGGGCCAAGGGCGAATGCCCGCAAAAGCACAACCCCTTTATAGAAGAAGAAGAGAGTCAAATCAAGGTCCGGGGCTGTCGAGATGCCAAGACACTCTGCGTTTGAAAAATAGGTCATAAACAGGAGGAACGATGGATTGAGGCAGAAGATTGTTTCAGAGTTCACCGGTTGAGTAGATGAAAGATTGAAAATACCGATTTAAGGCCGTCGCACACCGAAAGCCACGCTAGCCACGCCACGCCCGACCGCCACGTGGCTCAGCATCGCTCTGATGATTTTCAACGAAGCAACGCACACCGAAGCCTACGTAGCTAGCGTGGCCTTCAGTTTGCGGCGGCCCTAACCCTTGTGTTAGAGAGTTGGACAGAAAAGGAATGAGAAAGTGTAGAAAGTCTGGTGCTGCGTGCTCTCCTTAAAGGAGGAGGCATGCAGTTAGAGAGTTCAGAAGAGCAATGTCCGTTATAATAGCAATAGTAGAGAGAGTGAGGCATCATTGCGGCGAAGAGAGAGGGATTGAAGACAATCAATGAGAGGTAGGGACAGGGGCGGACTGACAGCAACCTGGGCCCTCGGGCATAATGAGGTCCTGGGCCCCTTCAAATCCGATTTTTTTCATATTAGTAGAAAACACTCGCTGTTTTATGATGACTGCGGCTCTCGGTCCATGCCCAATTGCCCGACCGCTCAGTCCCCCTGGGCGGGGAAATTGATGAGAGGAAAAGTCTTTGATTCCACCTGGTCAAGTACGGCTGTGTGGGTTGAACCACCCCACACATGAGAAGCATACCCATAGAGGGGCGAACAAGACCCATGTACAGAGACAGCAACTACGTGGGGGAGAAGAAACCGCGGAGGCGGTACAGCACACCTAACTTCTTAGACGCTGTTTTAGAAAGGCAGTATATGTGATCTTTCCAGGAAAGATCACGAGAAAAAGAAACGCTAAGAATGTTAAGAGAAGAGGAAGAATTGAGTTGTTTATTGTTGAAGGTAAGAGGATAGTCGTGTGGAAGATTGTGACGAGTAGACAGATGGAGGAACTGAGTTTTTGAGGCACTGAAAGACACACGGTTTTCTCTGCCCTAATCAGAGATAGCAGAAAGATCAGAGGTCAGGTGTTCCATAGCCGCCCCACGCGAATCATGGAGTGACTGTTGTAAGGGACGTTTTGGAAAGTGGGTGGAGAAGTGAAGAGTGGAATGATCGGCATCGGAGTGAATAGGACAGGAGGTGCGAATTAGAAGATCATTAATAAATAAAAGGAAAAGCGTGGGTGACAGGACAGAACCCTGAGGAACACCACTGTTAATAGCTTTAAGAGAAGAACAGTGGCCAGCTACAACCGCAACTATAGATCGGCCAGAAAGGAAATTAGAGAGGAAGGCACAAATAGAAGGATAGAAACCGAAGGAGGGCAGTTTGTTTGGAAATAAAAGATTTGTGCCAGACTCTTTCAAAAGCTTTCGATATGTCTAGCACAATAGCAAAAATTTCACCGAATTCCAGAAAGGAGGATGACCAAGAGTCAGAGAGATATGCAAGAAGATCGCCAGTAGAGCGTCCCTTGCGGAACTCATACTAGGGTCGGATTAAAGTCTTGGTAGGCCCTAGGCACTCTCATAACTGTAGGCCTTCAAGATAGATCTACAGATAAATATTTGCATTATATACAATGTATAGGCCCCATAATATAATCATAGATCTATATAATATGACTATGATACTGTGATACTCTGACTATGATATTTTGTCAATAATATTTTGTCTATGATACTTCGTCTATGATACATACTTCGATAGTATGATACTTTGATACTATAATTCTTTGACTATGATACTATCCCTGATGAAAATAAGCATATAAGAATGGGTGAAATATGATGAAATTATTTAGAAGAACATTCAGCTCATTTTTGCTATTTATAAGGATGCATTTGCATCTTCACTTGAACTACTCTCAAAATGAGCTTTTGCGAAAAGTGAAATTTGATGTAATCTGTGATTTTGCTAACAAAAAGAACCGCAAAGTTAATGTTTAATGTATATTTACTTAAGTCATATTATATCTGTATGTTGTTTGTTGACTAAAGATTTAATCAAATAAACCTGCATGTGTGTATATATACTTCAACATTTGTAGATGTATTATAATAAAAGGTTTAGTAAAGTGATTCAATTAAAGCAAATTATTAAGTTTGATTTAACAGTTTCCTTTTCTCTTTTTTGAGTCAGCTAAGAAGTTTTTAGGCTCAAAACTCTTTCGTAAGCCCTTGGGAGTTTCGTAGGCCCTAGGCACTGTGCCTCTTGTACCTATTGGATAATCCAGCCCTGACCCATACTGAAAGAAGATTGTGAGAAGAGATGTTTAAGAATCTTCCTATTAAGGATAGATTGAGAAACTTTAGAAAGGCAATAAATCAAAGCAGTTGGAAGATAGTTGGAGGGTTGGGAGCGGTCACCCTTCTTTGGGACAGGCTGAATGAAAACGAACTTACAGCAGGAAGGAAAAGTACCAGATGAGAGACAAAGATGAAAGAGTTTGCCTAGGCAGGGTGTCAGCACAGAAGCACAGTTCTTAAGAACAACAGCAGGAACACTATCAGGACCGTACGCCTTCCTAGAGTTCAGCCCAGATAGGGCAGAAAAAACATCTTCAGAAGAGATTCTAATTTCAGATATAATAAAGTCAGAGTGGGGAGGAGATGGAGGAACAGCACCGGAATCATCCAGAGTTCAGGTGGAAACGAAAGTTCGAGGGAAGTGTTTAGTTGTATCAGGGGAAGAGACGGCAACTGAGCCGTCGAAATGGAAAAGAGGAGGGAAAGAAGGGGAAGTAAACTGTTAAAAAGGTTTTTAGCTAGATGCCAGAAAGAGCGAGAAGAATTAGAATACATTTTTGTCGGATGAAGGAATTTTTGGCGAGTCGAAGAACAGATTTTGCACGATTCAGGCCAGAAATATAAGCTGAGTGAGAGTCAGGAGTTGGATGGCGACGGTACCTTCTGGAGGCCTCCTCTCTGTTGCGGATAACATTAGAACAAGTAAAGTTAAACCAAGGTTTTTTTTGCATTAGTAGTAGGAATATAATATAGAATGTTTGCCTCCATGTCCGAAAGAATCACCTCTGTGATGCGCTCAGCACATTCGGAAGGGTCCCGGTCACGGAAGCAGTAATCATTCCATGGAAAATCAAAGTAGTACTGCCTAAGGGCCTCCCAATCAGCGGCGCCAAAGTACAAAAAGCGCCTCCTCTTGGGAGGATCCAAAGGCCGAATTGGAGCGACAGGATAGGAAACAGATATAAAATTGTGGTCGTAGGAGCCCAACGGAGAAAAAAGTTTCACAGAGTAAGAAGGATGAGAAGTAAGAAATAAATCCAGAATGTTGGGCCTATCTCCAAGGCGATCGGGGATACGAGTAAGGTGCTGTACAATCTGTTCTAGGTCATTTAGGATGGAAAACTTGTAAGCTAGTTCACCAGGGATGTTTGTGAAATGGGAGGAAAGCAAAAGGTGGTAGTAAACATTGAAATCTCCTAAAATGGAGATTTCAGCAAAGGGAGAGCAGGAAAGAATGCATTCTAATTTGGAAGTGAGGTAGTCAAAGAAGTTTGGATACTCAGTAGAATTGGGGAAAGGTAAACAGCGCAGATGTATTTAGTTTGAGATTGGCATGTAAGCCATAGCCAAAGGGTATAGAACTCGGAAGATTCGAGTTCGGGAATACGAGAACAAGTTAGGTCATTGCGTACATATACGCAACATCCACCTTTGGAATGAAATTAAGTGTAGAGAAAATAAGAGGGTACAGAAAAGGGGTTGCTGTCAGTCGTCCCATACACCTGAGTTTCAGTGAGGAAAAGAAGAGGTTTAGAGAACGAGAGGTGGTGTTCAACAGATTGAAAATTTGAGAAAAGGACGCGAGTGTTGCAGAAGTTTATGAAAAGTGACTCGGGCAGAAGCCCAGAACATCTCGAATGGACGGTAGCAGATCGAGCCACGCTGCCCCTGTCTGCGTTCCTGGTATCGGCAGCACGACAGCCAGAAGTGGGGACTTTTATTGTCCCCTCCTCAGGGGACTCCGAGGCTCTTGAAGTTGATGCCATTTTTTTTCTTTAATTTTGAAGAGATTATGTAGTGTGTAAGATGTATGTATATTTAGTGAGGAATAGGGAGAGAAGTGTGTGTTTGAGAGCATGCTGGACTGCTCACAGGGTAGATGAAACACGGAAAAAAATCAGCTAAGGAGGACAGTGACAGGAGAAACGGGAGTTCCAGCACTCTATCTTCTGTCTAACATCCTCCCAGGAGTACTTCCCTGGTCGATTGGTGTTCTCAATCTCTTCATACATCCATATATATATATATATATATATATATATATATACACACACACACACACTTTCTGCCCTGTTCATTCCTATGTCAGTGATTCCACTTTTCACTGCTCCACACTCTTCCCAAAGCGTACCTCTCAACAGTCACTCCACGCTTCGCGTGAGACGGCTTTGGTGTATCTGACCTCTGATCTTTCTACTATCTATGATTGGAGCAGAGAACACTGTGGTTTTTATTGCCTCGAAAACCGAGTTCCTTCATCTGTCGACGTGTCGCAATCTTCCATACGACTATCCCCTTACCTTCAACAATACACAACTCAATCCTTCCTCTTTTCTTAACATTCTTGATGTTTCCTTTTCTCGTAATCTTTGCTGGAAATATTACATATACTGTCTTTCTAAAACAGCTTCTAAGAGGTTAGGCATGTTCTTCCGGCTACGCAGTTTCTTCACCCGCACTCAGTTGCTGTCTCTCTACAGGGATCTTGTCCATCTCTGTATTGAGTACGCTTCTCATATGTGGGGTAACTCAACCCACACAGCTGCTTGACCGGGTGAATAAAAGCCTTTCGCCTTATCATTTTCCTGCCTCTTACTGACGTCTTCAATCCCTCTCTCTTCGCCACAGTGTTGCCACACTTTTCTTTACTATCACTATTATAACGGACACTGCTCTTCTGAACTCTCTAACAGCATGCCTCCTCCTTTAAGGAGAGCTTGCAGTGCCAGACTTTCTACATATTCTCATTCTATTTCTGTCCAACTCTCTAACGCAAGGGTTAATTGTCATTCTGTCTCAACACGAGAGCAACCTTCCTCAGTCCATCTTTTGCCCCTCTCTCTCTCTCTCTCTGTCTCCAATCTTTCAAACACAGCGTGTCCTGGCATCTCAAAAAACTTTGGACCTTGATTTCGGCTCTCTCCTTCTTCTATGGGAGAGGGGTCATTTTGGCAGGCGTTCGCCCTTGTCCCTTCTTCTCTGCATATATATATATATGCCCAGTTAAATTTTATAGTTATGGTTGTCGTTATAATCTTGGAGTATATGAACAAACTATTAATTACCGGAATATTATCTATGCTTTCACATATCAGTCACGTTTCATTTTAACAGCTAAACCATAATGTTTTTTCTATCAGAAAATAAGAGGTAAACGCAAATAAATATTAATCTTTTAAACTTTTATAGGTTCTCTATTACTCGATCTAGAAGAGTGTGATTTACCGAGTATTACCATCAAAGTTGTTGAACACATGTTATTATCCAACCAGATTCTACCTAGTCAGAAAGAGTCGGTCGCCAAAGTACTCCTTTTGAGGCAGCAACACATCAAGGAAAATTTTAGAGCTTTTAGGAAAGCATCTCTGATGACAGTTGGGTAAGATCTTTAGGAGAATGTAAAAATCATGTAGTTCAGAAGGCGTTTTATCAGTGAACACTACTTAGGAAAAGTAATAATGTTTTTGACCGCTATATGAATGAATATTTATAGCTTAAAAGTTTGATAATATACGAGAAAAAGTTATGGAAACTTTTCAAAGAAGAAAGCTAAATTCAAAATATGAAAATCCTATAAAGTTATAACCATTTTGTGAATTCTAGAGTATTATTACGTATTATAATCTTTTTAGCTTCTCCGTCTTAATATCGACGTCAAAAAGTCATCACCACTGTAAGATGTAAGCAATGTAAGTAGGCTTTTGCCTTGGCGGGCAAGATGCCAGATAGGAGATGGGATTTTTTTTTAATACACAAGTACATAAAAACTTTTTGTGTAAAATACTGTGATAGTTGATTAACTTCAAAAGTTATAAAGAAAAACTTCTTTTAATGTAATTATGATCACGTGTGGCAAAGGTAAATTCTGCTGTTATTTCGAATTTTTCGAAATCATTCAACCCAGTATTCATTTGTTACATGTTCAATGGTCATTATATACAGTTACTGCTCTGGAACCTTCTGTGTGCCTCTGTTTCTTCTGATAGTTTGCATCAGTCAGTATCAATAGGCGAGATTTCCACTTACCCAAGGGTTGAGACACAATAGTATTTTATCCGCTTCGGCTGTACCTGGCCATCACTAATCACAATTCAGTAATAATTGCTTGTTATAGTTTATAGGCTATATACAGCATATAGGCTTTATAGTTTCGCTAGGGTATTTTGGCTTAATGTGAGTAATCATAGTCATGTTAAAGAGCAGACGGAAATTGTTTTTAAATTAGTTTATTTTATTCTGTATATCGTAAGCAACATCATACTTTCAAAACCCAAATAATGTTTTGCGACTTTATATGAGATTGTGGTTCCAAATTGTTATGAGCAACTTGCGATATTGTTACTTCGAGTAGTGGCAAAGAAATATGTTGAAGTAGAGAGGAAGCTTCGGCGACTGAGCTGTGATAAATTTATAGAATTTGTGCTATGGACAGCTTTGTATTTTACGACTTACACTATACTTACAGGTTATAATTATTATAAATTATAAATTACAATTTAAAAGGCCCAGAGAAAATGAGCCCCATTCGGTACGGTCACCCTCAGTTTCACAAGCTAGACGTCCTTTGGCGAGAAAATCTGTGGTCTCTATGTTTCCAATGAACTCCCTCCCTGCCGGGTCCATGGATGGAAACGTTACTGTCGATAACCAATCGTGGCGTCATAATTCACTTGCTCAGGTTTAAACTGTTTAAATGTTTTACGTTATGAGAAACACAATACATCTTTCATGTTATTGTTGCAGCCGTATGTTGTATAAAGCTACCATACATAAATACAAAAAAAATCATTCGACTTTTTTATTCTAGCTTGAAGTTGAAAATGTTATCGAAAACAAGGAAAAAGTAAACGCCAGCATGGGCCTCCTTGAAAAACTACCAGCAGACGCTGAAGCAGTTGCTGTTCTTATAGGATCATTGGACTTTTTAACTCAGCCTACAATTGCCTTCGTTCGCCTAGCTCAAAGTGTTTTAATAGACAATTTAATAGAGGTAAGAAGGCTTGGCATTCTCGTGTTTAACTTAATAACTGATAATATCATTCTGCTCCAAATGGAAAATACCGAGAACCTAAAAAAGAAAAAAAATGTTGGGCCCTTATTCTTAATTTTAATATGATATTTGCGAACTTAATCTGGGAGGACAGAAAATATTTTTCTGTCCCTCTCAGACTTAATCCACGGCCCAAAGTAGCAAGACAATGAGCCGAGGGGAAGCGAGTTCTCGACTGATTAAAACATAAACAAAGACTGTTGCTAGATTTAAGTGAGTGAGGGAGCATTCGATTAACGCAACCATTACGATGTTACATTTGCTGCTGTTCAACATTGTAAATAACTGTCATTCAAAATAACCCAATTATTAGTCTTATTTACTATTATCATTATCATTAATAATTTTTTCAGCTAATACATTTTTGTTTGAAGCTTTTTTTATTCATGTTCAGGTGCAAATATACAAAAAATAGAAAAATTACAAAGATAGAATTTGATCTATAAAAAATATAACATAGGAAAAACATATACAGTAAATCCTCGATTTAACGAACTAATTCCAGCCACCCCATTCCCTTAAATCGAAAATTCCCTTAAATTGTACAAAATTTCAGGGATTGAAAAAAATTATGCATAGTGCTTAGGAAGAATTCCCTAGACAAAAACGTAAACATGGCTTACCTTAAAATTTGGGGGTTATGGTTTGTTGTAGGTGGCCTGACGCAGGTATGACCCCCAAACCTGTGCCAGGCTTGAAGGGGTGAATTACTCTGTCTCAACATCACCCTCCAGAAGCACGGCAGGTACCTCTGGGGTGACTGGATCTGGGGTAGTGGAAACACTGCGAGAAAAGCTGAGGGTTGGAGCTGGTGAAGATGAAGGGGTTGATGACAATCCTGATGTTGAGGGTAGTGGAACATCAAGAGAAGAATGGCTGTCAGATCTTCGTCTTTGAGGGGCAGGAGGCTTGAAGGAATCATCACTCTTAATCTGGATCGGGGCACACATGGCTTGTTGTTTCTTGACGACCCTGGTTCTCATCTCCCTCAGATGGTCATAGAAGGGCTGCAGGTCTTCATGCTTGGTGGTGATCAGGAAGATGAGGAGCGCATCAAGATTATTTCACACCTCAGACAGCTTCATCGATGGAGTTGTAGATGTCTCTTCTTCTTCTTCTTCCAAGCTTGTTTTTAAGGGACTTGAGGCCAAAGAAACTTCTGCAGCAATCTCGTGTAAACATGTAAACAAAACACGAACACACGAAAACAAGTGCGCGTCCGTCCCTCCTTTTTACAGAGGATTATTCTGATTTAACGAACTAGTTCGCTAAATTGATCACTCAATAACGGAGAAAAATCCTTCCGTTAAATCGCTCCTCCGTTATATCGAGTTCCGTTATCGAGGATTTACTGTAATTTCAAGACTATTTATAAAAGAAACTCTCACAGCTAAGAACAGGGTAGCACTACAAATTTTTGTCTTTGTGAAATTGAACTGCATTTTATTTCCAAAAAACAAAAAGTTGTAGTCATTCTTTTTTTTTTATTTATTTATTTATTAACAGTAGTTTTAAACTTTTTAATTTTTTAATTTTAACTTTCGCACATTTTTCTGCTTATTTCACTTAATGGATAGCTAACTGAAATTTACTAAAATATCTTAATTTTATAGCTAATTTTTTTTCACTCAAGATTTTAATTTCATTAACTCATTAAAATCAATCACCAGCAGTTCACGTTCTTGGAAAGTGTTATGTTTCCTTTGAAAGGGGAAATTTTCATTTTCCACTTTTGGACATTTCTGAAATCTATTTGCTTCACTGGGATCTGAGTTTGTGTGACAAGAAATTACCTGATCACTAGGGGTGGAGAGTCGATTGCAAAAGAATCGATTCTCGATTCTTACGCAGCCCTATTTTGGAATCGATTCTATTGACAGCACCTATTAGAATCGGCTCCAGTCTGGAGTCGATTCCAGATCAAAGAATCGATTCTTTTTTTGACTTCTGTTCTCGCTTTCCAAAGCGTCCCTCACAGCAGTCATTCCATGATTCGCGTGGGGCGGATATATCTGATTGGCGGCTATATCTGATTGGGGCAGAGAAAACCGTGTGGCTTTCAATTCCGTAAAAACTCGGTTCCTTCATCTGTCTATTCGTCACAATCCTCCAATGACTATCCCTTAACTTCAACAATAAACAACTCAATCATTCCTCTTCTCTTAATATTCTTGGTGTTTCCTTTTCTCGTGATCGTTCCTGGAAAGATCACATACACTCTCTTCCGAAAACAGCTTCTAAGAGGTTAGGTGTGTTGTACCGCCTCCGCGGTTTCTTCAACCCTACTCAGTTGCTATCTCTGTACAGGGATCTTGTTCGCCCCTGTATGGAGTATGCTTCTCATGTGTGGGGTGGCTCAACCCACACAACCGTACTTAACCAGGTGGAATCAAAGGGTTTTCGTCTCATCACTTTCTCGCCTCTTACTGACTGTCTTCAATCTCAATGTTGCCTCACTCTCTCTTTACTATCGCTATTAAAAGGGACACTGCTCTTCTGAACTCTCTAACTGCATGCCTCCTCCTTTAAGGAGAGGACGCAGCACCAGACTTTCTGTCCCAACTCTCTAATGCAAGGGTTAATCGGTATTTTCAATCTTTCATCTACCCAACCGACCAACGGTAGAACACTCTTCTTCAATCCATCTTTCCTCCTGTCTATGACCTCCCACTTTCAAATGCGGAGTGTCTAGGCATCTCGAAAACCCCGGATCTTGATTTTGGCTCTCTGCTTCTTCTATGGGAGGGGGAGGTGCTTTTGCGGGCATTCGCCCTTATATATACACACCTCGTTAACTTCGTTGATGTTCCGTGTGTTGGTCTCTCTTCACACAAAGGTCAAGCTGGTGGCCCCGCCTCTAGGCCTGGCTTGGTGAAGGAGCGAGTTGCTTTCTCGCGCTCTCCACCATACATAGCCAGGTACACCCGGCTCATCTAGTACCGTCCTGAGCCAGGCATCTAGTCTTCTCTTGAAGACTTCAACTGTGACCCCTGTAACGTTTCTGAGGTTCTTTGGAAGCTGGTTAAAAAGTCTTGGTCCCCTGACAACCAAGCTGTTTTCTTTCAGTGTTGAAGAGGTCCCTTGTCGGGCCTTTAATTTGGGAACCTACACATCCTGCCTTTCCTATTTTCCAGTGTTGTTTGAATGGTAATTGGGTTTAGTTTGAGCTTTGGTACCAGTTTTTCGATCATTTTCCATATGCAGATTATGGTGTACCTCTCTTTTCTTCTTTCCAGGGAGTACAGATTTAGTTTACGTAGTCTTTCCCAGTAGTTGAGCTCTTTGCAGTCATCAGTCTTTGCTGTGAAATGTCTCCGAGTTTCTTCTAGTCTAATTGTTTCTTCCTTTTTATATGGGGCGTCACGGCTGAGCAGTATTCAAGTTTTGTCCTGGTGTGTATATATATTCCTATCCACCTTTTTGTATTTTATAAATGGGAAGTTAAAGTTTCCGCAGATCATTATATTGGGGGATGGGGGGCTTATGGCCTTTATTAGGTTTCTGATATCATCAATGGCATCCGAGAATTTTTCGGTTGGAGTGTTTGGAGGTCTATAGATGACTATCAGTATCACGTTTAGTTTTTCTATTTTCATGCTAGGAGTTCCACAAAGCTGTTTGATTTACTTATTGCCGTCTCTGTCATATGACCTTCATGTACATATATAGCACAGCCACCTTTACTTCTCGCTGTTCTATCCGCTCTTAGTAAGTTGAAACCATCTATATTTATCTCTTTTTATCAATACGGTGTTCGCAGTTTTCACAATTTCCTTGGTAATCCTTAAGATGAGTTTCTGTAAGGCATGCGATATCCGCCCTTGTTTCGTCCATAAATCCTTTCAGGTACGAAACTTTGTTGGGTGATTGGTTTGGTCTTATTCCTTGAATATTAGCCAGAACAATATTTGTTCTTTGTTTTTCGTTGCCCCTTGTGCATTTCAAGTTCATTTTCCTTCAGTATCGCTTGTTTCGTTGCCCTATGGTCCTCCGAGAGAGATCAGTTTCCGCCTATCTGTTCTGGTACCTTCTTACCCGGAAGCGGTTTAGCTAGGGGGTTCCCAGCTGTGTCAACTGCATGCGTTGGATGATATTTAGCAGCCGTATCGTGTCTGCAATGTTGAAAATTTTTTTTGTTAGCTTATCGTGTTTGTTCCTATTGTTATTGTTATTCTTATTGTCCTTTAAACTTTGTCCTTTGGGTTTGTCGGGAGATGTTGATAGTAGCATTTTCTCCGTATTTGCAGGTTCCATATTTTGTGTAAGTCCTGCAGATGTCCGGGTGGTACAATTTGCGTCTCCAAATTTACAATAACCATTATTTTAAAAGAAATTGCATAGTGGGGGATGCCCTCTTTTATATTTGCAATTATCTTTTATATAATATTTGCATATAATTCCTTCCCCATATTTACTCGGGGCCTTTATATTTTACTCCTTATTGGGGGACAGTTTCATTCCGTTTTCTCGATTACACTTTGTCTTTTCCTATTTGTGTTAATGTCCTTCGTTGCCTTTATACTATCTGTTCTCTTTATACTTTCTTTTGCCTGTATGGTTTCGGCCTCGTTGTGTGACGGTTGACGGTATTTGATTTATTTCTGCTTCGCCTTTCTTCGTTTCTTCTGTTTTCTCTGTTTTTTATTTACACTTTCCTCTTTAATTTTATTCACGTAGTCTCTTTCTGCGTTAAATATCGTAAAAGAGTTTATTTCGGTCATGCAGTTTTCGCAGAAAATTTTCCATGAAGTTGCTTCGCGTTCGTTATGAGGGAGATTTTTTCAGCTTCCTATTCTAGGCATCTGAAATCAAAAGCAACTGGCAGAGATCGCACCTCACCGCCTTTGCCTCATTAGTTGCTCCGTTGCAGATACCACAGTTGCAGGAATTTATTTATCATTTCCATATTACTGTGAGAGGGTAGCCGCTGGTCCACAAAATTGACTCAAAAAGGGTATTATGGGAAGTATTGGGTGGGGGTTAACTCAAGCTGGGTGAGGGAAAGTATTCTCCGTTACTTCGAGGGATGGGGGATGTGGCACGCTGTATACTTCTCACTAATTGGTGCTCGCGACTGTGGCCGCGGGGGATAATTGGGGGGCGGTATTTGTAGGAATTTCGATAGGCAGTTAATTTCCTTCACAAAGAAACAGTCAGAAAAATGCTCTATAGATTAATTCGTTTTTATTTAATTTTTTTTACATATTCCGCGATTTTTACTTTTTAAAGAGTGTATATATATATATATTATATATATATATATATATATATATATATACTCTTTCACTTGATACCCAAGTTACTGGTGTATATATATAATGTTATAATGTTTCAGACCAACAATGACCCTAGGATCCACTCATAGCTGGTCTACCTAACTGTGTTTGTAATTGTGTATTGCGCATTTCCTCCGTGGTGGCGGAGGAGACCTACAATTTTACGTAGGTTCCGAACCAAAAGCCTTAATTTTACTCCCTTAAACTATACCCAATCTATCAACATATGCGTCTAATCGATTTTTGAACGTGTTTATAGACGTGCTACTAATTACTTCTACCGGCAAACTATTCCAGCTATTTACTATTCTATGCGTAAAAATGTTTTTGCCAACTGCTGTCTCGAACCTTCTACTTGTCAGCTTACACCCGTTATTTCTAGTTCTACTATATTGTGATATTTCGATAAAACTATCTCTATTTACGTTATCGAACTCATTCATAATTTTAAAAACCTGGATTAAATCACCCCTTAGCCTCCTAGTCTCGAGTGTAGTCAATTTTAAATCCTTAAGCCTATCCTCGTACGACTTTGACCTAAGCGACGGAATCATCTTAGTTGCTCGTCTTTGAACTCTTTCGATTTTGTCAATATCTTTGCGCATATGCGGATTCCAAAATTGAATCGCGTACTCCAAATGGGGTCTAACTAATGGTTTATAAGAAGGAACAATAATATCGCGCGATTTGTACTCAAAATTCCTAACTATAAAACCTAGCACTTTGTTCGCTTTAGTGACCGATGCTGTACTTTGTTTCGCCACTTTTAAATCACCAGTGACTATAACTCCTAAATCCTTTTCCTGTTCTACACTTGCCAACTCCTTCCCTGACATACTATACGCAAAATTACCGTTACGCGAACCTATATGTAAAATTTTGCACTTATCGACGTTAAATCTCATTTGCCATGTGACTGACTAATCTACGATTTTATTCAGATCTTCCTGGATTTTAACTCTAGCTTCGTCATTAATCGCCCTACCACCCAACTTCGTGTCATCCTGCAAACTTTGAAACTGTACTGACTAGGCCAACAACTAAATCGTTAATATATAGGGTGTTCATAAAATCCCTATCTCTTTCAGTGAAAACGTAGCAAAAAGGGTAAAATTCAATAACAATATTTCTACAGAGTTCGAATCTATCAGCAGCATTGCGGAACACATTTTGGAGCATGACAAGGGTTATTTTTGTAACTGCTGTTACTATACGAGCACGTAAATCTTGCAGATCTGTAACCCTCGTTTGATAGACGTTCGATTTGATAAAGTCCCATGCAAAAAAATCCAAGGGCGTTAGGTCTGGAGATCGAGCCGCCCAGGGCCTGTTGCCTCCACGTCCGATCCACCGATTTGGAAATCGTCCATCGTGGTGCAAATTGACATGCTTGGATGTTCATCGATAACATTACGTACCGCATTTACAGCATGTTTAGAGACACTTGGACGTCCAGATCTTGACTCATCATGAACAGATCCCGTTCTTTTAAATTTATTAAGGAAATCACGAATTGTCTTGTCTGTAGGACCTGGCTTGTGAAATGTTCGTTCAAACCTCTCTTTAATTTCTTTGCATTTCTTTCCTTTAATCCGAAGTGTCACCACCATTACACGTTCTTGTACATTCATTTCATAGGGTTCTGCAACAAAAATAAATAAAAACCATTAATTCAACGAAATAGATAGGGACTTTAAAAACACCCTGTCTATAAGAAAAACAAGAGGCCACTCGCAATCACTCTTCTATCCAATTTATTACTACACCCCTGATTCCATGAGCCTTAGTTTTTTCAATGAGACTTTTGTGCGGTACGGTGTCAAACGCTTTTTTGAAGATCTAAATACAATACATCTACCGCCCAATGACTATCGTAAACTTCAACCACGCTTTGGAAAAATTCAAAAGATTAGTTAAGCAAGATTTGTTTCTCCTAAAACCGTGCTGCGTATTTCTAATCAAGTTATGCAATTCTAAGTGTTGGCTATACGATCCCTAATTATTGGTTCCAGTAGCTTACCTACAACAGACGTTAAACTGATTGGCCTATAATTTCCCGCCGCATCTTTATCGCCTTTC
This sequence comes from Bathynomus jamesi, assembly GCA_023014485.1. Classification (NCBI taxonomy): domain Eukaryota; kingdom Metazoa; phylum Arthropoda; class Malacostraca; order Isopoda; family Cirolanidae; genus Bathynomus; species Bathynomus jamesi. The sequence continues at coordinate 253,719 of JAJOZX010000772.1, read as the reverse complement.
TTAAAAATAGGTGCTACAGTTGCTAACTTGAAATTATCTGGTACGCACCCCTCAGAAATAGACGCATTAAAAATCTTTGTTAGCGGCACAACAATGCTTTCTTTTAATTCTTTTAGTTGTATGGGATATATGGAATCCGGCCACGGTGATTTAAGCATTTTCATTTTACCAATATAGTGCATTAACTCCCTCTCACTAACTACAATATTATCTAAGGTATTACCATTACCAAAAGGTATTATGTCTATGATCGTAGGGATATTCGTTACATCTTCTATTGTAAAAACTGACGTAAAAAATTCGTTTAGCAAGGTAGCCATTTGCTTGTCTCCAGAAACTAGCTCTCCGTCAGGATTTTTCAACGGCCCCAAGACACGCTTTACTGGATTCCTATTATTGACGTATTGAAAAAATCGCTTGGGGTTTTCTTTGCCGTCACGAGCTATGGAAATTTCAAAATCGCGCTTGGACTTTTTTATTACGCGTTTTGCTTCACGCCTTAGAGATATGTAGTTGCTTCGTAACCACAAATTGTCTTTATCGCATTTATGTAGCCTATAAGCCCTATCTCTACTCTATAATATCCCCTATTCTAGAAGTAAACCACAAAGGCTTGTTATTTACTTTCGCACGCTTAATTTTGTGCGGTACACATTCCTCATTTATAGTACTAAATACTGTTTCAAACGATTCCCACATTATTTTTGCGTTGGAGGTCCCCATTGCGTTTTCCCAATTGATGTGTGACAATTCATTTCTAAATTTACAAAAGTCTGCGAACTGGAAGTTTGGAATTTTAGTCGAGTTAGCTGGTTTCGAGTGACTTACTAAGAGGACAGTCTCTACCATATTGTGATCGCTATTGCTTAACGGTTCTATTACTTGAAGATCAGTGATTAGCTTATCATCCGTAGTTATTATTAAATCTAAAATACTGTCCAACCTCGTAGATTCTCTAGTCTTTTGAATAAGAAAGCTATCCTCGAGAAAATTAACTAAACGATTACCTTCCGCGTCTCGCTGCATTGCGTCGTAATTCACGTTAGCGCAATTAAAGTCACTCATAATTAAGGCCTGCCCACTACCTATTATTCTCTAAATTTTACGATATAACGCTTCGTCCGTATCAGCTGTTTGATTAGGGGGCCTGTATATAATGGCAACAAGAAGTTTGAAATCGTTCAATTTAAGTTCTGCATAGTCGAATCTATCGGTTCTGGAATTCTGTGCTTTAATTCTATAAAGTTCGCAATATTATCTTTGATATACAACATAACACCTTCTCCTTGCCTACCTATTCTGTTTTTAGCAAAAAGCTATAACCTCTAATTTGATGCTCCCCTACAAAGTCACGTGTTTCAGTGCTAAGCCACGATTCATTTATCACAATTAAATCAGTCTTTACAAGCAATTAAAGAAAAAAAATCGTTTATTTTATTTCGTAGGCTAGGTAGAACCTTCAATTTGTTTGTAACCGCGATACCTTCGCGTGCGCAAGGGAAATTTAAGGAAATTACGCCGGGACCGTTCGAGTTACGCCAGCCTGAAAAGAAGAGACAGTATTATGAAATAGTCTTCCTAAACGCTCAGCTCCAACGTTATTAAGATGAAGTCCATCTCCGAGGAACAAGACCCTCCTGCCGTAGAAACTGCTCCAAAAATTAGCAAAATGCACTCCTTCCTGTTGGCAAAGAGACTTTAGGTTATTGTTAATATAGGTCGCCTTGCTGTAGAACTCGTTACGTTGGATAATTCGAGGAAGTATACATGTTAAAACAATCTTATTAGTTTTTTCCTTTAGTCGCTCTATTAAGTCCCTATGACTAGCCAGCAGCTCTTCCGATTAGAATTTAAAACGTTATTAGTACCGACATGAATAACATACGTTGTGTCCTCTGAGGTTCCATCTGTAAAAAAACCAACACTCTTAGTTATATCTCCACCCTTGCACCAGGTTAGCAGTAACGGCGCCTACGAGGGGGGTTTCTCCCACAAAATTCTTCGAGCTGCACTCGAACAATGGAATCACCAACGAGTCGTATTTCAGGTTCATTTATGTCTTCGAAACCTAAAACAGAAAACTTATTGTTAGTTAATACTGGTAGACAAGTCTTAGGTTGTTTCAATGGGGCGAAGGGTCGGGAACTAGGGGAAGAGATAGGGCTGTTAGCATTATTTATACCATTAGTAGAAAGTGGGGCAGGAGAGGCCGCGACTGAAGAATAACTCCTCTCAGAAGGGTTAAGGGATTCTAATTTCGCCGTCAGGAGCATCACCCTTTCTTCAAGCCTCACTCTGGCCTCCCTCTCACGCTATGGCTCGTTCTTCAGCAAATCCATGTTCGAGCACCACCCGCAAACTAATTCATCGTTATTATTAGCTAAATTAAACGCGTAAGCAGCAAACTTTCCTTCGCACTGACTGCAAGTACTTGACGGGGGTGCCATGTTACTAACTAATTAAATTACTAGCGTTTGGAAATTAATAGCGAGTTAATAATAGTAATCTAATAACGACGTAAGTCTCTGGGAATAAGTAAGGAGCAATTAATAAATAAAACGTAGGTCTACCGCATGCTTAGTTGTGACGTCAAAAACAAGCCCGCCTAAACGTTCTTGAAACTCAGAAGACAGGTTCCTGTAACACAGAATTGTACTGAACGAATATATACGTAATTAAGCTACCGACGAACGTTCTGCAAAAGGAAACGTATTAATAAAGAGGGATAAAGGTACAAGGCAATTTATGATCAATAACAAAAAATAAAAAATAAAATAAAATAAATAAATAAAAAATAAATAATGAAATAACTTATCTGCCCGCTACTCGGCTGATTGTTTCCCACGTAGGGTGACCACACCCTACTTGATGATCGTTAGCAAAGCAAAATCAACCTTATTAGATCACGTTTTCTAAAAGATTGGAATTTCGCACTTCTCTAGCAAAACAAAACAAAAGCTATGTAGTAGCCTAAGTTTAATCAAGTAAATATAATAATAAATAGAGACAATCAATAAAATATATTGGTTATGAATAATTAATAACACGTGGTAATTTAGTTAAGAAGGAACCAAACACTATTTTTTTTAAAGCTACTTTGAATGAAACCACTTATTCACTTGGTAACACTGGACACTCTATAAAATACGTCTGTTCACAAGGGAGGACAGATCACTTATATACAGGGGCGTAGCCAGAATTTCTTTTCGGGAGGGGCTAATATACAGTATATATAGAGTATATATATTATCCACAAGAAAACCACAAGGAAAAAGAAAAATGATTCAAGGCCTTTCGTGTATTCAGAAGTACACCTCGTCAGGGAATGTACTCCTGAATACACGAAAGGCCTTGCCTTGTGGGTTTGTATTATTTATTGATTTCACGTGTTTAATTGTGAAATTCATCCCATATATATATATATATAAGTGTGTAAATGAGTAAAAACACATTCCTAAATGTATTACAATAATTAAACATGTGCTGAAGGTACTTGGCATGGCGTACTTACTCATAAATAATGCATAGAAATATCAAACCTATGATTTTATTTCGGGGGGCTGAAACCCTAGCCACCCACCCCTCCTGTCTACGTCCCTCTCTCTCTCTCTCTCTCTCTCTCTCTCTCTCTCTATATATATATATATATATATATATATATATATATATATGATACGCACAGACCGTGCATGGAACAAGGAACTATATATATATATATATATATATATATATATATATATATATATATATATATATATATATGCCAGTAACATGGGTACCAAGTGAAAGAGTATTTTCTAAATTTGGAGAATTCTTACGAAGAGACATTCTAGACTTAAGGCCAAACAAGTCAATATGAATATACGAGTATTTCTTTATTACAATTTATAATATTTATAGTCGTATTGTAATTAAAAGTTCTTCGAAATCAGTTTCTCTTTTTCATTTTGTAACTAGTCTGATTTGGAATCGGAATCGAATGAGAGTTGATTCCAACGATTCCAGAGGCAGGAATCGATTCTAGGGTCGACTCCACTTTTTCTAGAATCGTACACCCCTACTGATCACCCATGTCGGACTTTTCCCCTGACCCGTTCTTTTATAGTTTTACGGTTATGAAGATAATGAACTTGCTGACCAATCTCAAATGCCAGAGAGTAGCATAGTTTTTTTGGCTGTGCTACTCATTTTGAACATGGACGGAAATGTTTGCCATTATTAAATAATCTCGGATTTTAATCCTTCAGAGAAGAAAACTCCAGGAGGCACTCCAGCTGCTCAGTTTATTCGCCTTCCTCAAAACTTGCTTAAATATTTACACTGCCCGTTCTGCCTCCCCATTCGATGAAGGGTGATATGGAGCAGAATTAGTCGTGGTTGATCCATTTGTAATTCGGAACAGTTCAAATCCATCTGATTTAAACTAAAGACACTCACTTATTACCAGAATATTTAGAATTCTCTATGATGTAAAAATTCAGTTGTTTTTGAGGAAGTGACGGAATCCATCACTGCATCCATATGTGCAGCTTTAATTACTTTTGAGTGAACATCCACAAAGATGATGTGTTTATCCAACAAAAACTACATAAATCCTTTGCCACAGTCCCACTGGCCATTCACAAGAGTGGTAGCCTGAGCATATGGTTCATTCTGGTTTATTTTACAATATTGACGGCCTGCAAAGAGGTTCTCTATATTCTTGTTAATTTGAGGCCTTAAAACATGTAGTCTTTCCAGTAACTTTATTTTGACTATGGCTAAATGAGTGTTGTGTAATTCTTCGAGGATCTTTTGCTAATAATGCTGAAGGATTATAATTCGTTGTTCCCATATTAAACGATCTTCTTAAACTGAAAGTTCGTTTTGTTTCGACTTAAAACACTGCAATAAGAGATAAGCCTTATTAAGACACTAAGAAAGAGCAAATTTCACTATCTTTCCTAGAGTTGTCTTCCTTATCTGGCATGTTGAAAATACAGTGCATATTGGTATCAGGTCTTTGAGTTTGGAGTGGTAGCCTCGATAAAGTATCAGCACTGTTATGAGATTGTTTGTTTGAAGTGGATTTCAAAGTTGCATGCAAAAAGAATGTTTGCATACCCTTGGAGTCTGCTTGCAGCAAGAGGTTGACAAACTTTTGTTTGGACCCAGAATGAATATTAATGTCTTGCGGTTTGGTGACAAATGTAAATTTACACATTCAAAAATTGTGAAAAGCCACTGACTGAAGAGTGCCGCTTTTTCAAACTGAGCATAATTTCATTGAGGAATTTGGTGTGGCATAAGAAATTCGCTGCTGTCCTATTATCAGGAAGAATGTAGACGATAACATGCATGGAAACTTCAATGGCACTTTAGCATCATTATCAGCCAGCACAGTAGCAACAGAGAGGGCTGATTTCAAACTCTAGAATGGCGAGTCCCACTGAGATATCCACAATCAATGATTAAATTGTGGGAAGTATGTTGCTCAATTAAAATCTAGTTTGGATTAGTTTCTTGGAATGGAAATTTGTGTAAAAAAAATGTGTAGTACTCCGTTTTACATTTATAATTTTGAAAGTTTAATCTACTACACAAACTAACAACACATTGAATCAAGGGAAATCGGACTCTCAAGTAACTAAACAAAAACGTAGGAGTTGTTGCCAGATTTAAGAATTAATGAAGGGCGTACTCGACTGACACAATCGTCAATATGTTACAAGTAACATTTTATATAAATTTGAGTTATTTGATACCTCAAAAAGTGAAATAATTCCATCTATAAATTCTGACGATTAATATGGTTATCATGTCCTTAAACAGTGAAGAGATATGAGATATTACATTAAAGGTGGTGATAAAAATTGGACTATCATTGCAAATATATTTGGTTAAAAATGAGTCAATATACTCGTAATTTATGTAGTAGATTATCTTCAGTAAACGAACATTTTAAATTAAACAGGTACCACTTCCCGTTAGATTCATTTTCGTCCTACTGGGTCCTTACGATGTCGAAATGGATTACCGGGAAATTGGCAGATCTTTCTCTACTTTAATGTCTGACAAATCTTTCCGCAACGTGGCTTACAGAGCTTATTCTAGAGAGCAGCTTCTCGCCGCCATCAGCGAATTCCTCAACGCTTCCATCTTGTTTCCTCCTACAGAATGGAAAAACAATGACCTCGTTCCTATTGACGAGATCCAGAACAAAGCGCAAGAAATTCGAAGGAGAAAGGAAGACCAGAAAACTAAATTTCAAGAAGCGAGTAAGTGAAATATGATGAAAAGGCTTCTGGTCAAAATACGATTACTTTTTTAATTTGTTGTCAGATTCTGATATATGATTTTCAGAGTTAGTTTTTAGTAGGTCTGCCGGATCACCTGAAGATCAGGGCCCCGAGCCTTCTTTAGTTAGTCTTATTAAGCTAACTAACGAAAATATCACGACCTAACTTAACCAATCGTTAGGTCAACTGTACGCCTTTGACGATTGGTTAGGTTAGGTTGTGATATTTCGTTAGTTAGCCTTATAAAGCTAACTAAAGAAGGCTGGGGGCTCTGATTTTCAGGTGATCCGGTCTACCTAACGCAGTACACCTATTCTTCCAATGTTATTTACTCTTTCATTTTAGAAATAGCTTCGTTGATCAAAAAGGATGAACCAGGAGAAACAAAGGAACCTCCCCGAAGGGATCCTTTGAAACGAAAAGGAAGACTTTTCTATGGCCTAATTCAGGATGTGAAAATTCGATACTCTAAATACTGGAGTGATCTAAGAGACGGCCTGAGTTCTCAGGTTTTAACTACCAGTATTTTTATGTTCTTTGCCACCCTTGCTTTATCGTTAACGATTGGAGAAATCTACAGTAAGAACAAAAATCACAACAGGAAATAATTTAATTCACTATAAATTATTACTAGCATTTTATTTCCGATATAATTAAATTACAATCAAATTTGGTATTTCAGATATGTAGAAACCAATTCGCTCCAAGAAAATCATTATTTTCTTTTGAACAACAATTTTCTTAATTAAACGTCAGAGTCATACAGTTTACATTACAGTCCACAGCAAGGCTTAATTTAAACCCAGGCCTATACACGCCTATAATATGGTATCGCATACGGTAGGCTACCTTTATTTCATAATTAAATACAAAATAATAATTTGTATTATTAAATAACTACAAATTGCCTCGGATTTGCGATAAAGCCTATTGGGAATCGGGAAAATTGCCAAAGGTAGAACAAAATATGTAGGCGGATTTAAACAAAATTTAAGAGCACGAAGAATTACCAGAGCTGCCTAGTCATCAGCATCGGTTTAGGCAAGGAAGATTTGTTTAGTTTTCCTACAAGTTCTGAGTGAAAAACACGGATCTTCTCCTTCTTTTCAGTTAGTAACAATTTTGACACAGGTTAAGTCGTGATATTTTCGTTAAAACTGACGAAAATATCACAACTTAACCTAACCAATCGTCAAGGGCGTACAGCAGGGGTGGGTCCAAATACATATTTGTATTTACAAATACAGTAAAACCTGTATTTGTATTTGAGGCATTCTAAGGATGTGTATTTGTATTTGACTACTGTATTTGCTGTATTTGTTTCAAATACATGTCAAATACAAAGTACCAACTCTCTCTTTACTCGTGATATATATATATAAAAAATTTTCTGTAACTTCGCGTAGGTTGGAGGGAAAGCTCACGTCGTATAACAGTTAGTAGGTACTCTTCTGTTTCTCTCGGAGAGCTCATCTCGATGTGTTACTTTCCGAGTTCCGCCAAATATGAGTGCGCTGATTTAAGGGATCGTAATGGGGGTCAAGAACACCAGCCAACCGGAAATTACTTTAATTAATGTGCAGGTTATAGTTCGAAATCAAATAAATCAATGCTTAACGAAATCAATAAAGCTTCTTAACTCTAGTTCTTAGGATACGATATCTTTGAGTCAACGAAACCTGAGCCTACCGTCCTGCAGTCACTCCACAAAATAAAGACCTCGATACCGAAATTTCCCGAAATTCAAAGTCCACAAAATCTATACAGATCGGACCTTAAGTCACAATCCGGAGACCCTTTACTTAACCGCGTTTCAACCTTTACTTGCTGAAGTCTAGCTGGAATCTCCTGAGAGGGCGTTGGCCATCTTTATATATTAGAGGGAACGGAAGTGTTGACTACGTCACCAACATGAGAAGTTAAGGGGAGGAGGGAATTCATGGGTAAATCCCGGACGGGGCTTTTCTCATCCGTGGAGTCTAGACACTTTTTATTAATAGGGCGTAGTTTAGATGGTTAACAGTTTTTCCCTCTATAGGGTGTAGTCTATTTTATTAGTAGGGCGTAGTCTAGATGATTAACAGCTTTTCCTCTCTCTCGACTTATTCTACAACCTTACTTGATTGTACCTTTCAACCTCACATTCATTCTATATATATATATATATATATATATATATATATATATATATAAACTCAGAATGGTCCCCTGAAAAACTTATTTGTTAAACACAGACCGTGCATGGAACAAGGAACTCTTCTGGAAAATTACATCCCGGTGCCCACGTTGGGCTTTCCATCATGAAAAAAAAAACTATAGTATTTGTCATTTATTATTACTTATTCGAACTATAGTGGATGTAATTTCCCAGAAGAGTTCCTTGTTCCATGCACGGTCTGTGTTTAATATATATATATATATATATATATATATATATATATATATATATAAGCAAACAACCACAGGGAAAAGGAAACTGTGGTTGTTTGCTTATTAATAAGATCACGTGTTATTTTGTGATTTTAGTGCATATATATATATATATATATATATATATATATATATATATATATATATATATATATATATTGTTTAGAACATATAAATGACATATGCACGACAGATTACACTTGTCTAAACATGCTGAACTCTATAGTTTAAAATGCTGACAAATCATTAGTGGGCCACACATCACTAATGGAATGCAACAGTCATCAGTTAACTGTGTAATTACACTCCGCTCCTGAAGAGACTTTTCAGTGTTGCGGGCAAAGTTTTTCCTCCAGACAGGTGTAATTTAAGTGATTCACAATTTGTAGATTTAATGTTTATTAAATGTAACCAGAAACAACAAGTAATCAATAGCTTTTTTTTTTAAATACATTATTTTGTATATTTTTTTTACAGTATTATATCATATGGCAATAGAAGTAATGGTGCATATTTGAGACTTTGTATTTGTATTTGATAATTCATAAACTAAAATATTTGTATTTGTATTTGATATTCCCTGTAGGGGTGTATTTGGATTTGCTTTTGTGTATTTCGCCCAATCCCTGGCGTACAGTTGACCTAACCGAGCATTCAATTAACCTAACTAGTTGGTTAATTTTTACATTCACGTCTCATTCTAAAGTTGAAGGGCGGGATATTTTCGGGATTAATTGAATGCCCGGTTAGGTCAACTGCACGCCCTTGACGATTAGTTAGGTTTCGTGATATTTTCGTTAGTTTTAACGAAAACATCACGACTTAACCTGTGCCAAAACTGTTACTTGAGTGTTACTAACTGAAAAGAAGAAATTCGGGGTGCTACAAAGGAAAAGATCCAAAAACACTAATAAAACTATAGGATAGGCGGAGCAAGTGTAGTTTATGTCCCCCTGTGGTGCCTAGTGCAGTTTATGTTCCCCTACATTATCCTAGTGTAGTTTACTTTCTCCTACATTATCCTAGTGTAGTTTGCGTTCCCCAACTTTGTCCGCGTATACCTAATCAAATAAAACGTTAAAACTAATGAAAATATCACGACTTAACCTAACCAATCGTCAATTTGTATATAAATTGACGATTGGTTAGGTTAAGTCGTAATATTTTCGTTAGTTTTAACGTTTAATTTGATGGATTCATTTAAAAAATGTCTCCTAGAGATCCTAGTGTAGTTTACGTTCCCCAACTTTGACCTAGTGTAGTTTGTGTCCCCTTCTGAGTCAGGGGGACGTAAACTACACTTACTCTGGATAGGCCTATCCCCGTGAATAATTAGGTACAATGAGTTGCCTGTGTTAATTGAACTAAACAAATGCCTTGCGTAACCTAGTTGCCTACATCGAGAGAGAAGTGTGGTAGGCAACCACGCGCCCTACAAACATACGCGACGGTAAATATGGATATTACGGCCTCCACCCAATTTTTATGCCAAAATACATTTTCCTAGTAGTGTATGATGTGCTTTGTTCAAATCTGGCCTTCATTTTATGTGGAAATGAACCAATCAAAAGTTATGAGACTTCAAAGTTTTAACATATTTTGGTTCATTTCCCCATAAAATGAAGGCCAGATTTTAACATTGCACATCAAATACTACTATAAAAATGCATTCCAGTGTCCAAATTGCTAGAGAACCTACCTAACCTAACCTAACCTACCTAACCTAACCCTAATATCAATGGAATCATAAATGGGCTTACCTTTTTAACTGTTGGGTGGTGGATAGAGCTTGGCAATAGCCTTAATCTCCACCTTGATTCATCGTAGGAACACTTAGATCCACACTCTCTACATTTAAAATATGACTGTAACACACCATGTTTAACAAAAAATTCTACAGCAGAATTATCACTATTGTTAATTTCCATAATAACATCTTCGAAATACATCTCACATCCTTCACACGCCATATTGGAAAATCAACTAATGAAGAAAACGGAAAACACTATACCTCATTTTTTGTTTTTTTCCACCCAAATAGATATACTTATGATGACGTCATTCAAAAAATGGAGTTACGAAAATAATTTCTTTAAAAGCCTATAACATTATAAATACGCAATTGCACAAATAATAACATATACCATTAGACTCCTAAAATTATGCTGAAACGTTTGATAATAGCCAGTATTGTCAACTTGGTGGAGGCCGTAATATCCATATTTACCAAATAAATTTAATAATTTAACCAAAACACTACTTAGCAAGTTCTTTTGAAGACCTTCACAAACACACAACTTTTTACGAAAAAACATAGGCTTTTTGCCGTCGACTGTAGACATGAAATCTGGTGAAAATTTCCAACGGATCGCCTGGTTGATAGCAATCAACCATAGGCCTATATGTTTTTTTACACCTGTTCACCACCGTTCACACTTATAAAGGAGTTCGTTCTCTCATTTTTCCCTGCTTGCAAGATTAAAAAAAATCAATCTCTGAGAATTTGTTTCTTAGTAGGTCTCTAGCCAATCAAGACCAGACTGCTACTTGGAAAAAGCCTAGGGCCTGTCGACTAGGCAATTAGAAGTCTATAATTATGCAGTTCTGTTTACATCGAATTTTTAACATAGGCCTGTAGTTCTACACTCTAGTTGAAATCCACCTAACTTAATACTAGTGTGAAAACTGTGCCCTGCAAAAAAGCAAATCTTTTTCGTGTGCATAATAATAAACCTTAATAACAAGACAATAACAAAAAAAAAAAAATCGTCGTTAAAATTTTAAAGTTAAAACCAAAAAGTATTTAGTGTCAGCTTTTAAGTGTAGGCCTATACATGTTAAAAGCTACTGCTAGATACTTGGTTTTAACTTTGAATTTTTAACGTCAAATGTTTTTTTTGTTTGTTACTCTTGCCCTGTTCTTTTTAAGGTTTATTATTTTGCACACAAAAAAGATTTGCCTTTTTGCAGAACGCAGTTTTCTAACTGGTTCATGATTTTTGTAGACTTTTATTTAAAAAAAATTTTGTACAATATACATTTTATAAGGTGGTAGCCGTTTTATTATTATCGATTGAGAAATATTTTTCACACAACACAAATTGTAAAATAGCCGAAATTTTGTTTTTGCGTGTTGCCGAAAAGAGGCGTGACGCTGGGAGGAGCTTGGAACTCTCGACGAATAAGCTCCGCCCTGCGTCACGCAGACAAATATACCAGGGTTGCCAGGTCTGTCCTCTTGGGGACAGTCTGTCCTATTTCAGGTTCGGTTGTCCTAAACATTTTCAAATAAAGGGGACAACCCAAAACTGTCCTCTTTTGTCCTATTTGAGAAATTTATCACATGCATTATAAAAAGAAACATTTAAGAACAAATATAATTTTAAACATAAAGTATAAGAGAATATAAATATAACGTACATATATTTACGTTTCTTCAAATGGTTTACACAGTCTCGCCGTCACTGAAGTATGTACAATGTACGTATTACGTATTGAAACGTTTTATTACATTTTGGCTATGCATTGCGAAACATTACAGTGTGCCGCGTGGCATGCCGCTTAGTTTTAATGCATAGACCAGTGATGTCGAACCTATGACACGCGTGTCAAAGGTGACACGTTGCTGTTTTTTTGTTGACACGCCTAAACTGACATTTCTATCGTCCAAAAGTTAAACAAAAACTATAAAGAATGAAAATCGATCAAATCAAGAGACGTTTTTAATTTCATCTAATTAAATAGGAAATGATTATATATATTTTTTGTAAATAAACATTCAATTCTCTATATTTGATGGCTATTTAATTACATATTACTGTGGTTGGATTTGAATTGAAATAAATTACCATTATAAATAGTATAAAATTAAGCTTTAATTTTGGCTAGCAACTCTGAATTATATATTCATAATTCAGAATTGGCAACCCTGATTTCTTCTTTCTCTGTCTTTAGTCGAGCCATGGCGTCGTTTTACACGGGCATTTTGATTTAATGAGTCTAATTAAGTCATTATTAATCACTGTTGTGTAGTGTTATGTTTCATTATTAATTAATATTAAGTGTTTGCTGGTGTTAATTATTAGTATTAAGTGCTATTGATATTATTGTGTTGGAAAATGAAAATTTATCTCCATTAACATTATTAACTGTGGTACCGTTGAAACTAATTAGGCCTAGTTAATTCATCGTTTTACTTGTTCTAACATCCATTTGTCACATTAAATATTTGTGTTAACGATTTTGAATTGCTATTGTTTTTTAATATTTCAGCCTTATCATAATGGCGGAATCAGTAAACAAAAAAATAAAATTGTCAAAGAAAGGAAGCGGAAGGAGTTTCCAAGATTGGTGGACTGAAAAACATGGCGTTATTGATACGAACGACAAAGCTCTATGCATCCTGTGTAGTAAAACAGTTGTGAGCAGAACTTGGAATGTGAAAAGGCTTTTCGACACTAACCACCAATGGCTTCTAGAAAAAAGTGAGCAAGAACGTAAAGAATATATATTGCGAATGTTAAAAGATAAACAGTCTCAATCAGACAATTTACTTAAATTTGTAAGTGGGCCTTCAAATTTAGTGTCTGCAAGCTTCAGTATTTCACATACTATTGTCCAGCATGGAAACTCACTTAGTGATGGAGATTTCGTTAAGGAAGCTTTTATGAAATGAGCACCATTTTTATTTGATGACTTTCAAAATAAAGCAGCTATTATTCAGCGTATTAATGAATTACCAATTAGTAGAAATACTGTTAAAGACAGTGATGAAGATGAACTCTGATATAGAAAATCAAGTGGAAAAAGACTTAAATGCATGTGATTTCTTTTCTATTTGTCTCGATGAGACCACCGATGCTACGTCATCTGCTCGATTAGCTATTATTGCTAGATATCCCAGTGGCAATGCAATATATGAGGAATTACTTAAGTTAGAAAATTTGCCTCTGAATACAACAGGAGCAGATATATGTGAGGTTGTTGTTAGAATGCTTCGTGATAAGCAGATAGATATGTCAAAAATAGTGTCAGTTACGACAGATGGTGCCCCAAATATGGTTGGACGAAATGTTGGATTTGTGAAACATTTTACAGAAACTGTTGGTCATCCGCTTGTATGCTTTCATTGTATTATACATCAAGAGGTATTGTGTGCAAAGGTAGGTTTAAAAGAAGTTAATGATGTAATGGCAGTTGTGACAAAAATAGTCAATTTGATAGCTTCATGGGCTTTGCACAAACGAGAATTTATGTCACTGTTAAATGAAGTTGATTCAGTTTATAATGGATTACTTATGTATAATAATGTGCGATGGTTAAGTCGCGGTAAGGTACTTGAACATTTTGTGGAATGCTTAAATGAAATCAGGATATTTTTAAATACGAAAAATATAGAACAGTTTCCTCAATTAACTGATGTGGCTTGGCTCAGTAGACTTATGTTTTTCACTGATCTGTCATTACATCTGAATGAACTCAATATTAAATTACAAGGTTTTGGAAAAACTATTGATGTAATGTTTGGCTTGATCAAAGGCTTTGAAAGCAAGCTCAACATTTTTAAACGTGACTTGGAAAGTAGAAGTTATAAGTACTTTCATAGGTTGAAGAAACATTTTGATGAAATGAAGTGCCAAGACAGAGACGGCTTGGAACAAGCTCGAGAACAATTTGTTGAAATTTTGAACTATAATTGAGCAGTTTTCAAAAAGATTTGTGCAGTTCAGAGAGTTAGAAGTTATAAATTTTATAAAATATCCTGATAAAGCTGTTTTTACAAATCTGAAGTTAGATTTGTTTGACTGGTTAGATTTAAATGACTTTGAAATGCAGTTAGCAGAGTTCCAATCCAGCTCTATTTGGAACCAAAAGTTTATTGATCTTAGATCTGAGTTAGAAACACTCGAGCGAGACCGCTTGCAGGGATCTGTGAATAATAATTCTGACAATGAAATTCTGACAATGTGGAACTGGATCCCGGAAACTTGACACTCTTAAATGACTTGTCAAAGCTATACTGACAATTTTTTCATCAACTTACTCCTGCGAAATTTTGTTCTCAACTTTGAATAACATCAAAACGGACAAGAGAAACAGATTGGTTGATGATGTCAGTGCTGCTTGTGTAGCATTAAAATATACGAATTACACGCCTGCTATAAAAGAGCTTTCTTCAAGAGTACAGCAACAAAGAAGTCACCAAATGGCAGGTAAAATTGTAGTTTTTATTTTAAAACATTTTATTGTAATTTATTTTTATTTTTCCTGTATTGTTCAAATGAGCTAGAATAGATAGTTTTATTATTATAATTGCGATGTTCCTTTGATAACAGTGATCGTTTATGTATGTGACACGCCACTTGAATATGATCACGAAAATTTTTAATTTTTGACACCCAGGGTTGAAAAGGTTCGCCATCACTGGCATAGACCCTATGCAGCTAGACTATAGAGCCTATCAGTCGCGAATCAAACATAAATCAATGTGGTTGTGATTTTGTTCGTTTGATCATGTTAAGTGAATAACCAAGTTTATATAATATAGTTACATCGCATTATTTGAAATATAAATATATAGCCCTTCAATATGGGAAAGTGGAAGAATACATACATATAATGATAACAGACATTATAATAAAGACTGAGAAAACCAATTTAAATGGCTTTCGTGGAAGAACAGTTCTTGTATGTGTAAGTGGTGCAATTGTGTATTGACTTTTAGCATAAAATAACTCGGTATGGTAATAATTTAAACCTGTCCCTTTTTAAAAAATTTATAACATTGGCTGTCCCCTTTTTTTTTAGTGTTTGTCCCATTTTAGGGATATCACCTGGCAACCCTGAAATATACCCAGCTGAACAACTTTGACCAAATAAACTTTGCTCTGAACGTTTTTGTAATGAGCCAATTTGTTCTATGTTTGCACCAAATTATTCGCGACGACGTCCTCAATCTATTGGTGTAAAGTGCGTGTGGCGTAGTTTCTTCTGAAAAAAGGCACAGCCCTCAGAAGAGCCGTCCACGAAGTGCTAGTCGGGATAAAAAAAAAGCTTTGTCTACGTGCTACCGTGCATGGAGGATAAATACAGGGACCTAATCGTAATACTCATATTAAGAGAGTAAACTAATTTTAAAAATTAAGAACAGGACTAACATTATCCATATTTAAATTAGTTTATTAACACTATAAAAAAACTCTATGCTGCATCCTACTAACGGAACGTATTTTTCTACACGTTAGGGGGCCCCAAAATTTTACATTTTTTTTTTATTCTGGGTGAAGATTTAGGAAGGACATGGCTCAAGTACCAAATCTTTTTTACAGTAAACAACAGTCATGGTTCACAGCCACGGAAAGCTTATGTTCTATCATGATATCTCCATGAAATGTGCTCCTTTTTCGTCTTGGTTTTTGTAGAAGTACGAGCATTAGATTTGCAGATAACAGCATTTTTTTTGTTTTGTTGTCTGTTATGACTTTTTTTCAGAGTGTAGTGTTGATATAATGCATCGTGATAGTCTTCACTCCAGTTGTAATAAAAATTAAATACACTGAATGTATTATTATGAATATTGTACTAAGATACTTTCACTGTAGCTTCATAGATTATAGGGCAAAGAGAAATTTAAATCAGAAATGCAGGACTTGCTTATAGGTCAAATTCAAACCTGTAAGGGACTCCAAATGACTCTCTTGACCAAGGGTCCATGAACCGTAAGGCCACCATTGCTGATATAATATGAATCTAAACGTGGACATGAACCTTTAAATACTAACTGGGTTCAGCATGCCTTATTCTAAGGGGCTACATCATGGTCACAACGAAACAGCTCTTTCTATTAGATCAGCGAAGTTAAGCGTCGTTGGATCTGATCACTAGTTGAATGGGTTACCGGTCTCTGCGTTCAGATGATGTAGCACCCCATCGTTCGAACCTCACGTAAAACTGTACTGTAACTCCTGTCATTTGACCCTTGCTGTTATGAAGGAGGATAAACAATCTCTAATATTATTATTATTATTATTTAGCCCATGTCTCTGGCATTAATTTTTGTGACGTATATACAGTATTTCGATCTCAAGCATGATTGTCTGGCGGACGATATGGTTCAAATTCAAATATCTCGGTCCATGAATTTTTAAGAGAAAAGGTCGGAGTTTTTAGAACGGGACAAATCAAGGAATTTGGCATTGTCTTGATTTTGGCCAAAGAAAGGAGGATGACGGGGCAAATTGACGAATATGCACGAATTATGACTAAACTGTAAATAATTTTTATGACAGACTCTATATTACAGGTGAAAACACTAATATGGCTATCGGTGTAGGAGAAACTCTCTTTGTAGCAGGTATTAATGGTGCAATGTTGTCGCTTCTTGCTGCTCAACCTCTTGTGCTAGGAGGACCACATGGCGTGCTGATGGTATTCGACCTGAGTCTACTAAGTGTTAGTAAAATATAATAGTGAATGATTTCCATTATGAGAAGATCGACAAAAACTGAAAACTAGACCACAAACACACAACTTTTTACGAAAAAACGTAGGTTTTTTGCCGTCGACTGTAGACTTGAAATCTGGTGGAAATTTCCAACCGATCACCAGTTGATAGCAATCAACCATAGGCCTCTGTAGTTTTTATAAAACTAAATAAGTAGATTATAAAAAGTTAGATTATAAAGATTCACGAATGACAAGGTAGATTAGGTAGATTATAAAAATTCTAAATTCTAAAAAATTATAAAAATTATAGATTATAAAATTTTACATATGACAACATTATTTGCAAGAATCGAAGTTCATGAAACTTGTATAAACTTATAAAAAATCAATTATTCTTTAATTTATTTTTTAGGTTTGCGAAAATTTGGACATAGACTTCTTATCAATACGAGTGTGGGTGGGCATTTGGATCCTAGTGATTGGTCTCCTTGTGGCTGCTTTTGAAGCGGTGGTCATTGTCAAAAAATTCACTAGGTTCAGTGAAGAAATTTACTCCTCTCTCATCTGCTTAATGTTTATAAGTGTGGCTTTTGAAAACCTAGCTCTCATTTTCAAGAAGCATCCATTGTCATCTTCCCCTTTCGTTTTCAGAGCTTCGAACGACACTGAAATGTAAGCAAGTATGACACTTAATTTACACTGTTATATAGTGAATTATGTTATATGTTTTGTATGTTGTAACTATGTTTTATGTTATATAGTAGCAGGGTCGTACCCAGAAATTTGCCAAGGGGGTGTCGAACTTGGAACTAATCGTAGAAGTATAATTGAAATAGAGATAAATAATTTTTATGTACGTTCATGATGAGCTTATCGTTCAGTTTGAGATGATTAACTAGCTACTGCTAAGACACATTATGAATAAAAATATAAAATTATATTATAAAAAATATAAAAATTATGATAAAACTCTGATTAGTAACATAATATTCAATGCAAACGGCAATTAGGATGCTCAGATTTGTATTAACATAAGAATAAAAAAGTGCTAATTTCGAGATTAAGCATTTCCTTGGACTGTTACCTTTATAAAAGAAAATTATTTTCAGGGCCGGATTAAGAGTTTTCGGGATCCTAAGCCATTTTAGATATTTAGTAGTAGGGGAGGCAAGAGCAAGCGCCGAAGGCTCGAGTTTCTAGGAGTTCCGGAGACGTCGTTTGCTAGAAAATTTGAAGTTTTAGGCTGAAACTACATTTTCTGCCTTTTAAAATAGACTGCAGTAGAGCATCTCTTTTAGCATGAAGATATCAAATTTATACTGAAAATTGCTCGATATAACATACAACGTTTTACTAATGCACAATAAGATTTTAGAATTATTCTAACAATATTATTCTAACAATAAATTCAGGCGCCTCACTTTTTTCCTGGCAAAGTTATTGAGAATAGGAGGGGCATCATCTAAGGTGAGTCTACTCCTATTCATAGCCATTATCGCCAAACCTGACAGACGCTCTTCTCCCATAGTACATCGTAACCAAGTTTTTAACCTTCGTAAGTTTGAAAATGATCGCTCAGGAGTAGCAGTCGTTACAGGCTGGACAGCAATAACCTGTAATAATCTATGTATGACAGGAAAACTGTTTCTGTCGCATTTATCCAAGGCCAAGATAGCATCTGTTGGTCTACACAAGTTAGGTACTGACTTCCACATCTCCGCCCAAACATCTCATTCTCCTATAGCTTGCTGAAGTGTTGCAAGATGTAGATGTAGTACTTGTTCCTGATGAAATTTTTTCACTTTCATTCTCATCCTGTTGTAACCTAGCAATTTTACTGGGATTATTTTCCAAGTTCTTGTCCCTTCTCAATTAATTTCTTTACCTTAATTACTATGCTTTTGAAGTCGATTGTTGGAATGGAAGCACAGATCATTCACTTCTTCCGCGATAATTTCAGCGTATTTCTGAGTGCTAAATGTTGCAGTAATGAGCTTATGTTCAAGATAAGCTTTGAATACATCCTCACAAGTTGGTAGTTGGTTGCCAGGAAGCTCTGCTGGCGTTCCGAAAACAGAATGCTTCACTTTTTCTCTTGTTATACCAGAAGAGGCCATGCAAGCTATGCTATTAATCTGACACAAAATAAAATAAAATGCTGAATCAGGAAACACATAATGGGTCAAACCAATGATAGGTCACAAATACACATCTAGGCACACAAATACACAAGATAGGTCAAACACATACGAGTCGTACATTTTAAAATAAGCAAAAACAATGTTTATTAATGATTTTTTGATGGATATTGGCATTAATTGAGTTTATTGTTGATATCCTCATACCTGTGAGGCGAAAAATTAATTTAAAGAAACATGCTAAACAGGATCTTTTGTGGACTTTTTCACAATTTATTTTTTCATAGTTGCTAGCACCGAAATTAATATTCCTAAAAGATATGACTTATTCCTTAATCAGTGACTACTCGGGCATCTTTTTCAGCATGTTTCATTAAATTAAATTTTTTCAACCCACCCTAATATACAGTTGCCCGCATATGTAATGTTCCTCGACTCACAGGCGACTCCGTACATGTGGCAATGCCGCAGCGATAGTCAAGGTACCCCAACTGGGGAAGGCGGGGTGAAGGAGAGACAATGAGTCCAGCAACATATAACATTGATATACAGGTAAGGCGCCATTCAAAAATTACGTAACGCTGTTTTTGCTAAAACCTGACCCCCCCCCTGTAACGTTCCCAACGTGTGGGTGTGGGGTGGGGGAAGCGTTACATAACATCTTAGGGGTGCCTGGTGTAGCGTTAGAGAACATTCCTTGGGGATCTGGGGTGTCAAGTTTCAGCAAAAATAGCGTTACGTAATTTTTGAACGGCCCCTAATTATAATGTAATGTCTGTGTTCATAAAGATAAACGATTAATATGATCGTGAACAGCGTTGAACTCCATGTTTACTAGTCTTATACAGCAAGAAGGTTCCATTATGATTACTGCAAGTCTATATGAACAGATACCACAATACAACATTTTATATACTAGTGAATTTGAACCAAAAATAGACCGTACTGAGCGGACGCATTTCCTGGGCTCTCTAATATTGCTTCTACTTTTGGATATTGCCAATAACTTTACTTTTGGAAAGTTCTGAATTTTATATACTTGCGTTTATATTCACATTGTTAGAGTTAAGTAATTGAATATTAGTAGTTTTTAGCGATTTAGAAGTTTTCATAGCGTGCCGGCTTAATTTAACTTAAACTTGTGACGGTTATAAACTAATTTAACTTGCGCGGTGCCGTCGCAGAAAGCGTCGTGTGTTAGGTGTGGGGTAAATCGGTGGTATACGGATTTTAAGGATTATAACGGCGGTCCTATGGCGATTACCGAGAGATCGGTTTGTTTCTTGTGATTTAAGGGAGGAAATAGTTGACAGAAAACGTAGTGTACGTGAGGTAACGGAAAGACTTGCAACGCTTGATGAGGGCAGGGGTAGGGCTACAGTTGACGAAAGCCGAACCAATACTAACGTCGAAGATGTTAGTAATTTGAAGGGTGAGGTGCGTAACCTAGTTTCTAGTTTAGGTAGCTTATCGGGAAGATTGGATAGAGTTGAGGAAGGGGTTAAGGTTGGTCCGAGATTAGTAGATGGGGAGGGATTTAGAGAAGTTAAGGGTGGGGCTAAGCCACGTACGTTAGGTGATAGGAATCTTCCCCTATCGAGGTTTCGAACCCTTTCGGCCATTTGGATAGGGACGTGAACGAGGGGGAAAACTATTTTAATTGGGGACTCTTTAGTGCGCCATATGGACAAAGAGTTCGTTGAACGGCATCCAACCAAGAGGAGGAGGGTCTGTCTCCCAGGGGCCAGGGTTGACAGAGTTAGAGACGAATACCCTTCGTAAGGTGTGGTCAGAATTCAGTGATCCTAGCCTTTTTATAAAAGATGGGGTGCATTTTAATGAAATAGGTAATGCTAGGCTAGATAGGTTAATTGACAAAAACGTTCGAAAGCTGTATAGGTCGAAGCCTTCTTTAAACATTGTGGGTCCGGGAAAAATAGTTTAAAACGCCGACCCGTGGTAAAAAATAACTTAAACGTCTTTTATTGTAACGCGCGTAGTATTAGAAATAAATTAAACGAATTTAAGGCGATAATTTATTCCGGTAACTAGGATATAGTTGCTCACTGAAACGTGGTTAAATACCGTGACTCGGGACTCGTTGGGGGAACTTGATATACCGGGTTTTAAACTCTTTACTAATGATAGGTTACATAGGATTGGTGGCGGCGTTTTGCTGTACATTCGTAATTCCCTTAGGGCTATCGAGGTTAGATAGATTTTCCGGCAGCAATTAATGCGATATGCCTTGAAGTTTGGGCACGTAGTCTTAGTTTCAATTTTGTTGTTGTTTATAGACCTCCCGTTCAATCCCTCGATACCGATATTAGATTTTACACACTTCCTGGTAACTTTATTAATAATCGGGATAGTATAGTTGTCGGGGACTTTAACTTCCCTAACGTTAATTACGAGACTTTTACTGGTAACGATGAGGGTTTGAGATTGATTGAGTTCATGGAAGATATTTTTTTACGACAGATAGTTACCGAACCAACGCGCGGTGACAATATTTCAGACGTGGTGATGACGAACGGCGAAAATATAGTCGAAGGTTTAGTAAGTAGGCGAGAGTTTAGGATGTAGTGATCATCAAATTATTAGGTTTAAGTTATTGATGGAAAACACAAAGGATAGTTACGTAATAGAAGTCCTTGATTTTCGTAGGGCCAATTTTGATAGTTTTGCGGATAGGATGAGAGTAGTGGACTGGGATAACTTATGGGTAATGAGGAAAATTTGCATTGGGAGGCGTTTAAAGATAATTTCTTGAATATCGAAAGGAAGTTTATTCCTCATAGGCCCAAGCGCGCTAGAAATCATGGTAGGCCCAAGTGGTGGACTAGGGAAATAGGTGAGTTCATAAACGAGCGTAACAGAGTGTATAGACTTAATAAGCGCAATGGCACGGTAGCTAACGTTAATAGATACTTCGAGCTTCGACGTCAGGTTAAAAGATCAGTTAGGAATGCTAAGCGTAATTTAGAGATACTTATAGCTGCGGATAGTAAACATAACCCAAAAAAGTTTTTCGTACGTGAATAATCGTAAGCCAATAAAAGATAATATAAGCCCTCTCGTGGACGCTAATGGCGCTTTGGCTTCCGACGCTCAGGCGATGGCAGGTATTTTTAATAACTTTTGCGACAGTTTTTACCGTAGAAGACGTCAATAATGTCCCCGACGTGGACGATATCGTTCCATTTAGCAGCGAGACTATTTTGGATGAAATAACTGTTTACGAGGGTGAGATTGCGCATTATATCGATAGGCTAAAAGTTAGCAAGGCTCCAGGCTCTGACGCGTTTTATCCTAGACATCTGAAAGATTTGAAAGACGTTATCGTAGGCCCCTTAACGAAGATTTTTAATCAGTCACTCGAAACGGGGATTATTCCTGAAGACTTCAAATTAGCTAACGTCACACCCATTTTTAAAAAAGGCGACCGTACAGTAGCTAGCAATTATAGGCCCATTAGCTTAACGTCAACTGTCAGTAAACTTTTGGAATCCGTAGTTAGGGATCGTATCATCGATCACTTAGAAAGTCGAGATTTGATTAATAGTAGTCAGCATGGGTTTCGACGCCATAGATCTTGTTTAACAAATTTGTTAGAATTTTATAACGAAATCGTGCGCGAATACGATAGGCATAGAGCGGCTGACGTTATTTATTTAGATTTTAAAAAAGCGTTCGACACAGTTCTGTATAGAAGATTAAGTGTGAAGGTTAAAGCGCACGGTATACGCGGTCAGGTAGCTAACTGGTTAGTGGAATAGCTTCGTGCTAGGAGACAAAGGGTCGTTGTTAATGGTAGTGAATCGGGGTGGTTGGATGTTGGTAGCGGTGTCCCTCAGGGCTCAGTGTTAGGTCCATTGCTATTCGTAATTTACATTAACGACATAGATGTAGGATTGACTAGTAACGTGTCAAAATTCGCGGACGATACTAAAATAGGCTGTAAGGTTGTTAACGAGGACGATAGAAATAGGCTCCAAGACGATGTAAATAGGATTATGGAGTGGACGGATAAGTGGCAGATGCAATTTAACGTAGACAAATGTAAAGTTTTGCATATAGGTTCTCGTAACAATAATTACACGTACACGATGGATGATAGAGAGTTAGCGAGCGTTGACGAGGAAGTAGATTTAGGCGTACGCGTATCTAAGGATTTAAAAGTTAGGAGCCAGTGCCTGGAGTTTTGCGCAAAAGCTAATAGGATGTTAGGCTTCATAGCGCGTAATTTCGAATTTAAATCGAAGAATATCATATTGCCCCTTTACAAGTCCCTAGTCAGGCCTCATTTAGAATATGCCGTTCAGTTTTGGTGCCCGTATTTGCATGGTTTGTAAGCGCTCTTATTTTACTTCTTTTCATCTTTCACCCCTTTCCTATTCTCTTCGACTATTTTTCCGACTTGTCGGCAGTGGCCAGCGGATGATGATGGGGAGTCTTTCTTTCTCTTTTTCTGAATGAATTTTAACCCAAGAATGATAGGTTTTGCTACTTACTTAACCCCTTATTCTCATCTTTTAACCCCCTCCTCTTTCCTTTCTCTTGGGCTAACCATAGAGTGGATCTTAGGGTCTTTGTTAGCCTTAGCTTCTGTAGATCTCCCTCATTCCCCTTCCCCACCCATCAGTCTCGCGTATATTAAATTATTATGTAACAATACTAATAAAGCTGTTTGTGGAGTCCGTGTGTATCCTTAAACCTTTACTAATTTACGAATCTACACGATTATATATATATATATATATTATAATATATGTATTGACATTGAGCGAGAAAAAGATTGAGACAGTGTGAGAGAGAGAGCGAGGTAGAGGGGCAGAGAGAGTTTGTAGGAAATGGCTTATCGATTGTTACACAAAGAACTTGTCAACAGTTTTGATCTGAATAACAGTAACTGATTATCAAAATCACAAAAATAATCCACGGTTATCCTCGCTTAAATATATTTATATATACTTATAAATTCATACAATATTATAGTAATGTTTGTGCAATGACGTTCATGGGCCAAACCGTGGTGTTGATATGGTTACTTTCCCTCGCCGTCCAGGAGAGACAACATATAGGAGTGTCAGTGGAAACCGTAAGGTGACGGTTGCATGAAGTAGGATATCACTACCAGTTTGTGGCTGATGCCTATTATAATAATAGTGTTTTCCAGATTGTATTTGTATTATCAATGTGGAGAGCTAATGATTTAATCACGATGGATAGATAAACCCATTAATGTTTTCCAGATTTCCTATTGCATTATCAATGTGGATATATTAGGTCTTAACAAGGAATATATATACTGTATATATATATATATATATATATATATAACACCAATTCTCTATTACAACAAATATACAATGGTTGAGAATGTTTTACTAAATAGTTTATCACACAAAATGATGAAGTCATACAAAATGCTCACAGCTATACCCGGTTCATAGTTAGTATTTGCTCCATCCCCCATTATTGTCTATTACATCTTGTAAGCTGTGGGGCACAGATGCAACATGATTATGTATAATGTGTGGGTTCCTTCGGAACATCTCCCACTCAGCCATAGTTTGATCCAGCAGCTGGCGGCTGGTCCACTCCTGGCCAGGCTCCCACGAGTTCACCACATTCCCCCACACGTTCTCAATGGGGTTGAGGTTACATCCCTTACTAGGCCAGTCCAGTAGTTCTGGATTTCGCCGCTCCTCGAACCGCCGCCTAACAATCCTGGAGGTATTGATGAGAGAATTGTCCTGCAAATGGATTTTAAATATTAAAAGAATTATATCTCATGCATACGCTTCATCAGTAACCCACTATTCGAGATAGGTTTTAACCCCTATGTATTAGGGGTTTCTCTCAGCTAAATGTAATTGTGCGTCATTATACAAATAATACAGTCTGCAGTTATCCAGAGTAAAATCCTAAAGTGTTGTCATAGTAGTGAAAAAGTTAAAGAACAATTTTATGACCATTATTCGTCCCATGTAAATGTGGAAATCGGACATACAAATGCGTGTAATACATAAATCTTACTCCAGTAATAGTATATATAATATTCTGTAACACACAAATACAACATACCTGCATAAAGATAATCTGCTCAGGATAGGGTAAGACATACGCGCGTACAGAAGGCAACATCACCTCCTCCATGATCTCTATATATATTGATCTGCCGTAAACCTCCCGTGGATCTCAGTCATCTCTCCTAGTCCTTGCAGGTGCATCCATCCCCACACATTTGCCGTCACGTGCCCACTCCGTGCCACTTCGTAAATATTTTGGCGGGCATATCTCGTGTTGTCCTGTCGCCAACACCGAAGTCGGCCCTGAGTTGTAGACGCAAACATCTCGTCAGAGAAGATAACTGCTCCAGTATGCGAGATCATCATTTATATGCTGGCGAGCAAACGAGAGCCTGGCCTGACGGTGTTGTTCCTCGTCTCTTTTTTGGCAGGAGTACGGTGGTGATATCCTGCTTCATGCAACCGTCTCATTACGGTGTCCACTGACACGCCCATATGTAGTGTCTTCCCTGCGTTGTTGATAGGATCGTTCTGCATTTCGTTGATTATTCTCCGGTCTTCTTCTGGGGTGGTCTTTCTTGGTGCCCCACACTTAGGACGATCTAGCAGATTCCCAGTCTCCTGCCACCTCTGCACCCAGCGTCGAACAGTAGGCTTCGAAATTTCCAGTTCCATGGCTATGTCAGCTACAGAGAGGCCTGCTTCCCGCATACCAATTATCCGGCTTCGCTGTGCAACTTTATCTTGAGCTGGATTCATTTTCAGAGTCGGCGTTCGTCATACGGTGTAGAAACATGGTATGAACATAGATCATGCCAGTAACCATGTCAACACCTCGGTTTGGCCCATCAACGTCATTTCACAAACATTAGCATAATATTGTATGAGTTTATAAGTGTATATACTGTAAACCAGGTTAATTTCGCGGCAGCAAATTTTCGCTCTTTCATATCCTTAGACGAGTTTGCGGCATCATAATTTCGCCGTCAACAGCTGCTAGTTATAATCTTACAGATTAAAATGACGTCATGAATGACGACATTTATTCTGGACTGTGATTGGTCGAGGTTGAGGTCGTATATCAAGGCAAGTTTTATCTCTTGGTATGCAGATAAAGTTTCAGTAGCACTCAACGTAAATGAATCTCTTGGTAAGATAGATTTGAAGCTCTCCACACTGAAACCTATTCATGTTAAATGGATTGTCTCTGCATTGGATAACCTATACAAAATGAGGGAGACCATTCAGAAGGGTTGGGAAATTAGCGGCATTCATGACATTCTTGTTATACGGTAATCATACAGTATAATTTAAGATGTTTTATTACAATATACTGAATTTACTTTTCAAATAAAGTATTTTAATGATCTAAGTTTTATTTTCTTACTAAGTTTTATTTTCTTACTATCTTCCAAAGATTAGTTTAAATTTTCAAATTTTCGCTTGCTGGATATTTTCGCGTAAACTATAGCCTACGCGAAAAACGCAAAATTTCCTGCAGGTAAACATTTCTCATTCACTACAGGGTGGGCCGTAAGTTTCCATACATAGGAAAAATTAAACGTTTGTTTTTATGTTTCAGATACCCTAAGAATATGCGTTTGACGTAAGATCTTGTTTACTGATGAAGCAAATTTTTACGTCAATGGAGAGGTTAATCGGCAAAACATACGTTATTGGAGTAATGCTAATCCTAACTGGCTGAGTCCGACGAAGATGCAAGGTGCCGGTAAAGTGGTGTGGGCCGGGATATGGGATGACAGAATTATTGGACCAATTTTTGTCAGTGGAAATCTTAATGCCGAAAGGTATCTTAACATGTTGCAAGAAGAGATTTTCCCATCCCTGCTAAACGAGGAAGGTAACTTCCCAGTTTACTTCCAGCAAGATGGAGCTCCACCTCATTATGGTCTTCACGTGCGTCGGTATTTGGATCAGCAGTTTCCGGATGCTTGGATTGGTCGGCGTGGTCCTGTGGAGTGGCCTCCCAGATCCCCAGATCTCACCCCCTTGATTTCTATCTTTGAGGGCACTTGAAGGCCATGGTGTATCAGGAAAAGATACGAGACATAAATCATCTAAAGGAACGTATCACCAACGCCATTACAAGCATAACGTCAACTGTGCTAATGCGTGTTCATCAACGGTGGGGAACACGTATTGAAATGTGTTTTCAAAACAATGGCAACCATGTAGAGCATATTATATAAATAAAAATGGTTGTCCATAACAAAATGTTTATTTTTCCTATGTATGGAAACTTACGGCCCACCCTGTAGTATATAAAAAGTTCTGTTGTCGTAGCTGTTCATATAGATTTGCAGTAATCATAATGGAACCTTATTACGGTGTCCGGATAACTCGGTACTGGAAAACTCGGTACCGGACAACTCGGTACCGGAAAACTCGGTACTAGGTCAACTCGGTACTAGGACAACTCGGTACTACTACTTTTGTAGCGCAGATTATTCTGTGCTCCGCCCAGATATATAAATGGGTTAGTTTAAATATTGTGACACTGA
Source organism: Bathynomus jamesi (assembly GCA_023014485.1). Taxonomy (NCBI): domain Eukaryota; kingdom Metazoa; phylum Arthropoda; class Malacostraca; order Isopoda; family Cirolanidae; genus Bathynomus; species Bathynomus jamesi. The sequence goes on along the minus strand of JAJOZX010000772.1, from coordinate 225,871 downwards.
AGTTTGTAAAAACTATTTGATAAATAGTTATGATAAAACAGTTAATAATTGATTGGTTTATTTGTTTTTGTTCAGTTATTATTGTTAGTTTAAATATTATGACACTGAAGTTTGTATAAACCATTTCATAAATAGTTAATGTTGATTGGTTAAAAGGAACTACAGTTTGACAGTGGATGTGCTGATCAGAAACGAATTTTAATATTTGGAACCGACCAAGCTCTTGAGGACATGAAAACTTTCAAGAATTGGGCAGCGGATGGCACATTCAAGAGTTGTCCAAGTATATTTCATCAACTGTACGTGTTGCATATTCAGAGCGGTAATTTCAGTGTACCCCGAATGTTTGCGTTACTTTCAGATAAAAGCGAAAACACATACAGCATGCTTTTTGGCAAAGTGAAGGAACTACTGCAAAACGAAGAACCGGAAACTATCATAATGGATTTTGAAAAAGCTGCTCAAAATAGTGTTTTGCATATATTTCCTAATACAAACTTATCAGGCTGTTTGTTCCATCTTGGACAAAATGTTTATAGACAAGAATTTAAAGTTAGATACCACGAAGACGACGAATTCAGTTTGAAAATTCGGTGCTTTCTTGCCCTTGCTTTTCTGCCCGTTATTGACGTTATCGCAGGATTTGAAGAACTTGTTGATGACGATGACATACCCCAGGAACTGGTGTCTTATTTTGAAAACAACTACATTGGAGCAGAAAGAGGTCGTGGTCAACGAAGAAGACGATTGGAGCCCCCTTTTCCTATTCCCCTATGGAATGTTTTAGAAAGAACCAAAGCATCCATGGCTCGTACAACGAATAACTTAGAAGCATTTCATTCTGCATTAAACAAAGACGGCTACAATCACCCCAACATTTGGAACCTTGTTAATACCCTGAAACGAGAGGAAGTGATTGCTAGAACAAAAATGATTCACTTGATGCGGGGTGATGGGTCAGACCAGAAAAAAAAGTACAAAGATTGCCATCGTCGGGTGTTAAATACAATAGAAACATATGATCCTAATAGAAAGCTCCATTTTACTAGAAGTATTGCTCATAATTTAAAATTATAATCATCAATATTTATATTTTCATTGATTTTATGTGCTTGGAATTTTTTTTAATATTTTAACTTTTATCTGAAAATAAATTTGTAACTTGTATTACTTGTATTTATTTCTACTTTTGGTCTACTGGTATAACCGACATATCAACATGCATACAGAGTTGTCCTAGTACCGAGTTGTCCTAGTACCGAGTTGTCTTAGTACCGAGTTGACCGGTACCGAGTTGACCGGTACCGAGTTGATCGGTACCGAGTTGTCCAGTACCGAGTATAAGGCTAGTAAACTACATGGAGTTCAACGTTGTTCACGAACATATTAATTGTTTATCTTTATGAACACAGATATTACATTATAATTACCTGTATGTCAATGACTGCACATTCAATTGTCCTTTAGATATACACTAGCAGAGATACCCGGCGTTGCCCGGGATGTAAGGGTGTGTCAAAATAAGGTAAAAAGATGAACAAAACTAAATGAACACATAAACACAAAGTTTTGGTAATTGTTTTTATTCCTTGAAAACATCAGACATTTTGTAGCACTTCAGTGTAAACAATGTTACGTGTTTTTCCATTGGGTGTCAAAACATAAAGATTGCGAGGTGTTCCAACTTTTTTGGGCCATTGTCACCCATAGCAAAAGTCACACTCAAATGTCAGAATGCAAAAACTTATTCCTTAAACTTATATTTTAAAAAGTTCTCGAAAATAATGATTTTAAGCTTTTTTTGTGTCAAAATGCAAAAACTTATTCCTTAACCTTATATTTTAAAAAGTTCTCGAAAATTTTGAAACTTTTATGCACACCATTAGATTCCACTTAAATCCCGTGACTTTATGCCGTCATTCAAAACTAAACAAGATTTTAATGTATCATTTACTAAATAAAACTGTCTAGTCTACCTACCTACTGTACCTATCTACTGTACCTACCTACCTACCTACTGTACCTACCTACTGTACCTACCTACCTACCTGGTTCTGAAAACGTAATCCAGAACAGGTACAGTAGTTAGAACAACGTGAAAAAAGTGTTAGCAGCTGACGAGGAAGCTTCTAAACAGTGGCTGCATCCTCCAGCGCAGGACACGTCAACGCGAAGAAGCGACGTCAAACCAAAACATCAACGCGCTGGTGGCCAAACTTCCTCAAATCTCCGTGCAGCGGGCTGTCTACGGTTGGCTAGACTGGCAGTCGACGGCCTGTTGCGTGGCACGGTCAGAGTGCCGATCGGCTCCCGGGGCCGGACCTATTCTCAGCGTGCTATTTTTTCAATTACAGGGAACAATTGCGTGCTCCCCGAACTACTCTTACTCTCTGGCGACATTAGACTAATCCAGGCCCCACTACAACTTACACATGTCACCATACACAAAGACATAGACACAATAGCACCATGAGACACATACAGAAGTATAATATTAACATATTACAGTACAACGTAGATGGCCTCACAAACAAAATCATGCAGCTTAGGGAATTCGTACACAAACAAACATTCACATAGCACTTATACAAGAAACAAAACTAAAACGCACACACAAAACACCCACCATCCCTGACTTCACGGCGATCCGTCAAGATCGTACTGGGGGTAACGGGGGTGGACTCATCACTTACATACGTAAAAGCATTAGCTACACTGATGCTACCCAAAACATTACAAACACAATCCAAGCAGATAACACATAGAAATACAGGCAGTTAACATTAAAACACGCGCAAAACACAACACCACACTAATCAACATTTACATCCCACCAGATAGTTCACCTCAGGTGCCAGCCAATTACAATCCACAGTTACACAATCTTGCCTCTCTCACTAATGTCATCTTAGGAGGAGACTTCAACGCCAAAGACACTAGTTGGTACCTGCACAACCAAAACAACACCAGAGGCGCCAACATAGCCACACAACTAAACAGCCTCTTTCATTCTTAACAATACAGAAGAACATACACACATACCACATCAAGCAGGATACTCAAACTCCTCCCCAGACATAACGTTCTGTTCCCCTCACTAGCAACACATACACAATGGAGAACAGAAAAACAACTGTCATCAGACCACCTGCCCATCATCATTACAACACATTCTACACTCTGCCCCAACAGCCTTAGGCACACTTACAGAAATTACAAGAAAGCTGATTGGGAACAGTTCAAAATACAGACTGAGGAACAATTCACCACATTAAACAGCACACCCATCATAAACATCGATACAACACTCAAGACATTTAATCAGATTATCAATAATGCAAACAAATACATACCCAAGGGCAACATTAGGAAATACAACCCAAATTACACTAGAGAAATAGCCCACCTCATAAGGCAACGTAACAACCTCAAATATAACACACAAACACCACACACAGAAGCCATAAAACAGCAGATACAACAGCTCAACACAGAAATAAACAACAAACTCAAAGAAAAACAAACAGAAACATTCAGGGAATTCATAACAACACTAAACCACTCCACAGATACATACAGGCTAGACAAGACTATAAACAGCATTACCCACTCTAACAGCGGCATTCACACCTCACACGCGGCTATTGTCGCAGCCAAAATAATATCCCAACACACACAACAAGCTAACATTCTAGTTAATCACTACGCAAAGATAAGTCACTTAAACAGAGACAACAACCAGAAACAGCAGACAGACAAACAGCCAGACACAAGAAAACCTACAGACTCGACATGACCATTACACCCTTCAGTACAGACCAGACCACCAAGATCATCAAAAACATTAAGAATTCGAAGGCTACTGGACCAGACAACATATCTAACATACACCTTAAACACTTGGGCCCACAAGGAATATTAGCTCTCACAAATATCAGCACATATTCATACCAACACTGTATTTTCCTGACATATGGAAACAAGGTAAAATTATTACACTACTCAAACCAAACAAAAATCCAACAGAACCAGCTTCCTATAGACCCATTACTTTACTATGCACACCTTCCAAAGTAACAGAAAGACTAATCTTACAAATCACCAACCCACACATACCACTATCGCCTACTCAACATGGATTCAGACCTCACCACTCAACCACGACATTACTCACTAACCTCACGCAGCACATCATGGGGCATCAACTCCAGAAGACCAGCTCAACGTACACTATTAGCAACAATAGACATTAGTAAAGCATTTGATGTATCCCACGCTTCCCTCTCATAAACAAAATACTCAACACAAACCTGCACAATAACACCAAAAGGTGGCTGAGCAACTATCTCTCAGGAAGATACTCACATGTCACATTTAATGGCAAGTCATCCAAAAACAAGCTTTTTCCGAACGGGGTCCCTCAAGGCTCTGTTCTCTCACCAACACTCTTCAACTTATACATGCATGACATTCCAACACCCATAGATAACAAGCTTACCTTATCATCATATGCAGATGATATCACTCTAACATCCACCCACAACAACATCGACACCGCTACAAATACCTACAACATACATAAACAGTATACAAGACTGGCTCACACACAATAGACTCAAAGTAGCGCCCACAAAATCAACCATCACCTTGCTTACAAGCAACACAAAAGAACACCAGGTAATTCCACAGCTTACACTAAACAACATCAACATTCCACACACTCACAGAACCAAAATACTTGGTGTCACATACAACACATCATTATCTTTTGCAAACCACATTCAGGACATTAAAACCAAATGTACGTCAAGACTTAACACGCTTAGGGTACTAACAGGCACAAACTTTGGACACCAGCAGGAAACAACATCACTCATATACAAACAATATATTCGCTCAGTTATGGACTATGCTAGCCCATGCTGGGCACCCATTATCTCAACACACACATAAACACCTTACAAACAATACAAAACAACGCACTTCGTATCATTACAGGATGCACTCAAACAACACCAATAGAACACCTGCACACAGAAACAAAAATACTAAAAGTTAGGGAACATTTAGACATGAGGGGAACACAATTCATGGCAGCAGCGACAACTAACCCACAACACCCTTGCCACTACATGTACAATCATGCACCAACACCTCGCACCATTAAGGTAACACCAGAGAGATATTATAACGAAATACTCCATTCCATACCACGCCCCACAGACATCACACAGTACAGAAACACATACACACACATCTAACCCACAAAGCACTGACACGACTCGGTCCGAATGCGGTCCTAGGTGCGAAGCCGCCACCCATTAACAGGTCAGAGATCAGCCTGAGCAGATCGGATCGAGTTAACTTAGTACGATTCCGATGTGGACATCACCCAAACTTACGGACATATAAACACAGACTAGACAACTCCATAGACGACACCTGCCACCTGTGCCAAGACACACCACAAACAATTGAACACATTATGACGGACTGTACCGCTCTAGCACAACAACGAACACAACACAACATCACTAGTGCGCTGAACCTCTGGTCCACTCCGGAGAGGGCGATCGGTTACCTGCGTGCCGCCGGCTTGCTCGATCAGGGTGGGCTGATCGGCTAAACAACAACAACAACAACCTACCTACCTTCCTACCTACCTACTGTACCTACCCATTTACTAAATAAAACTGTCTAGTCTACCTACCTACTGTACCTACCTACCTACCTACCTACCTACCTACTGTACCTACCTACCTACTGTACCTACCTACCTACCTACCTACCTACTGTACCTACCTACCTACCTACCTACTGTACCTACCTACCTACTGTACCTACCTACTGTACCTACCTACCTACCTACCTACTGTACCTACCTACCTACTGTACCTACCTACTGTACCTACCTACCTACTGTACCTACCTACCTACCTACCTACCTACCTACTGTACCTACCTACCTACCTACCTACCTACTGTACCTACCTACTGTGCACACCATTAGATTCCCCGTGAAAAGTTATATCTGATTCACTACCTTAAACACTATTTGGTGCAGCCATATTCATTTCAATAGAGAACAAACAAACAGACAAACAGACAAACAGACAAACAAACAAACTTCCTCTTTTATATATATAGATCTACCTACCTACTGTACCTACCTACCTACCTACCTACTGTACCTACCTACCTACCTACCTACCTACTGTACCTACCTACTGTACCTACCTACCTACCTACCTACTGTACCTACCTACCAACTGTACCTACCTACCTACCTACTGTACCTACCTACTGTACCTACCTACCTACCTACCTACCTACCTACTGTACCTACCTACTGTGCACACCATTAGATTCCCCGTGAAAAGTTATATCTGATTCACTACCTTAAACACTATTTGGTGCAGCCATATTCATTTCAATAGAGAACAAACAAACAGACAAACAGACAAACAAACAAACTTCCTCTTTATATATATTATATATTATTATATTATCTTATCTTATTATATTATATTATATTATATTATATTATATATATATATATATATATATATATATATATATAATATAATATAATATAATATAATATAATAAGATAAGATAAGAAGATAAGATAAGATAAGTAAGATATAAGATAAGATAATATAAGATAAGATAAGATAAGAAGATAAGATACAGATGTACAGGGTATTCAAAAAAGATCTGAACGATTTCAATCTTTATTAATGTGATAACCCAATAACATACAAATAAACAAGTTTCTCCATATGACTCCGCACAGCTAAAAGTTTTACATACATGTTTAATAAACTTCAACATGTGCGCCATTGGTCACCTGTACAACATCCAATCGATATTCAATTTCTCACCATGTGCGTTCAAGCATGCCAGCATCGACCATCGCTATTGCATCCCTGATCCTGATTCGTAGTTCATGGATGTTGACAACCTTGGTCTTGTACAAAACATCTCTAACAAATCCCCAGAGGCCAAGGGATAGGTCCATCATGGTGAATCTAGCGACCCGGAAAATTTTCATTGAGGGCCTCACGCACAACCAGAGTCCAGTGTGGAGGTGGTCCATCTTGCTGTCGCGTTCCACTTCCAGCACCTCACGGGGATTTTCTGAACCCCAAATTCTAATATTATGCCAGTTTACAATCCCTGAAACATGAAATGTAGCCTCATCTCAGGTAGGCTGACCATATTTCCTTGAGACAAAAACGGGACATTGGGATGGCAAAAAAGGGACGGGGGTTATGTAATATTCTGTATTCATGAAAAAGTAAGTACATAAACATATTGAGCTTACAATTATTCTTCAGTGACAGAACCCATACAAAAACCCATACAAAACGGTACTGTCCCGTTCAAAACGGTACGTATGGTCAGCCTACTCATCTGAGAACATGACTTGTTTGAGGAACCCATTGTCAGTGTCCATTCGGTCTAGCATGTCCTCCGCAAATGACTTCCGTTTAGGCTTGTCATCTGGTTTCAGTGCCTGCACAATCTACACCTTGTAGGCATACAGCCGAAGTCTTTTGTGTAAAACTTTGTGTACAGTTGTGGGTGGAACCTTTAGCTCTTTCGACGCTCTCCTGATTGATTTTCGGGGGCTGCGGGAAAAAGACTCTTGTATCCTCTCGACCACTTCATTAGTAATGCTTGGACGACCATACTCTTTCTTGTTTAGGACACTTCCGGTTTCTTTAAACTTTTTGTACCAGCCTCGGATACTGTTCTTTGATGGAGGATCCTTTCCGTATGTTGTACGGAAATTTCGCTGAGTTTGGATAACGGATTTGGATTCAATAAACCATTCGACGCATTGTGCCTTTTCCTGTGGAGTTATCATAATTGGGATGCACTTTATTAGTTGCTCTATCACTTACACATGCTTCATGCTTTATATCTTATTTAGTATGAAAATATTAACGAATCAAATCGTTCAGATCTTTTATGAGCACCCTGTATATGTCTGTATTATATTTTGTTGGAGTCGGTTGTAGCCCCTCCACCCTACCTTCTCCCAGTTGGGAGTCGCGTGTGAGGCAAGGAACATTACATATGTGGGCAACTGTACATACTAAACCTGTATGTAATTTCTACTGATAACACTGTTCAACAATGATTTTGTCTCAGGAAAAATTTTGTCATTATTATAGGGTTTTTAACGCTGATTGCAAAAATTGTCTTATTTTCCTATCACGTATAGTTTTTGAGAAATTTCCATTTTTTGTTTTGGAAAAAATATTCAATTTTTTTATTACGTCGTGTGTATTGCTACTCTTATAGTATGTGTGGTGTTAATATTTTTTTATATTTTGTATAATATTTAATTAATTATATCCAATATACAATATTATACATATTATACACATGTACAATAACTGTATAATATTTTTTAAGATTTCATGGAAACTATGTATGATACGTCAAAATGAATAACATTTTCGAAATCAGCAGCGTCGACTTCATATAGACCAGCTTTGTTTGTTGCTGAGACAGAATAAAAGTAAAAATTTGTTGTTCAGTGTAATAGTCTGGTACGCTTTCCATTATAACTAGGTATGCAATAGCTACATGAATCACCTTTCAGGATTTAATCTATAGTGAACACTGATAATTGCAGGTATCTCTACATGTATATCCAGAACAAAATTATCATGCATGTTACTTATATGATCTATGACTATATATAAGTAAATATATACATAATTACTCACCCTTTAGTCCTTTTCGAGAACTCATAGTTTGGTCTGCTTAGATGGTCCAGCTTCATCTTGAAGAGTTAAGTATGCAGTTTCAAGTTTACGCTTCAGACTTGTTTTTGCTCTCTGAAATTTGTGAGATGCTTTTCTGGCCTTGCTGCTGGAACTCAAACCATCCGTGTGCAAATTAAATAGGTGACAAATTAAAATATATCCTGAGACTCACCATTAGCTACCTAATATATACCTAAGTATTGCCATATGTAATCATTTAAAAAAATGTACCTATCAAACAGGGTGGCTTAGTTTAACCCAATTGCTTTAAGCCACAATTTTTGGGTTTGTCTACTAATAGCACAGGCCTGCGATGGTTTTGTTGTCCGAAATATTTTATCAGTTATATAGTAATTTTTGTACGTTCATTCCGAAAATAATATTCATTTTTTGCCATCACGTACAGATTTTTCACAAAATATATTTCATATTACATATGTTAGTAATTTTCATTAAAATTGGCTCGATTAAATTTTGATTAAAAACTACTGCCTATAAATGCTTCCAGATCAGAAGTGACGTCATAGCGTCTTCTCGAACATTCGAGAAACGCACCGCTAGTATATAAGTGATTGAGAAGCCACGAGATGAGTCAATTTGTCTAGTGCGTGCGAGTTATAGTTCTTTATTATTCAAAAGTGCGCTGTGACTATATTTCTCTTTTAAAATTTGTTTATTTGTCGCTATGGCAACAAGAGGGTGTGTAAATAGCCCAAACATTTTCTGTTATATTCGTGAAGAATTTACTGTGAAAAAACAAAGGCGAGATATTACAGACTTCGTCATGAAAGCATACTATGCGTACTTCAGAATGAAACTTGGGGATCAAGACAAATCATGGGCTCCATATAAAGTTTGCAGTGTTTGTGTTGAACAACTTAAACTGTGGAGTAAAGGTAAAAAGGATTCTTTACCTTTTGGGATTCCAATGGTCTGGCGTGGGGCTAGAAATCACAGCAATGACTGCTATTTTTGTTCATATAACGTGCAAGGCTACAATACTAAAAATAAAAAGGAAATTTCTTATCCGAACTTTCAGTCTGCTACAAGACCTGTTGCTCATGGACCTGGTATACCTGTACCTACTAAACCAAATACTCTTGATATAACTTCATCTGATTCGGCGTCTGATGACGATGGAAACGATGAAATTGATTGTTTTCAAACCGAAACATCTGGTGAACCCCAATTGTTTACACGAAGTGAACTTAATGATTTGATAAGACTTGTGTCTCCCGAAGGATTCTTGAGAGATTTTGGGATCCAGACTTCGTGCAAAGAACTTGCTTTCTCCCGGGACATCATTTTAGTGGTACAGAAATCGAGAAAAAAAATTCATCCAATATTTTTCTCAAGAAAATTCACCGGTATATTTAGGCTGACCATATTTCCTTGAGACAAAAACGGGACATTGGGATGGCAAAAAAGGGACGGGGGTTATGTAATATTCTGTATTCATGAAAAAGTAAGTACGTACATAAACATATTGAGCTTACAATTATTCTTCAGTGACAGAACCCATACAAAAACCCATACAAAACGGTACTGTCCCGTTCAAAACGGTACGTATGGTCAGCCTAGGTATATTGCAACAATGTTTCGGAACTAATACTTAAGCTAAGCGCTGCAGTCTGTGGAGACTTTTCAGTGATTCCTCCAGAAGAAGTCTAAAAGGCGTCCTCCTTCACAACAGTAACTTGTATGCATCCGTTCCTGCGGCTCATTCAGTTCACTTGAAGGAAACGTACGAAAATCTTGAGCTTCTTCTAGCTAAGGTTAAATGCAAAGAACACGGTTGGCTACTTTGTGGAGACTTAAAAGTGATTTGTATGTAGGTCAACAACCAGGTTATACGAAGTTTCCATATTTTTTGTGTGAATGGGATAGCCGAGCAAGAACTCGCACTGGATAAAAAAGGAATGGCCACGCAGAGTCAACCTGACACCTGGTTCTAAAAAGTTTGGTTGACACAAAGAAAGTCCTTTCACCTCCGCTTCACATAAAATTGGGCTTGATGAAGCAATTTGTTAAGGCCTTGGATGAAGATGGAGATTATTTTAAGTATCTGTGTGGTAAATTTCCAACTCTTTCGGAGCAAAATTGAAAGGAATTTTCGTTGGTCCCCAGATTAGAAAACTGACTTTGAATGAACACTTTGAAAGAACAATGAACAATCTTGAAGAAGAAGCGTCGATTGCTTTTAAGGATGTTATCAGCAAATTTTTGGGGAACAAGAAGGACCCAAATTACCAAAACATTGCGAACAACATGCTAATTAAGTTTAAAGAGTTGGGTTGTAATACGAGTTTAAAATTACATTTCTTACATTCACACTTGGATTACTTCCCTGAGAATTTCGCGGCACTCAGCGTAGAACAAGGAGAACGGTTTCACCAAAACATCAAAGAAATGGGGAAGCGATATCAGGGAAGGTGGGATATCAGCACGATGGCTGATTACTGCTGGATGTTGAAACGGGATACTCCAGAATTATTACATAAAAGAAAAGGAACAGCGCGTACATTCGAGATTAAAAGGAATAGATCTCATAAGAAAACTCAGGACAAATATGTAATTGATGTTAATAGTCTTCTTCCTTTTTAAAGTTGTTTGCATTTGTAATTAGTATAACAAAGCGAAATCAGTACCTAATGTAAATTAAAATAAATAATATTTATTTATGTTGTTTTTTTCCCCTTCCAGTTTGCAGAGAATCCTTACGTGATAGAAAAAATGGACACCTTATCGAAATCAGCGTAGTTGAATTATATAAAATCAGTTATTAGTAAGAAAACAACTCTTACAAAGTTCTCATTCGCAGGCCTGTGTAATATATCATCGAGAAAAAAAATTCATCCAATATTTTTCTCAAGAAAATTCACCGGTATATTTCAATTTCGTCGTCTTCAGCATAATCACAAAGTATCTCACAGTCAGACTTTGTTGTTGATGGTAATCCAAGGCGTTGAGGGGTACTTTTTGCTGAGTTTCTTTGAATACTTTTCAAGTTTTTTTAGCAATTAATGCAAACTAAAGAATGTTCATTGAAATTATATTTTTCAAACTAACTGTTTTCTATTATTTCTTGTGGAACACTTCTTAGATGTTTCAATACGACATTCTTGTGAACCACAAATGGGTTACAACACTTTTTCCTGTAATTGGCAGCCATCACTTAGTGCATGTAGGAACGTACATCATGGGTATAAATCTGTAAAATTAAAATATGGTCAAAATAAATGTTAGAGATCATTATGTTGTAGTAAAAGATGAATTCTTCCATGCAGACCAGCAGCACACTGGATAAGCCTGTTTAAATTGGTTGACCCCAGCTTGTAACTTTATACTGTGCTCTCAGGGTGAAACCAGATTGAACAAGTTTGCTCACAGAGTTTAACCAAAGTGGACATTTTTTAAAACTTGATGGTAATATTCTGTGACTTGCATCAAGAGTTTAATTACATTTGCTATGTTTAAAGGTATTAACTGTTTACTTATCTATTTAATATGGCTATAAATTAATATTTGTGTATATATAAAGTATATACAAATTCTGGCTGATAAACTAGGAAATAAGTATTAATAATATAGCTAATCTGAGTAAATAGTCAGAGGAAATGTGTTTTTATTTCATATAATTGGTTTTTCAAATAGACGTAAATGTACTCTAAGTGCAAATACTCAGTATTTTCTCGTCTCCAGTCTATACTAACATATTAGTGTTAATTTTTTATTAATTTTTTTTTTAATTTTCCTGCTTTGGGGAGGGTTTAAGCTCCCCAAAAGAGTAATTTCTAAATAACTTTTAAATTTAAAGTTGTACAGTTTTTGAAGCTCCTAGCAATGTTATTCCTTATGGAATTCTCTTTCAAACACAGAAAGAAAGTTTGTTCTATCTTAATTAGGAGCGAAGATAATTAAATTTAAAAAATGTGGGATTCGTGAAATATAGGGGTGGGGGCAACCCAATATTGGGGGCTCATAACTTTTGAACTGCAAATCCGATTTAGCTAAAAATTGAAATTTAGTGGTTGTTAGTATAGGCAATGTATACACCAACTTACAGAAAAATCGGAGAGGGTGTGGTGTCAAGCAATACATGACTTGTCCTGGAATGCACCTATATTACAAAACCTAACAACTAACTACAATATAATCGAGTTATCAACAAATATGGAGATAACTTTAAAAGACAATACACATACGGAAGGAAGAAGCAAATTTGGGGCTTTTAACTTAAACTCCAAGACCATAAATTGGGAAGAAATCAGATCACACATGGTCCAAATAGAGTGGAGAACAGTTTTCGGGAATAAAACAACTGAGGAAATGCTAACAACCTTGGAAGAAAAGACGCTGAGAATTTTGGAAAAATATGCTCCGAAAGCACAGCCAAAAGGAAAGAGGAACTGGCTAGAGAGACAAAAGAGAAGCATATTCCGCAAAAGAAAGAGAGTAGCGACGAAGTTAGCTAATTGCGGAGACAACAATGCCAGGAAAGAAATACAAGAAAAACTGGAGAGAATCGACTGGGAAATACAAACTCTGATAAAGGGCCATACAGAGAGGGAAGAGGAAAAGGCGGTAGAAGCAATAAAGGAAAATCCAAAAATACTTATATAGCTATGCGAAAAGGAAAACAAAAACGCGCGCTACCATCGGGCCGCTAAGGAAAGGAAATAATGAACTAACAGACGATCTAAAAGAAATATCTGAAACATCGAGGGACCAGTATGAATCGGTATTCAGTACTTCAAAAAGTGACAAAGCGATACCTGATATAGATACATTCTTCAAAGAGAAATTGCGAGGAGAGTGTATAACAGACTTTGATTTTACCCCAGATGTAGCAACAGTTATAGAACAAATGAAATCACATTCAGCTGCAGGTCCGGACAAATGGAACGCACTATTAATTAAAAACTGTAAAAATGAAATAGCTACACCCTAATACTGGATATGGAGAAGATCCCTAGACACTGGAGAAATACCGAGCATCTTGAAAAGAGCAAACATCGTCCCTATATATAAAGGAGGGGATAGAGCTCAAGCAAAGAACTATAGACCAGTGTCCTTGACGTCCCACCTCACCAAAATTTTGAAAGAATAGTCGGAGAGAAAATCTATGACTTCTTGAAGACATTGGAAAGATTCAACGAAAATCAACACGGATTCCGATCAGGAAGATCATGCCTATCACAACGTATAGAGCATTATAACAATATCCTAGATGCACTTAAAGGCAATGAAAATTATGATGTCATATACACGAATTTTGCTAAAGCTTTCGACAGATGCGATCATGGTATAATAGCACATAAAATGAAACATATGGGCATATGGGAAGAACAGGCAAAGTGGGAAAATGGATCTACAACTTCCTCAGAAATCGACTACAGGTGGTCAAAATTCAACGTGTATCATCATCAGAATCAGAAGTACGCAGCTCACTACCACAAGGTACAGTACTGGCCCCACTCCTGCTCATTATCATGCTAACAGACATAGACAGTGGAGTAAACAGCAATAGTATAGTAACATCATTTGCGGACGATACAAAGCTCAACAGAAAAATCAGCGATGCAAACGAAGTAGAGGCCTTGCAGAGAGAGACAAACAAAATATACAAATGGTCAGAAGACAACAATATGACATTTAACACCGAGAAATTTCAGCTCTTGAGATATGGTAGAAATGAACTTAAAAAACTGCATATTATGCTCCAGATAGGCAAGAAATTCAGAGAAGCACGAAAGCGGTCGACTTGGGGGTCGACTTGTGGGTCGATGATGCCAAATTCGAGACACAAAATCAGATAGCAATAAGCAAAGCAAAAAGAGTCGCGGGACAGGTACTATGAACGTTCAAAAGGAGGGACAAGACAGTAATGATTCCCCTGCTGAGAACACTGATCATACCAAAACTTGAATACTGCTCAGTTTTGACGTCCCCATATAAAAGGAAGAAATTAATAAACTAGAAGAAACGCAGTGACATTTCACAGCCAAGATTGATGGCTGCAAAGAACTCAACTACTGGGAAAGACTACGCAAACTAAATCTGTACTCCCTGGAAAGAAGAAGAGAGAGGTATACCATAATCTATATATGGAAAATTATCGAAAAACTGGTACCAAACCTCATACAACACCCAATTACCATCCAGACAACGCTTGAAAATAGGAAAGGCAGACTGTGTAGTGTTCCCAAATTAAAGGCCCGACAAAGGACCTCCTCAACCCTGAAGGAAAATAGCTTGGTTGTCAGGGGATCAAGAATTTTCAACCAGCTTCCAAAGGACCTCAGAAACATGACAGGGGTCAAAGTTGAAGTCTTCAAGAGAAGACTAGATGCCTGGCTCAGGACGGTACCAGATGAGCTGGGTGTACCTGGCTATTTACGATGGAAAGCGCAAGAAAGCAACTCGCTCCTCCACCATGCCAGACCTAGAGGCGGGGCCACCAGTTTGACCTTCGTGTGAAGAGAGACCAACGCACGGAACAGCAACGAGGTTAACGAGGTATATATATATATATATATATATATATTATATATTGCATTCTTTAATTTTATAATATCTCATTTTCGCTCTTTTCGTTTTTATCGCCTTCTACAGTTCATTGGTTTAAACATGTTTCTTCAAAGCGTGCACTGAAGTTCCTGTATGACATTTAGGCTTTAGCGCAGGAACATCCTCGTGTTGCACATTTTGTTGCTATAAAAAAAATGTAAAATGCATCTAGTACCATAATGCATACAATCTGATGCCATAAAAACATTAATTTATTTACAAAAAACATATTTTTAATTTATTTCGCATTATTAAACGAGTTTTGGGTCTTCTTATCTGAGCACTTATAGCAAATCAGCTTCAAGATTTCATCTGGTGCTGGTTTTGTTGACAATGGGAACATTACAGGCTTCAGTGTTTTGGTTTGTTCGTCTTTCGTCCAACTGTCTTGGAAAAGGAAACAATTTATACAAATAGATCACTTTAAAAGATAATGCTACCTAACTAAAGTGAAAATGTTTCGGGCAGATTGATTGATAGTCTTGGCCCCAAAATATGGCACCAATTTTGAGAAGTGATATCTCAATAACCATTGCAGCTAGGGACTTAAAAAAACAACCAAATGAAAGATAATTCTTTTCTCTTTAAATCCTCATTCTATGGCTTGATGGTTATAAGCCCATATAATGCCAAAATTGGCTTCCAAAAAAAATACAAAAAAAGTTGCGCATTTATATTTATTCCTTGATCCTAATTTTAAATGAAATTTTTCTATTCCAGACCCCTCAAGATGGGATTGAGAGAATCTGATAAGAACATTATACAAGCACTACGTGAAAAAGGGATATTCATTAAACAGAATCCTTTACGAATTTCCAAATAGAAATTGGAAAAAAAGAACTGTGGGCACATTTTTTACAAAACTTAAAGAAACCGGCAGCAGTCAACGGCGTCCGGGAAGTGGTCGACCAAAAGTATTAGAACGCCAGAAAACATTGAAAAAGTAAATGAAATGGTTTTAAGTCAAGAGGAACAACCGGGAACAAGTAAAAGTGAGCGTGAAGTTGCGAAAGAAACCGGGATTTCACGTTCATCAGTACAGCGATAATTCGAAAAGATCTTGGTTGAAAACATTTAAGAGGGTGAAGGTTACTGCTTTATCGGAGCCTGTGAAAGAAAGACGTTTCCATCGATGTAAAAATCTATTGCGAAGATTTCGGTCAAATGAGTCTGTGAAAAAAATTGGTTTTCTGATGAGAAACGATTTACGGT
Source organism: Bathynomus jamesi (assembly GCA_023014485.1). Lineage (NCBI taxonomy): Eukaryota > Metazoa > Arthropoda > Malacostraca > Isopoda > Cirolanidae > Bathynomus > Bathynomus jamesi. The sequence continues at coordinate 209,306 of JAJOZX010000772.1, read as the reverse complement.
CGAAACACCACGAAATACCCAAAATGATCGGGTTCGTGCAGCAGTGGCGACAAAAACTCATGTTGACCCAAAACGACTTTTGCGTGAAAAAAAACACTTTTCAGATTCGATAATGGTTTCCCTTGCAGCGTCATCTGAGAACAAAACATCCATCATTTTATTCAGCGAGGCGTTAAAATTAACTCAATTTACTACTGTAATGACATTTTGTCTCCAATGTTGTCAGAGATCAAGGAGACGAGCACTGATTTTTGTTCTGCAAGATGGAGCCCCATCTCATACAGCCAAGGAAACAATAACATTTCTCAATAATAATTGTCCTGGTTTTATCGAACCAAATAATTGGCCACCATGCAACCCAGATCTAAACCCCATTGACTACTTCGTGTGGTCTGCCTTAGAGAGAGAAGTCTACCATGGTCAGAAAATCCGTGATGTGAACCATCTTCGTGAACGAATTCAGGCTGCATGGGAAAATCTCTCTCAAGTGACGATCTCGAAGGCAATTTCAAAATGGAGGGCGAGATTACAGGCTGTGGTTGACCATAATGGAGGGCAGATTGAGCCATTTATTGAAAATTAGGTTTAACTTAAAAGGAATAAATATAAATGCGCAACTTTTTTTGTATATATTTTTGGAAGCCAATTTGGGCATTATATGGGCTTAACCATCAAGCCATAGAATAAATATTTAAAGAGAAAAGAATTATCTTTTCATTTGGTTTTTTTTTTAAGTCCCTAGCTGCAATGGTTTATTGAGATATCACTTCTCAAAATTGGTGCCATTTTTTTGGGCCACCCTGTATATATATATATATATATATATATATATATATATATATATATATATATATATATATATATATATATATTAAAACTATTAAATAAACTGAGGCAAATTTCTGACATGGGGAAACAATTGTATATCATGGGTATTTCAGCTGACCTCTGTACACCTTTCTGGTCAAATCTCATTCAATATCTGGCCCTTATTCTCTTTGCGCTGTTTTACTGCTACCTTATTTTGTGTCTCAAATCTCGCAGTCTCTAATTACGTGTTCTCTCACTAATATATATATATATATATATATATATATATATATATTATATATATATATCTCCCACCCCCGACCTTCAGCGATACCGTAGATCCAAGGTAGGGATACTCGTACGGAAAAGTTAATCTAAAAATCGTGTAGACCCTCCCCCGCGGAAAAAAGTTAATCTAAAAGGCGTATAAACCCTCCCCCACGGAAAAAAAGTTCATCTAAAAAGCGTATAAACCCCCCCCACAGAAAAAAGTTCATCTAAAATTTATGTAAGCCCTCCCCCACGGAAAAAAGAAAATAATTAAATCGCCAAACAATTCGTACGCGGAATACGAAAAAAGAAAATCTATAAGTTTAGGAGTTTAGAAGAAAAAAAAGACAATTTACTTTGCGTACTTAGTATATATATATATATATATATACACTATATATAATAAAATTAATGCGAAGCTGATTTGAGTCTATATCCTCATGGGTATTTTAGTTGACCCCTTTCTGGTCAAAATTCGGCAGCCTTTGTTTGCGTTTTAAGATTATAGTGCAGTAGCTTAGACCCTGATTTTTGAAGTAAGTGGACATTCTGGACAAAAGCACCAAACTTGGCTCAAATGTTGTTCAGGACCTTAGCTACCAATTTTTCCCCGGAGTAATTGTAAATAAATAGTCCCTAAACCTACATATTTCGATGCCAGGATTGCTATAAAATAATCAGAATTACCCTTAAATGTTTATTTAATGTAAAATATTTAATAATATAACTATATAATATGTGCTTTTCTGTTTTGCAGGTGATTTGTGAACATGGATTGGAGCAAATGCATGGTTTGTCAAGAGAGCAAAGGTGAGACTCTTAAATGTCCACTCAATGCTGTGAGTGGTAAAAAAACTGAAGCATATGCAACATTTATGGAGAATGTCAACGCATTCAAGAATCTTGGAAGACTACCAGTTCCTCTTCTTTTCAATGAAGAGGTGACTGTTGAAGATCTGGTTCAGAATAAAGCTGTGTGGCACAAGTCATGCCATGTTAAATTTAGTAAAGAAAAGCTTGAAAGGGCTACAAAAAAAAGAGAAAGGGCGGATGAAGGTGAAACCAGTTTCATCTACGGGGAAGCGGGTTCAGCGGCATCCTATGGACAAAGCAACTTGTGTGTTTTGTCAACAAACACATGGGCATCTTCACGAATTCAGTACATTTGGCGCTGACGTCAATTTACGAATGATGGCTACAGAACTCAGTGACACAGAACTAATGTCTAGAATAGGAGGTGGTGATCTCATGGCCATTGAAGCCAAGTATCATCTGCAATGCTTGACATTTTATCGGAACCGTTACCGCTCACTTTTGAGACAAAAACAGAGCAAGGAGAAGGCTATGAAGAAAACTTGATGAAAGCAAAGGCAATAGTTGAGGTCGTTAATCATGTAGAAAATTGCGTGGAAGAAGGAATCTTTCAAATGAAGTTTTCTGTGCTATTTGATCTGTATCAAAAAGACTTCGGACTTAGGTATTAATAAGGAAATGAACAGAGGACGATTCAGAGAGAAGATTCTGGAGTATTTCCCATATGCCCAGGAAGTGAGTGATGGCAAGAACAAAATCTTAGTTTTTCAGCAGGGAATTCAGGAAATGCTCAGAGAGACAAATAGACAGAATTTTGAAGGAGATACTATGATTCTTGCAAAAGCTGCTAGAATCATACGCAAGGAAATCGTCAACTTTACTGGATTCAAGTTTGCAGGTGCCTTTCCATCTGGTTGTCAACAGGAATCGGTACATACAACCTTGAAAACCCTTATATCTATATTCCAACACGAGAATCACCCCTTTCCTTCTTCCCTATCTGATGGTGGGAAATTGCGGTTTGGGAAAAAGTCTGACCTACTGAAAATCATTACATTTGAAAACAAGGACAACCCTCCAGATCCTTTTGATGTGAAACTTCTTGATGGAGCTGCCATCGTCCATTTGCTGTCTACTGCAGGTGTTACCAACTTTGAAGAGTATGCAGATCGTGTATTCGTCCCTTATCTCATCAAACAGTTAGAAACTTGCCAGCGAATTGACATCGTCTGGGATACCTACACTGCAAGCACCTTAAAAGAGACTACCAGAGAAAAACGGGGAAAAGGAATCAGAAGAAAGGTTGAAGGAAAAACCAAATTACCCCTAAATTGGCATGACTTCCTTCGAGACTCTAGAAACAAGCAAGAACTGTTCGCTTTCCTATCAGACAAGGTTGCTGCAATGGAAGTTCCTAACAACAAAGAAGTTGTTATTACATCAGGACCTGAAGTCATCATCAATGGGGCCGACCGCACAATGCCAAGATGCGACCATGAGGAGGCAGACACTAGACTGTTCATTCATCTTCAAGATGCAATAAAGGAAGGGCACATTAACTGCATGATCAGAACTGTAGACACGGATGTTATTGTCATTCTAATAGGAAAATTCCATCACTTGACGTCCATAAGATCTGAAGTAAATATTTGGGTTGGTTTTGGCACTGGGAAAAACTTCACTTACCATCATATTAACACAATCTGTGCCTCTTTGGGTGAAGAGAGATGCACATCCCTACCACTGTTTCACTGCTTCACGGGATGTGATACAACATCATCCTTTTACGGAAGGGGCAAGAATACGGCCATGGGCAGCATGGCACCATTACCCTGAGGTAACACAAGCATTCACATTCATGGCACGAAATCCATTTGCAGATGTTGACGCCGAAACTCCCCACTTCAAGCTTCTTGAACGGTACACAGTTGTCCTCTATGACAACACCAGTGACATTGAACGTGTAGATGAGGCAAGAAAGGTCATGTTCTGTCAGAAGGGAAAAGCTATGGAGACTATCCCACCAACTCAGGATGCTCTTCTCCAACACACCAGGAGGGTCACATACCAGGGAGGAATATGGTCGACCTGTGAGAGAAGTGAACAGAATCTTCCAACTCCTGAAGGATGGGGATGGACCTTTAGCGAAGAGTCCCAGTCATGGACACCAGTTTGGACCACAAGACCAGTAGCATCTAAAGCTTGCAGCGAATTGGTCAAATGCGGCTGCAAGAGCAAGAGTGGATGTGGCACCAGGTGTGCTTGCAAGAAGGCCAGGTGGAAGTGTACAGAACTGTGTAGCTGCAACTGTGCAGTTTAACATATAGCGTCGAGCGGGGTGAGTTGGGACAGTTCGGGACAGGGGGTGAGTTGGGACAGTAGGCATTGCAATGCTAAATGCCAAGATATTTCCATTTTATGGTGCCCATTTAATAGCCCTGCCCCTACTCTACAAATGTTGTTAATACAAGTTTTCTATAGAACCACGAATAATGCATGAAAATTGTGCAAATATGAAAGGGTAGCATTTTGACCTTTGTAGAATTTCATTTTTTAAAATGCACATATTTTGCCAATTTTCCTCTCCCACATTCAGTTATAGAGCTAAAGGTCTACTTTTTGGTGGGTGAAATCTCCAATTGTTATAGTTTCGTTGATTTTTCTTAAACATGGTTTTCTTGAACATGGTTTTTGTGTTAAAATATTCACGATTTTCACTGTATATGTTGTACGAAGTGTGATTTCTGCAGTAAACATACTTCTGATCAGCTTAAAAGTTGTTTTTATTGATCTGATCATGCCAAAAAACATATAGTTTGATGCCAAACATGCCAAGGGAATTCTCTATTGAAACTTATATCAGAAATTCCATTTTGTCTATGGCGGCCATCTTGAAATCCAATATGGCGGCCAAGTAATGGTCTCTGAAGGTTGTTCCGGGGATATTTTTAATTGTTGGTCCAAAATATACAAGTAGGGAAAGTTTGGTGCTTTTGTCCGGATTGTCCACTTCAACTTGTTTAGCTGCCCTACTATTATTTCCCGCAGAAAGAATGGAATGTGTGTATTGGGACATACCGTTATCGCATCCCAACAACACACGAATACCTCTCCCTCAAACACCCATCTGTGTTTATATATATATATATATATATACACAGAATACAAAAATGAATTAAAATAACTAAATGCTTGATGTCAAGACCAAAAAATATTTCACATCAAAAAATGCAAATACAACTCGCAGTACAGGTTTGAAATTAGTGGGTAAACATTTTAGTTTTAAATTTTATCCTACAATGTCTGTATATATATATATATATATATATATATATATATATATATATATAATTTGTCAGTGAGAAACCTTAGTGTGCTTTTGCAGATTAATTAAATTCATGTATTGTATACTTTTTTTAGACTACCACACAATTGGTTGGTAGATAAATGGGTATCCTATACGGCCTAGTGGTTAAAACGCTGGGATGTTCATGGTGCATGGAGCGGATTCCTAGCTATACTATAGGTCTAAGGTGGAGTGAAAAGCTTGAACTTCGACAGAATGATCAATTCGGGCGGAAGCTAACCAAAGGTTAGCCAAAGGGTAGCAGAGACGCCCCTATATTTGCATCGGAATAAAGTTAATCTAAAAAATCCAGGGCGTCCTAATGGTCAAAGAAAAAAATGGGTCCGCACCCCGACGCGGCCAAGAAATTTTGCCTCGAAATTTCTTTTTGGGGTGATTTAAGACACTAGAAGATAATATTTCTATGTATAGAAGGTTGCAGGAAGCTTTTTTGTTTCTGTGTGATGCGCGTAAGTTCATATGTTTCACTTAAACACACACACACACACATAAGTAAACTCAAAACATTCCAAAAACCCCCAAAAAAGGAAAATTTAACAGCAAGAAAAATTGTAAATACAATAATTTTCACAATATTTATATTATTATTATTATTATTATTATTATTATCATCATCATTATTGAAATTAATCAAGCATAATAAATCTTACAATTGCAATTAAAATACCAAAAAAAAAAACGCATATCGTTTAAGGGCTCTAGGGGAACCTCTTTGGGGGAGAATGTGGGACGGTCTCACCCCTCAAAGGGGCAGAAGAGGGGGAGCCTCTTTGGGGGAGAACTCCCTTTTACTTTTAATTACTGTAATACTAATTTTATTGCGGAAATTATTTTTTGATTTTTAATTTATTTTGGCTGTACAATTATTTAATTTTTAAATTTGTGGATTCATAATTTCAAACTTGAACTTATGAAGTCTGGAATTAAATAAACGATAAATAATTTGATAGTTGTTCGTTTCGTCTAATTTTTAAATTTACGCCCCTCCGTCAATCCGATTTCCATCTTCTACAAGAAATCGATTTTCAATATGACACCTTTATTATCATATATACGTCTTTTCTAATCTGTACGTGGGTTAAGGCTTCTTCTTCCAGCAAATATTTTTGGCTTAAACCTTACAAAGCACGACATTGCGTTGTTCGAAAAAATATTTGATATTTTAATCTGAATCAAAGATAGATTGCTTTTCCAGGTGTCCAGGCACTATTGTCTTTATTCCCGAAGGAAACACGCTATGGTGAAAATAGGCAGTATTTTAAAAACTATCTTAAAATGCAATTAACTTCTTGTATGCACAAGAAGCTAATAGCGGTACGAACCGAAATGGCGCACGATTGTTTTGTCCAGGCGCTAATTTAATGTCCCTGAGGGTGCCATTGTTCTAAAATGTACGCTTCTGGCAGGAAGGTAAATTTAGAACGGGCGTTTTCGAATCCTTCATACATATTTCAGATGATTTAGTGTATATTAATATCTTCCAAAGTTTACGATTAATCTAATCAAACTAAAAATGAAACACCCTTTTTGTTTAGCACACAATAGCCATCTCTAAAAACTGATAAGCTCGTACAAGCCTCATAGCGAAATCTGATCTCTCTCTCTCTCTCTCTCTCTCTCTCTCTCTCTCTCTCTCTATATATATATATATATATATATATATATTCTACAAACTAGAAATTAAGTATTTGTACGAGATAATATATTTTATAAACAACCAAACTCACGTATTTGTAAAAAAATCACTATAATTATAAAAATAAATAAACTGCACTCTTTTTGAGATTTATTTTCAGTGGGGTTCGTGACTTGTCACTACAGGCAAATTGAATTTCAGTGTCCTTAAGACTTTTACCATTTTAATAATTTTTCCTAATGATATAAGTTACAAATATAAGAAAGCACAAACAGCAACAATAAAAAGACATCTTTAATTATTCTGAACTTCGTATATATATATATATAATATATATATATATATAATTTCTATATATATATATATATATATATATACACACACACAGGGCCGGATCTAGAAGTTGCGAGGCCCTAGGCAGATCTAGAACTTGCGAGGCCCTAGGCCTATATATATATGAAAATATGGACTTAATTATCGGTACTATACCAGCAATATTAGAATCCCGCATAGACAGAACTATGCCAGCACTTAAAAATTAAACCAAACCAAAATAATCACGCATGGAAATTGCATAAGAAATATAAATAAATCATACAAATAAGTATAAATTATAATATGAATCAAGATTTGTATCGAAAATATAAGACAATGATTTCTAAGATTTATATAATATTATAGGTAATGACTTTCCATAGTATACAAACGTTTTTCATATGTGATGTATAAGAGATGTTGACATTTCATTTTTTATAATAGTGAGCGATCGACTTATCAGGCTAAATATTAATGCTTTAATATTTGGTTCAGATGCTCCTTGAATATTACAGCAATGCTTTTCTACTTTTCTTCGAGCTAAACTCTTCAATTAATTGAGAATAATCTAATGAATTTATTATATCGTTTTCTATTGATAACATAGCTAATGATTGCAATCTCGCTTGAGACATGGTGGAACGCAAATATGTTTTAATAAGTTTGAGACGCGAGAAACTTCTTTCAGCCGAAGCAACAGTAACTGGGATGGTTAATACTATTCGAAGTGCAACATAAACATTAGGATAAATCTCACTTAGTTGTTTTTGCACTATATAAACAAGGGCATTTCCGAGATCTGTTTTCTCAGGTATAAACCTGCAAAGTACTTTAAGTTCTTCATAGAGTTCTAAATCATTAATATCACTTGAACAGAACGCGCAAAACGGCTTGAGCGAGGCCCCTTTGGCGAGAGGCCCTAGGCGATCGCCTAGTTCGCCTATAGCTAAATCCGGGCCTGTATATATATTAGGGTGACAACTTCTTATAGGGATAAAATTTGAAATTCAAAATAATTTGCCGGCCATTTGTCCAATGCTGCCACCCTATGAGGAAATACCGTAGAAGAAATCTCATGGAATTCGGAAACCATTTAGGGGTGCCTCGAGTCACATGAATGAAACTGTCGCGCGGAAGAAATTTCAAGAATGAACGAGTTTCGACAACGCTTCAAAAACAAAAATGTTTCGAGAATGCAAGTGTATTATATAATTTAATAGAATTGTTTCCTTTATTTCATACTATAGATTATGCAAATCGATTAATTTATTTCATTAAATTAAAATTTTCATAAATAAATCGTTAAATAATATGATGTGTATCAATCTTTGGATGATCAGCTTTTGGTGCTTCAAGTTCATTTTGCATACGACTGCCTGGCTGAAAACAACGCTTAGAAGTTCTCTCCCGATTCTTTTAAGATGTCTAAGGTAATATTTTTTATTTTGATACATTGATTATATTATTATTGGCGTACATGGAATGCATGGGACCATCATCTGGTCCAGATATCCTCCTATTCTCCCGCTTCAAAGAGACGTGGAATACAATTTGCCAAGATAAGTCCAAGACCCTGTCAGACCTTCCATCGAGTCTGAATGAGAATCGAGAAGAACTGATCGCTTGCTGGAATCTATATCTGACAAAACATCAGCCGAGGGATGATTACCGTGAATTCTTGGAGTTGTCGATTACAATCCTTGGAGGTAATTTACCTAACTTTAGGTTTCGGCGACCTGGAGCACTTCACCGGCACGTTGGATGGCAAAAGTAATTTATTCATTAAAATCCTGCTGCTTTCCCATCAGTTTCAGACTTACAACTCGTGAACGTCTGCTTAAACGATTTGTATTTTTTGCCCTGGAGTTATTATGTCAGCGCGTGGTTCACGGCCAGCAGTCCTTCATCTGCTCCCGCGACGATTTGAAGCTTCTTCAGACCTAGCAAGTACCACGATGAAAAGATCTCAGCATCCTGCCTTAGTGTCCTCAGTCGTCACTTATGGTACCTCAGCGAGTACTTGATTGGTCTCGCACTCTTTGATAAGGTATCAATGCAACGACGAAAAGAATATCGCTCGATCAATCCTCGAAAAAGAAGCTGCTGAGATCCTCCAAAGCGAGCCCCAATACCTGCTGTTTCTTCCATTTCAACAAAGCAGCTCTCGGACTTTGCCTCGAAAGGATCAAAGCTTCTCTTTGAACTTCTAAAATTAATGATGGTTTCTTGTCCAAGAAACTAGAGACCTGGCCGGACGACGAAGATTTCAAGACTGGTTTGACTATAGTTGAAGGACTAAAGTCGTCAATGACATGGCAGAGAGGGGAATTGCCTTGAGCCAGGCCTTCAATGCAAAGATTACGAAGAATGAAGAGCAGCGCCAACATCTCTTGCAGGTTGTTGAGGATCATAGGAAGTCTCAGCCTGGTACATTGAAAAAGGGGTATGGCTTGAGGAAAGCAGAAATTATGGGTGGTCTACAATTGAATGAAAGACACCCTGGAATATATTTAGTAAATATAGATTATTTACTTATTACGATTGAGTACGCCTGCACTTAAACCTTATGAACTAAACTACGTTTATTTACATTAATTAAAAAAAATTAATTTATTTTTACTAGGTAATGAATAATAATTTTTGTTATAAGGAAATTATTTAACTCACTTGAGACACCATTAAATATTATCTGAATGACCTAATATTTACAGTACATTGTTTTCTCATGTAGTAGCAGCATTGAACAAATGGCCAATAAAAAACTCCAACTTTCGATTTTTATTGTCACCCTAATATATATATATAGGCAATTGACTACGATTAAATAGTGAAACGCGGTGGCCGAAGTTAAGCGACATTGGGTTTGTGTGGTTGATGGACGGGTGACCATCCTCTGCATCCAGATGATATAGTGGTCAGGGGAAATGCAATGGCCCCTCCTTCCTCTATAAAAGAAAAATTTAGTTTTCGAACCTGTACTCATCTGGATGAAGGGATATTCTATCGACATTTTAATAAACTTAGCAGAACTAGCCTGACCTAACTTATCCTAATACCATAAACTAAGCTAACTTAACCTAACCTAACATTGCCTAACCGGGTATAATAAAAACTAACATAGCGTACTAAAGTAACTTAATCTAACCTAACATTGCCTAACCGGGTATAATAAATAAAACCTAACATAGCGTACTAAACTAACTTAACCTAACCTAACATTGCCTAACCGGGTGTAATAAAACCTAACATAGCAGTCGCTTCATGATTCGCGTAGAACGGCTATGGGACACCTGACCTCTGATCTTTCTTCTATATCTGATTGGGGCAGAAAAAAACTTGTGGCTTTCAATGCCTCAAAAACTCAGTTCCTCCATCTGTCTACTCGTTACAATCTTCCACACGACTATCTCCTTACCTTCAACAACACTCAACTCAATTCTTCCTCTTCTCTTAACATTCTTGGCGTTTCCTTTTCTCGTGATCTTTCCTGGAAAGATCACATATACTCACTCTCTAAAACAGCTTCTAAGAGGTTAGGTGTGCTGTACCGCCTCCGCGGTTTCTTCACCCTTACTCAGTTGTTGTCTCTGTACAGGAGTCTTGTCCGCCCCTGTATGGAGTATGCTTCTCATGTGTGGGGTGGTTCAACACACACAGCCGTACTTGACCAGGTGGAATCAAAGGCTTTTCCTCTCATCATTTCCCCGCCTCTTACTGACGGTCTTCAATTTCTCTCTCTTCGACGCAATGTTGCCTCACTCTCTCTTTACTGTCGCTATCATAACGGACATTGCTCTTCTGAACTCTCTAACTGCATGCCTCCTCCTTTAAGGAGAGTACGCAGTACCAGACTTTCTACACTTTCTCATTCCTTTTCTGTCCACTTATCTAATGCAAGGGTTAATCGGTATTTTCAATCTTTCATCTACTCAACCGGTCAACTCTGGAACAATCTTCCCCAATCCAGCTTTCCTCCTGTCTATGGCCTCCACTCTTTCAAACGCAGAGTGTCTAGGCATCTCGAAAACCCTGGACCTTGATTTTGGGTCTTTTCTTCTTCTATGGGAGGGGCACTTTTGCGGGCATTTGCCCTTGGCCCCTCCTTCCTGCATAAAAAAAACCATGCCATAACATAAAATAAAGACAAATTAACAAAGTTAACGAAATGGAAATATTAGGAGATAAGTCTAAAATTTACCTGACCTACTACCTCTCTGAAAGTCATGGTACCCTTTCCACGATCTGATATTCTGCATAATGTACCCTTTCGCCATCGATCAGGATGCTTTGGGTCCGTCGATATTTGACAAATCTTACCACAAAAGAAAATGTTTATTGAAGTCGAAGGGAGGTAAAGTGGAGCGTCGTGGCATCTTTGTCTTCACTGTTTCACGTTCATCTCCTACTGACGCAAGACGTTTTTTGTTGTAACGTTTGATGTGTTCATTTGATGTAAAGTTGAGAAGTGATTTAAATAGAGAATCGTCTCTTTTTTTTTACTAGCTTCACTGACACTAGTTAGTCTTTTGTCAGTTATTTGAACTATTGTGTTCTTTTTAGCAGTTCAACAAGTTTCCAAAACATTTCTGAACAAGCATATATCTTCATCATTGCTAGTCATGTTGCCCTGGATAACCTGCAATAAAACAATAAGATAAAACGTACCGTACTACAATTGTCACCTTTGACAAAAATAATGGCATTACAAAATGATGATTATTTTGAGTTGCCCAATAGTGCCCAAGTGACACTCAACTGTTTTTAAGTCCTAAGAACCTATATAACAAGTTTCAGTTAAAAAAAAGCACGTGTACTAAAAGATAAAGTAAAGTGAAAATAATCAGTTTGGCCACCGGACTATTTACAGACATCTTCAAGGGTTAACACACACATTCACATATTTAGAGAAATCAATAACAAAGCTATGACTAACCAAAAAGCCAATATACTTACATGGAGATATAGGTGATAACCTACTTAACAAATCAGCAGAGCTGAAGAAAATCATATCTGAAAATGGATTACATCATCATGTAAAAACATCAACGCGAATCACTGATAACTCGAGTACTTTGAGTGATACACTGGTATCAAGTTATAAATCCAAAAAATAATAGAATGTACTTCATTACCATGCCATTTAACCGGCCATACTTAATATCGTATTACATCAACATAAAAGCCTAAAAAAACAGCTTATTGTTAAAATTTCAGAAGTACATTAAAACTAATAAGGTCAAAGAAAACGTTTGTCATTTCCCCTCATCAAAGATTGACTCTTCACCATGTATGGACCACTTGTATAATATTTGTAAATGTTGAGTGTGAAATAAAGTTTGTTTGCTTTGTTTGTTAACTGAAAATAGAAAGGAGACGACGTCAACAACCAAGATGAAATATTTACGTCGACATTCTGTGATGTTTTAAATGAATATGCTCCTAATGTAAGCAGAGAACTGAAAAGCCCCCCCTTCTTGCCCCAGAGTTGACAAAAAACATAAGAGAGAAAATGAAATACAGGAACATACTACTAAAAAGAACAAACGAAAAAGATTCCACTCCTGAGGAAGAGAGAGATACAAATAAATGAAGAGAAACAAAACAGTCAGAAGCTGAGTCTCGGTATTACACTAATAAATTAATTAATAGTAACGTAAACAAAACAAACACATGGAAAATTATACATGAAATTATACTTGGAATAAACTGGACACTGTTTGTTTTAAACAGCTGTTCGGTGGGTGGACCTTAGCGCAACGTTATGAAAGTAGACAGAGCTCAGAAAATTAACTGTTTCCAGGGGCAAAATTTGTAAAAGAGGGAATTTTACATATTGTCGTGCAAAATGAAATTGTAATTGTTTTTCAGTGCAATTTTTAGCATTTTGAATGTATTGCGCGTATATTAATACATCAATTTTGGAAAATAGTTTAATTATACCTCTCTACATATGTAAAGCAGATTAAACGTCTATAATTTCTGCCGATAGTTGCTAAATAGTGCTAATTAGAGTCTGGAGACTATATATTGGGTTTCTATTCGGAACAATTGCCACACAACTAAATTTCATACAATAATTAAAGAAAAACGTTTCACTACTTTTTACCGTAAACATTTACTCAATTAGAATTTACAAATGAATTAATAAGAATGTATTGATACTAATAAATGTTTTAAAATTAAACGTTATAATAATAATTATTATTATTATATATTATATAATTTTAAAGGTTTGATTTAAGTTTCGTGGGATTTGAGACCTGTGTTTTATTTAATGTTCAATAATAGCTCTATTACGTCGTTAATGACGTAGTTAATGACATCCGAGAAACTGGTGAATGATTCAATAACTTAAAAGGACACCAACTCACTATGGAATACGTTCCTACTCTAATCAAACAAGCACCATCCTATTCCACGTTAGTAGCATGGGCGCAAAAGGAGAGAGTGCAATGCAATTACAAATGTTGATCAATGTTGCAAGAGTGCCAGGGCCAGCACCAGTGCCAACCCCCTTGTTGCAAGGCACCCCAAAAGGGGGAGGGTGTTGCAAGAGCAACAAGGGGTCATGCAACTTGGAGGCGGAGTTATCCCCCAAGAGAGAGAGAGAGAGAGGAGAAGGAGAGAGGAAGAGAGGTGTTCGCTTGGCAGGAGCCAAGCGCATATTAAGACTTCAGCCGAGCGCCCGCTGTCTTATAGGCCCCTAATCAGCCAGTTGGCTTAATCAGACAGTGCCTCCAGGCATTATCAGCCAGTTGGCAGTGTATACTTCGTTTGGGCATGTACACACCCGCCTATACGCCCATAAAATATTATGCACACACAACTATATGCACGATTATATACGCCGGGTTCGAGACCCGGTGGCGGCGCGTCCTTCCACAGTTGGTAGATAAATAGAAAACCAGGGTATCCTAATGATCTGTGTTAAACTATAGGTCTAAGGTGGAGTGTAAAGTTTGGCCTTCTCCAGGATGAACAATTCGGGCCGAAGCCAACGAAAGCAAAGGTGAGCCTATATATGTACAAATCTCTCTCGCTCGCTCTCTCATTTATATATATATATATATATATATATATATATATATATATATATAATATATATATATATATATATATATGTGTGTGTGTGTATATATGTGTGTGTATATATATATAAAACCAAAGGTTTTATATATATATATTCCATAAATATTTGTCCTATTGTTCAGCTATTTACTTCGTTTAATAATGAAATGTTTAGGAGGGGTTTTCTTTATACCACCTTATCTTCTCCATTTCCCTCAAGCTTTACACCCCCTTAGATCTACTTTTTAACGGGATATATATATATATATATATATATATATATATATAAGAAGAGAGAGAGAGAGATTTGTACATATATAGGACCACCTTTGCTTTCAATGGCTTCGACCCGAATTGTTCATTCCGGCGAGGGTCAAGCTTTACACTTTACCTTAGACCTACTTTTTAACGGGTATATATATAATATATATATATATATATATATATATATTATATTATATATATTTTATATATATATATACACACACACACACACACACAATTATATTAGAGTTTGATGAAGATGCTAGATAAACTTCGGCTTAATTAATGACCCGCAACTCGGAATACTCTGTCAACTTTTAAAATGTATTTATTGTATCGTACGTGGCCTCAATAAAGTTTTACAGTAAGAGAATTGTCTCGAGGGTCTGTAGAACTTTGCGCGCTGGTGGCTTTTCCTTTTCCATTCATGTATAATTAACTCTGAAATTACCTTCCAGTTTCTGGAGTTTTATTTTTCAGAGGAAATGATAAATTTTCGGATTCTATTTTAGATAGGGCATCATAAATCGATTCACAAATTTATCTTCCAACCTCGTTAAGTTCCTCATATAATTGTATGCTTATCATACGTTCAAATCTCTCACCAAATCATCGGGGTAGAATACAAGATAAAAAAACAACGTGTTTCTCTCTCTCTACGAATGGAAATATCTTACACGCCCAGATTTCACAGAGCAGCCAATCACAACCCTGTGGGCGGAGCCCAGAACCTCTGGTTGGCGCTAGGCGGGCCTATGCGTTAAGGCCCGCCCAAAATTCACTGATAGCCAATAGGAAGCTCGCGAATCGGGTATTGTGGGTTGATCACAATCACAACCCCGTTTATAAAAGGGGTCACTTTCATCTCAGGGCCTCATTTCACACGTTTTTTGGACCAGTGCTTTTGAAATACGGTACCTCACTATGAGCCAGCTCGACAACTCTCCCGAATTGTTTGAAGTTGAAGGTTTCTACGCTGAGACAACGCGTGTAATTTTCAATGCTGTAGACCAGAATGAATTTCTCTCAACGCAGACTGTTACAGAATTTGTGGCGGCGAGAACGATTTTCCCACTAGCGACTTCACAGAGATGTAAGTAATTAATTTGTGATTATGTACTGCGGTTCATTCAGTGTTAACTTATAAAAGGCCAAATAAATGCGTTTTGAAAAATAGTTTGTGCTTTATTCTCGGTCTATATACATCGTTTCAATCAGTGTTAAATAATTTATAAAAATTCGTAAAAAATATTTTTAATTATTGTCCCGTTCTCTGTTTCCTTCGCAATTATTTCGGCATATATATATATATATATATATATATATATAGTGTGGTTTTAATTGTACATTTCTCGATAATTTAAAATTTATAGAAAGTTCTACAGATAGGATTTTAGAAATATTGAAAACGTTTAAGAATTGCCTGCGGGGTCGAGACCCGTTGCAGGCAGACGAAGCGTAGCACACCCAGCTAATCTTCCCTTTGAGCTGTAAATTAGTGCACTTGTTTTTAATTACTGTCCCGTCCTCTGTTTCCTTCGCAGTTATTTCGACACACACACACACACACACACACACACACACACACACACATATATATATATATATATATATATATATATATATATGGTGTGGCTGTAATTGTACATTTCTTGATAACTTAAAAATTTATAGAAAGTTCTACAGAGAGGGTTTTAGAATTACCAAAACTTTTAAGATTACCCGATGCTTACTTTTGAAACCTGTCAGGATATCGTGAAAGGATATCTGCCCAGAGGTCGAGGCTCGGTCTCTATTCATATATATATATATATATATATATATATATGTTCCTCTGTGTGTATTTTGGCGAAAAACAATGTTTTTAATTATTCCCCATTCTGTGTTTCCTTCGTGGTTATTTCGGCATATATATATATGTATATGATGTGGTTTTAATTGTACATTTATTGGTAATTTAAAAATTTATAGATAGTTCTACCGATAGGGTTTTAAAATTACCAAAACTTTTAAGAGTACCCGATGCTTTCTTTTGAAACCTGTCAGGATATCGTGAAAGGATATATGTGGGAGACTGCTTTTTAATACGTGTTCGATGTGTTGTGTTCCGTTATTCTTTGGTTGGTCATCTCTAACGTCGGGGCCAGGTCCTGTGTCGCCATGCTCAGCGCTGCTCGCGCTGTGCCTAATAACCACGGGGAGTTCTGTCGGATTCTTATAATCTTCGTACTCATGAAGAAATTTCTGCAAAGCCTCTTGGTACAAGATCCTTTTCTCATCAGGTGACTTTTCACTGTTTAATAGGGCTAGCAACTCGCTTTCCATTCTTTTAAGCCTACTTTTACGGGGTTCTAGAACCGTGTCTGGAATCTTTGAACTTTGCAATGAAGCACACACCTCATGCGGAATCACTACCACCTTCTTCATTATATTAATCTAGTCAGTAAAGGCCCCAAAACTGAAAATAAGATGAGTAGGAATGATCCTCCTCTTTGTACAATAATTCGCTTTTTTTTTTCCGCAGTTTGACTTTTATGAGCGAGCATACGCATTATGTTCTTCTAACGACGTAAGCGAGCCTTCTGAGGGGGTTTCATTGCCACATTACATTTTATAACATTAAGACAGATTTCACAGATGCATTTTAAAAAGTCGAAGTCGATATTTTTAACAAACATCTGTTGCAGTGCCCGGGGTAATCGTTGATAGATTTTTATTAATTCACGATATTTCTTCAGCCTATTTGTCATTCTGGAATATACACCGTTTCAGGTTCGTTTGGGAATATATTCGTTCTTAGAAGCACCCTAAACGTGTTTCGTGGGTGAAGGTCACAAAGCAGATATCCATAACGCTGCCTTGTGGCTTCTTTATAAACCTCCAAAAACTCCTTACGCTGATTCGGGAACATTTGACTGGCTAATACCCCAATTAGTGACACATCTCTACGTTGTGCGAATAAGACTAGATATTGTGTATTTAACGACACATCGCGCATGTATCTATTTTTGAAAAATAGATTCCGGTTGATGAAGAATAAGCTTATGTTAAGATGGTGGGAGAACACTGTAAATATCTCGGCAAACGTTTTATCCATTTCCAACATGAGATCGTCAATTACAATGACTGTATGCTCATTACCTTTAAACGAATTAGCGTCATATACACGTTTGTGGAACAAAATTTCATCTTGGTACTCGTTGAACACTGACTGATACGTCGAATAGCACCATATTACTTTATGCACAAATTTTGAGAACATCTTCCCCTTATCTTTAATGATTTTAAGCATAAATACAGTTTTACCACGTCCTGTAGGGCCAGATATAATACATGTGGAGGGGCTTGTGAACCTGAATTTTTCTACAGATTCCATCTCTAACACGTCACACCCCTAAGTGGATCATTTACAAAATATTACAAATTTTGAATGCTGCTCCTTATATTCTTGTTTTTCTTCTTCCACAGAACCGTGAATGACGACGATGTGCAGTCCCCCAATCATCGATATCACAGATGAACTCGATGGCCGTGTAACTACAGAATCCTTCCCCGCTGACGAACCCTCACCAGCGACACCTGTAGCATGCGACAATTCAAAACGGAAGTATGATGAAGAACCCTCCACGTCAGGTATAAAGCATGCCAGGATTGCGCCGGTTGTTAGACCCCCAGTAACAGAGTCCCAACCCTCTACGTCTTACGATACAACCCGCACATTAGTACCTTCCTCAAATATGCCCCATTATTCCTGTTCAGTTCTGGGTACTTCCTCCACAGCAGCTTCTCATACTGTGGAGGATGGTTTAACAATCGAGTTGGTGCGCACCGCTACCCCAACCCCTGCCCTGACTAGAAATCGGTACGTGGTCAGGGTTGACCTTGGATCCCTGTATACCAACGCTGTTGAATTGCAGCGCGTAGTTGAACGTATTTTGAAGTTTGCCCTTCAGAACCGCGACAAACGTGAAGTCCGGACGAGGTTGTCCTTCAGGTTCGGGTCAGATGACGGGGACGTAGATGATTTTTGGGTAGTAATACCGTTCAGACGTTTGGTGGCTGTAGACATAGAATATATCTTGGGCCGTATAATGCAGGCCTCTCAAAGTAGTACAGCCTTCAATATGGACAACTTCATGGTAGATATTGACAGATTATTCCGGGTTGCGGGTCATAGTGCCAAACCTTATACTCTTAATTTCAATTCTCCGGTTATTTCCAGAAAGCATTTAAACGTCGATCGTGGTTGCTGCTTTATAGCAATAGTCTTAGCTCATATGTTCAATGTGCTAAATACATGGACGCAAAAAATTTGGCTGCCTACGGTTGTGCAGCGTGCTCGTAAATTGGCTTCAGATTGTAAGCTTGAGTTTGAGTGTAATATGGGTTCTGAAGAACTGAGGAGGGCCGAGCAGGAAATGAATGCACGTATAGTCGTGTTATGATAAAAGTCGAAAATATGGAAGGCATCATGATTTGTGTAAGGGATGTCTCGAGTTTGCTGATGATATAGTGAAACATTGTAAGGATTGCTACATGGTATGTGAGCAGTGTAAAAGCCCCAAATGTGAAAGTCGTGTAGTTGAAAACGAGAAGAGGGAATGTAATGTCTGTAGACGTACATTTTTCAATAATAAATGCTTTAAACTCCATAAATCAGTTGGCATTTGCAGGGAAATGAGGATTTGTAAATGCGGTATGTTTCACATGATGGGTAATTGGGGAAATTTCAAACATAAATGCGATGAAATTCACTGTTCTACACGTCATGAAAAATATAAGGCGGATGGAGTGAAGCATATATGTTATATGAATGATGTTAAGCCTAAAAATAGCCCTTGTACAACCGTGTACTACGATATAGCAACTTACACGAACGCTGAAACCAAAGAGGTTATTCCACATTTACTCGTAAGTCAGACTATCTGTGACGAGTGCATGGAGATCGAGTGTGGCGAGTGCCACAAATATGGAAAACGGACAAACGTTTTTAAAACGACTGCACACGGCACCCCTGTGAAACTCTTTGTATCCTATATTGTCAAATTAGCGGAAAAGTTTAAAAAAATGACTGTGTATATTCTCGCCCATAACGGGGCAAAATTTGACACAGTTCCTTTATAAGGAGTTGCTTGAACACGAGTCGTTTGCGATATTTACACGTGATCCCTTGAAAAAGAGGCAACAAACTAATACAGATGCAGATAAGAGGTAATGCACAGTTTAAAGACACCCTGCTGTTCACACCTTGTAAATTAACAAAGCTACCCAAGGTCATGGGGGTAGCCTCTGAAGTTTCAAATGGGTATTTCCCTTACACATTCCTCACTAACGAAACTTTAAATTACGTAGGACTACCTCCACCCAAACATTAATTTAACTTCACCAACATGAGTGATAGTGACCGTGAAGATTTTGACCGCTACCACAACAGTTTCAATGAAGGTAGTCCATACAATATAGCTGATGAATGTGAACGTTACTGCGTGAATGATGTGCGTGTGCTTAGGGTATGTTTCCAGGCCTTTAGAAGGATGTACATACCCCGTTTCAAATGCGATCCGCTGCAAGTCGCGACCACGATCGCCTCATTATGTTTTACAGTGTTCAAAAATAACTTCATACCTAAAGACACCTTAGCAGTCATTCACAGAAACAACCCCCGCAGTTATGGGCACAAGGCTATTTACTGGCTCATACACCTACAGCAACAGACCGGGGCATACATAAAACATGCCCGCAACACGGGTGAAGTACCCGTTAAAGTCAGTGATCGTGTTTTTTGGGTTGGTGGGCTAAGTGAGGATCCAACCACTGGTGAGAAGACTGTGTATTCCTTTAACGGCTGCTGGTGGCATGGATGCCCGCGCGCTGAGTGTGCCTTCACAAGGGACCTCCATGGAAGATCCTCCGCCGACAGCCTCGCATGGACCCGTAACAGCGATCAACTTATAGGCTCCCAGTTCACTCACAAGATCGTGTGGGAGCATGAGTATGATGCATGGATGGAAACAGATGACCAGTGCCGTAAAGAAATAAGGGCCATCAAACGTTCAATGGTGCTGGACCCCCCAAATGCGGTGACAGCTTATTTGGAGGGCGCACTAACCTATTCAAGCTATACTTTCCGCCTACGGAGGGCGTGAAACTCCATTACTACGACTTCTGTTCTTTATACCCCTACGTGATGAAGAAAAATCCGTACCCCGAAGGTGCGCCTGAAAAGATGGTGGGTCCCACCATACCAACCATCGAGGAGTTTTCAGCTAACTTGAATGAGCGTTACTTTGGACTCTCTTTCGTAGACGTGCTCCCCCCTCGCGAATTATGGCTGCCGATCTTACCCGTCGTTATAGATCACAAGCTCATGTTTCCCCTGTGCGTGAAGTGCGCAGAGGAGAACAATGGTGATTGTAACCATACAACCAACCAGCGTAAGATCAGAGGTGTATATACAATCCATGAGCTGGCCTTAGCCGTTCGCCATGGGTACAGAATATTGAAGATACATGAGGTGCGGAGGTTTCAGAAGCTACCCAACCTTTTCACGCCATATATAAACGCTTTTTTGAAGGATAAGGTAGAAGCATCAGGATATCCGCGAGGGGTTGATACCGAAGATGAAAAAACGGCTTATATTCAGCGTTACCGTGCCAATGAAGGTATACAGCTTGACAGTTCCCAAATTGTTAAGAATTCTGGCAAGCGCTTTAGTGCAAAGTTGTGTCTGAACAATCTTTGGGGAAAATTTGCACAGAATACCGGCAAAAGGAACGTTCATTTGACACAAAGTTATAGTGAAGTCTGGGATTATGCCAACGCTACCGATAAAGAAGTTATGGAGAGATCGTGAATGTAGGTAGTACTTACATAATAAAGTACATCACCGAACTGGCCACAGATACCTCACGGGTTACAAACATACCTGTAGCCAGCTTCAGAACGGCCTACGCCCGCATCAAACTTTGGGGTCTTCTGCACTCTCTTGGACGGTGGGTGCTGTACGCCGACAGATAGCGTGATACTCACAGCGAGGGAGGGTGAATACATGCATGCTATTGGAGAATTCCTCGGAGAGCTAACTGACGAGATCAAGGATGAGTATGATGATGGTGTATACACACACTCATTTGTGTGAACAGGGCCAAAAACCTATGGAGTACGGGTGAGGGTGGGGGATGATATGAAGTATATCTTGAAGGCTAAGGGTATCACGCTTAACCATGCGAACCGTCGAGTCGTTAACTTTGACTCGTTGAAGGATCTACTGTGCTTAGAAGATAAGTTCGACCAGCCACCCCAACTGACTGTGGGGACCCACAATTTTCGGGCGCAGAAACTGGGGGTGTGTGAAGGAACTTAGGGGCACGAAGGTATGCCTTAACACCTATAGGAAGCGCTACCAGGTGCCTGGTACCTATGATACCGTACCCTTTGGCTACCTTAATCCTTTATTGTATTTATATATATGTGTATTGTTAAAAATATGTTTATTTATCACGTATATTTGCTTCAATTAAGGTTCCATTTTCTCCTTTGTGTGTGTGTGTGTGTGTGTGTGTGTGTGTGTGTGCAGGAAAAAAGCTAAGCACCGCCCACTGTAAGATCGGTCACATGACTCCTGCCACTACCCGAACATATCTCTATCCCTGCGTGCTCAGTTGACCTCTGCATACCCTTGAGCGAAAGACCAAGATGTTCAAATACTCTACGGCTATTCTGGCGAGGGCATTGTAGGATTTCGTAGTACAAGCGATGTATTGAATTATGTTGTAGACCTAACCTTTATAAAAGCTCACATATACCGCGAAGTAGAAGAAACAACACGTTCAGAAGATAAGCAACGGTTGTGGATAGTGAGTCTTGTTGATGAGTGATGTGACAAGCGATATTATGTTATGTTACATCATACCGACTACTCGTACCCTACGGTTGAGAATGTAAATCTTGTCATCATGGAAAATCTTAAGTATTTTTACCACTATATTAATATATATCATGAGGTTTGTAGTGAGGTTGTGGCTAATGGTCTGTGCAAGTTTTTAACAGACTTTAGAGACGAGTCTTCTTCTTCTTCCGCAGCTTATTATCCCATCTTTACATGGGGTCGCTATTTTTGGTTCGTCTTCTCCACTCTCCTCTGTCGTATACCACGTCTTCCTCCAAGTCCTTCTCCCTGATGTCCGCCACCACACAGTCCCTCCATCTCGTCTTCGGTCTTCCTCTTCTTCTCCGTCCCGGCAACTCCATCTCCAGCACTCTGCGCCCCACATACTCCTCCTCTCTTGTCCTGACGTGTCCATACCACCTCAGCCTGGCCTCCTGCACCTTCTTAGATGCTTCCACCACCTTCACTGTCCCTCTTATATGCTCATTTCTGACCCTATCCCTCCTCGTCACTCCACACATCCATCTCAACATCTTCATTTCAGCCACATCGATTTTTCTTTCATTGCTCTTCTTCATTGGCACAGTCTCCATTCCATACAACATTGCCGGCCTCACCACTGTTTTGAATACCTTTCCCTTCAGTTTCACTGGGACCCTCTTATCACAGAGCACCCCTGATACGTCTCTCCAGTTCTTCCACCCCGACTGTATTCTACAGTTTATCTCTCTCTCTGCTCCCCCCTCTGCATCCACTGTTGACCCCAAGTATTTAAAATACTCCACCTTCTTAACACGCTCTCCACTCAATGTCACTTCCCCTCCTCGGTCCTGCTGCACATCACATCTCATATATTCGGTCTTCTTTCGGCTAATTCTCATCCCCCTACTTTCCAACGCCTCTCTCCAATTTTCCAACTGCTGCTCCACCTCCTCTTTCGTCTCCCCACTCAACACAACATCGTCTGCATACATCATGCACCACGGCGCCTCTCCTCTAATCCTGTCCGTCAACACATCGAATACCACATTGAAAAGGAAGGGGCTCAAAGCTGATCCTTGGTGCAGACCAACTTCCACCCCAAAGCTCTCTGACACACCCACGCTACTCCTCACCTTAGTTGTTACTCCCCTGTACATCCCCTTGATCAGTTTAACATACTTCTCCGGTACCATCCTTTCCCTTAAGCATCTCCAAACTTCCTGACGTGGTATCCTATCATATGCCTTCTCCAAGTCAATAAAAACCATGTGCAACGCCTTCTGCCCCTCTCTGTACCTCTGCCAACTGTTTCAATGCAAAAACTGCATCTGTCGTTCTCCTTCCCGGCATAAATCCAAACTGTTCCACTGACACTTCCACTTCGTCTCCCAACCTACTCTCCACTATTCGCTCCCATATCTTCATTGTATGTGATATTAGCTTGATCCCTCTATAATTCGTGCAATCTTGTACATCTCCCTTCTCTTTGAATATAGGCACTATGATGCTGGTCCGCCACTCATCCGGAATCACCTCCTGGTCAAACAACTTCTGCATTAGATCCCACACCAGATCCACCCCCTCATCTCCCAGTGCCTTCCATGCCTCGGCTGGTATCTCGTCTGGGCCAGTCGCTTTGTTATTTTTCATCCTATTCAGAGCACGACTCACTTCCATCCTCCCCACTTGTTCTGTCATAGCTACATTTGGTAATCCATCCTCATAGAAAGATCTTGGGTTTTCTTTATTTAATAATTCCTCAAAATATTCCTTCCATCTATCCTTTATCTCTTCATCTCTTTGCAGCACCGCCCCCTCCCTTCCCTTAATTTGTTTTACCTGTGTAAAGTCTTTTGTCGCTCTACTTCTGCTCTTAGCCAATCTGTATATCTTCTTTTGTCCTTCACGATCCTCTAAATCCTCATACATCTGCCGATATGCCTCCGCCTTTGCTCTCGCCACTGCTCTCTTTGCCTGTTTCTTTGCTTCTTTATATACCACCTTACACTCTTCACTCTTCGATTCTTCCCATAACTTCTTAGTTTCTCTCTTACTTCGTAGTGCTCTTTGGATCTCATCACTCCACCACATCCTTCCTTATCTTCCCACACTTTACCTGATGTTTCCCCCAATATGTCTCTACCTGCCGTTCTCATGACATTCGCATTATGTACCCACCAATCCTGTACATTCTGTTCATCAACATGGATTTCACTCAACACTCTCTCTCTAAATTCCTGTTTCTTCCCCTCCTCTCTCAGTTTGTACCACCTAATTCTCCTCACTGTTGTTCCTCGGGTCTTTCTTCCTTTTTTCAACATCACATCCATGACTACCAACCGGTGTTGTGGCGTCACATGGTCTCCTGGAATAACTTTGCAGTCCCTCACCTCGGCCAATTGCGCCCTCCTATACAGTATGAAATCAATTTGCGATGTTCTGCCTCCACTCTTGTACGTAATAACATGCTCCTCCCTCTTTCTGAAAAACGTATTTACAATCGCTAGATCAAACGATACAGCCATATCCAACACTCTCTCACCGTCCAAAAAAGGATAAATATGGGCATATGTTTCTCTCAAATAGTGCACCGGATTGTGAAGATGTTTAGTTTGTGGAAATGTACGTCTGGTGAGTGATAAAACAATAAAACCGGTATTGCTTCATGTAGCGGAAAATTCTGTTTGCCCAGTATAATGGGGCACAAGTATTCTCTTTCATGTTGGAACAAACCCGTACACGCTTCAGCAGTTTATGGTGTGACTCGCTACCTCCATCGAGCCGCCCACCTGTGTACCTCACCCATCCGAAACACACGAGTTCGAACAAACCCGTACACGTTTCATCGGCGTGACTCACTCCGCCCGTCGATCCGATCCGCCACCTGTGTCTCATAGTCATCTCAGAGCTTGAACAGACTGGACGTGCGAATACGATGGCACTTCCTTTGAGAAGCATTCTCAACGCCGTGTACGATGTGTTCGTGACGAAGTCATTGCGCGCGTTCAGGCGCCAAACCGGTGCCATTAACTATGTACTTGAATTGTCGGCAAGTAAGCAAACGTAATATTATTTATTTAAGTGTTGAGGAGACGAATAGAGTCTTCGTGATAGTTGAAAACTGGAGAGAGGACCGTTATAAAATACCTGCAGGTGTAGGTACAAGAAGAGAGTAGATTAGTGATGCCCCCTCATATGCTGTTGTTTGCACGTTGTGTATAAATAACGATCAGCCGTGCATTGATATACGTCTGATGTGGAAGAATGCATCTGATAATAACGTTCTTGTCCCTACGCGAAACCGTTTCATCCTCGACAGAATGTTTGAAATAGTCGGATTCCGCAAGCTGAAGCCTATATTAGACGCTCGTGTTACGGATATGATATATTTTGACACGGTTCTTGAATACGCATACACCGCTCTGCTCGACGGATTTATCGAATGTAGGAATGAACAAGGCGAGAATGGTCTAGAGCTGGTTGCATATTTAAAAGGTTTAGACTCTTCGAAATATCTTGAACTTTGGTACAAAGCACTTGAACGATACAGGGCAGAGCTCGCCTACACTGTTCACCCTGAAGAGCTGTATCTCTATATAATAAGTAGCTGTCGTTACGACTTGGAAGATTATTTCAATTGCCGCTGTGCAGAGTGAAGAAGAGTTCACGATTGCAAAGCTCGGGACGGTAAGAAAACACCCTCGATTGGAAAGGAGTGTTTATAAACTTGTATTGAATAATGATGTTGTGGCTAACGATGACCTCTTTTTGCGTGCTTTTGATTGTATTCTAGCCGTGTTTAAAGATAACTTGCCAACCGAATGTAAAGTGGGCACAAAAATAGTATTGAACGATATGAAAGCCATTTATATCGAGTATAGGCGCCCGTACACCTTGAGCGGTGAAGTAATGGTTGGTCGTATTTACCGTGTAGTGCAGAGCAATAATGATATGACTGTAGACTCGATCACGTGTGAGTTTAGTGTTTTGCGTTGTATCACAAAGTATTTTGATTCATATTAAATAATTAAATATATTGAAAATAAATATGCTTGTGTATATATATATATATATATTTCCTGTATTAATATGCTGCTGATTATACTCCTTCGTTTTGTATATTATTATTTTTTATTTTATTTTCAATATATTTAATTATTTAATATAACTGTATATATATATTTTTCCTGTGCTAATATATTGATGGTTATACATCGTTTTGTATATTTTTGAATATATATATATATATATATATATATACAGGGTGGGCCGTAAGTTTCCATACATAGGAAAAATTAAACGTTTGTTTTTATGTTTCAGATACCCTAAGAATATGCGTTTGACGTAAGATCTTGTTTACTGATGAAGCAAATTTTTACGTCAATGGAGAGGTTAATCGGCAAAACATACGTTATTGGAGTAATGCTAACCCTAACTGGCTGAGTCCGACGAAGATGCAAGGTGCCGGTAAAGTGATGGTGTGGGCCGGGATATGGGGTGACAGAATTATTGGATCAATTTTTGTCAGTGGAAATCTTAATGCCGAAAGGTATCTTAACATGTTGCAAGAAGAGATTTTCCTATCCCTGCTAAACGAGGAAGGTAACTTCCCAGTTTACTTCCAGCAAGATGGAGCTCCACCTCATTATGGTCTTCTCGTGCGTCGGTATTTGGATCAGCAGCAGTTTCCGGATGCTTGGATTGGTCGGCGTGGTCCTGTGGAGTGGCCTCCCAGATCCCCAGATCTCACCCCCCTTGATTTTTATCTTTGGGGGCACTTGAAGGCCATGGTGTATCAGGAAAAGATACGAGACATAAATCATCTAAAGGAACGTATCACCAACGCCATTACAAGCATAACGTCAACTGTGCTAATGCGTGTTCATCAACAGTGGGGAACACGTATTGAAATGTGTTTTCAAAACAATGGCAACCATGTAGAGCATATTATATAAATAAAAATGGTTGTCCATAACAAAATGTTTATTTTTCCTATGTATGGAAACTTACGGCCCACCCTGTATATATATATATATATATATATATATATTCCTCGTTCGTATTTCTTATGCTATTATTATTTTTGATCATATGTATTCCATTGTTTGATTGTATATTTATTTTCTATATATTTCGTGAAATTAAAACCATTAATTCGTCTAAATAAACAGAGTGACGTAATGGTGTTTTATTTAATTCTTTGGTTGTAAACGACATTTAATTATATCAAATGGCTGCCTTCTAAAACGGCTGACGGATTTCTAAGCCAACTGTCAAAAATATCTGGATAGCGCAATCTGGCAGTTGAAAAGGAACTATATATACATCTGCCTTCTAGGTATTTACGTCAAGTGGCTGGTTAAGCCAAAATATATGCTTTAATTAAATAAATAGCGCAATCTGGCAACTCACCCCTAATAATGTACACCTGAACAAGCCATTTACGTCTTCTAAGTCAACTGGCGGATTAAGCCTGAATATATGCTTTAATTAAATAAATAGCGCAATCTGGCAGCTCAGCCAGATAAGCCAAATGGCTGATTAGGAACTTATAAGACAGCGGCCGCTCGGCTGAAGTTTTAATAAAAAATGGTGTCAATAATCCAGCAGGGTTGAAAGCACCTTAAACAGAAAAAACAACAAACAATATGCGCTTGGCTCCTCCCAGGCAAACACCTCTCTTCCTCTCTCTCTTTCTTGGGGGATAACTCCGCCCCCAAGCTGCATAACTCCTTGTTGCTCTTGCAACATTCCACCCTCCCCTTTGTTGCATAACATTTTGCAACATTCCTCTCCTCCTTGTTGCATAGCCTTGTACAACATTTACTTTGCAATATTGATCAACATTTGCAATTGTATTGCACTCTCTCCTTTTGCGCCCATACTACTCACGTTCAAATCTCGTTTTAAAAAGCATCTTGATAAGCTCAGCACGGCATTCTAAAATTCTAAAACCACACTGGTACAACCTAGATTTCAAAGTCCTATCATGTAACCAGTTCCGTGATACTGTACGTTATAATTTTAAAATATATTTGTATGTATTTATGTGTACGTACAGTATTAGACATCGAATACGCAGGGTATGCGTTGTTATACAGATATGTAATTTTTACTTAAAAATTCATATGACAGTATTTCATTTTAAGCCTAAGCTAAAAATACTAAATACAAATACAAATTCTAATTTTGCAGGACCTTCAGATAGTCTTACCCTTATCTAATGTTTCTCTACAAATTCCAGTACATTTTTTATTGTGTTTTTGTTCATTAACTCCTCTTTGTTTTATTATTTTATGCATTTATTCGTCTGTTTATTCTTTTAAGAACTTATCAGTTTGTCATGTTTGATTTCATTATTTTATGAACATCTCAAGTATAACTTTATATTGTAATACCTTCTTATTGCAGAAGAATAAACTGGTTTTGTTTTATATTTTGTTTTTGTAAATAAAAATTTTCATTGACAGAACTTAATTTTAGTATTGCAATGAAGTGACGAAGTAAGAATTTAATTTTTTAAATCAATCTTCAGTTCTAGACTTCTAGTTGTATTTTCGTATGCATAATTAATAGTTTATATATATCATATATTAGGAGTTATTTTCTAGTTTTCTTAAATTTGACAGTGAAAAGTAATAAAAACCATAAAAATTGGAAACATTTCAATTTCTTTTATTTAATAACCACGAGATGTTTTTTATAATGCTTTATGTTAGGTATGCAAAGATTTGTATAAGTGAATATTTTCTGGATGCCATTCTTCTTTTTAGAAGGGAAGAATTATTAATGAATGAGGACTTACTCAATGAGACAAACGTATATGGAAATGAGACAGGCATTGACATAGGGTTGACTAATCAGCCAAACACGGCTCTCCTTTCAACGTGCTTGATGCTTGGCACTTTTATTTTTGCTAGAAAATTAAAGGAGTTCAGAAATTCAAAGTTCCTCATTCGTGGGGTAAGATCGTATCGCTTATTAATAAAAAATATGAACAAATATTTTTTTCGAAAATGTATTAATTAGACGAAAATCCACGTAAACACACTGTAGGTAATGTAATGATGACAAGATATTAGAAACTGCGCAGTTCTTGCAGTGCACATTTAACATTCCAGGTTCGTCGCTCCCTCGGTGACTTCGGTGTTCCAATTGCTATTTTCCTGATGGCTCTTACAGATTTCCTAATAAGAGACGTATACACACCAAAATTAAACATACCCGAGGGATTTCAACCAACCAATCCTGAAATGAGGGGATGGTTTATTAATCCATTTGGAGTTCTCAAGCCTTTGCCTCTTTGGGCCATCTTCGCCGGGGCTCCTGCTGCTCTTCTGCTATTCATTTGGATCTTCCTTGAAGAGAATATCTGTCAGTAAGTACTTTCCTTTCACGGGACCGTGGAAATACGAAACTAAACTCGAGTCTATTAATTTATATACTGTTACAACTTCACTATATAGGTAATTATATTTATGCTTTATTTCAGTCTTATCTTGGACAAACCGGAACGCTGTTTGAAAAAAGTGGTTTCCATTTGGACATCGTTCTTTACTGTGTACTTAATACAATATGTGGATTTTTAGGAGCTCCCTTCATAGGGCCTTCTTGTGTTAGGACGATCGCACACATGTCGGCTCTCACTGTTGTGACTTCGAAAGTTCCACCTGGGGAGTCTCCCAAAATTATTGGTTGCATCGGTAAGAAAGAAAGTCTTTCATAATCAGTGAATCTTCCTCAGAAGTTAAAAATTAACACTTCATTATTGTACAGTCTAACAGTTCATTCTTTTTCCTCAGAACAACGCGTGAGTGCACTTATTGTGTCCATCTTAACTGGTCTTGCCGTTTTGCTGCATTCCGTTCTGAACCTTGTGCCAACGGCAGTTCTTTTCGGTGTTTTGTTCTACATGGGTGTCTCCGCTTCATCGGGTATTCAGCTACTGGACAGAGTTATTTTGTTCTTTATGCCAACGAAGCATTATCCAAATGTACCTTACGTAAAATATGTAAGTAGTACGAGCAATTATAATCTATACAAAATTTGAAAATCATCAAGCTTGGTTCACCGACTAATCACATGCACTACAGTGTTTTAACTAAGCTTTCATAATACGCAAGAAACAACTTGATCAATCCCTGAACGTGCACTTAAGAATGTAAATGAAAAATAAAATTTTTTTATTGTATTGTTTGCAAAAAATTTGCTTAAATTCCAGAAAAGCATATACATCTTCAAATTTCAAAGAAATTTACTGTTCTTGTACATTAGAAAATCTTTTAAAATATGGAATAATTAGAATGATCCCACTTTACTTCAAGCTATTTTCGTTGACTATATATCCCTACAGAGGACAAAAGGAATGACTTCTCAACATTTTTTATCTTTACAAATTAGAGATTATGAAGTTAGATTAGAGATTATGAATTAGAAATTAAGAGTTGTCCATTTAGAGACATTATTTCATTTTTTCCTCCAGACTAACCAATAAGAGGAAAGAATATAGTTTTACACCTTAAATCCAATGTTGTTTTGTTGAACTATACATACATTGGCATTTTTCTTAACCTTTAAACGCCGGTCAACATCAATTGATGTTTTAGGTTTTCCTGTAAACGACTGTCAACATCTATGGATGCTTTACCTTTCCCGCCTTTGTTTGACGTTTAAAATAACTCATAAAATCACTGCAAAATTATTCTTAATTTTTTTTCCCGTTATTGGGCACAGTGGGGTTATCGATCACATCCATACCCGGTGTTAAAGGGTAAAAAATTGATGTAAAAAACTTTATTTCACTTTCACCTTCCGTCGATGAAGAAAAGCCCAATTTAAACGAGGATAATAAAGGACGCAGTATTTAATTTGAATTCAGTAAACTAATAAAACAAAAAATAGGACATCCAATTTACCTACTTTATTGTTCCACAGGTAAGAGCTCGTAAAATGCATATCTTTACGGCTCTTCAAGCGTCAATGTTGGTTATTTTATTCGCGGTGCAACTGTCGCCGGCCTCTCTGGCGGTTCCTTTCATTCTCATGTTCATAATTCCAGTCAGGATTTATATTCTCCTCACATTTTCACACCAACAGAACTCATCGCTGTAAGTACAGTTCAGATGAAAATTAGTTCCTGTTTTAAAATAATGATTGATAATAAGGATGAATAGAAGTTATGCAAATGAAATATTTCGTGTAACTAAATTAATTTTGAATTACGTATGTTTAACGCTGAATACAGTTCAAATTTATACGATGAAAACGATAAAAATTAGGAGCAAAACATAGATAGGGAAATTAATTAAAATAAAATCTGAAATATACCCTACAAAAATAGAAAATATTTGCTAACTTGCAGTACTGAATTTGATAGATATATTGTCTTATTTTGTGTACACACATGAGCTTTTAGAGGCAATTTTACCTAAGTTAACCTCAACTTACCTCGCCCAATCTAATTTAAACTACAGTATCTTATATTCTAATAAGGTGCTTATTTTACTGCAATTGTGTAGAATGAAGGACATCCACTTATTATGAAATAAATCACCCCCTCCAATCTCCATTCAAGTTCTCTCACTGCCCACAATAATTTACATTTTTCTTATTACAATATACGAGTCTAGAACTGTAATTTCAACAATTAATGATTTTTCCTCAACTACAGCTCGATGGTGTGGAGCAAGCACCGGAGGTTGAAAATGCTGACGATGAACCAGATTTCTATGAAACTGCCCATAGCTTACCCTTACAAATAGAAACGGCCTCTGTTTGTTAAATCCTTATACGTTTTTAGCAACAATTAGTATCGTACTTGAATGTTCAAACAAAATCTAAAAATTACATTCAGAGACAGAATTTATTACATAATATTTTGCAGTCTGTGATGTATTTCATGTTATAAATATTTGAAAAACTTTTGTATTTAAGAAATAGAAATTTTTGTTTCTATTCACTTCTTGTATATTTATAGTTATAATATATGAAAGAAGTGTTTCCTAGTTAATTTTGCTGATATAAATTAATTTATATTTTAAGCGTGAAAAACAGTGTACCCATTTTCATGTGAAAAAGTGCTTTTAAAATGAATAAATATCTTATTCTCAAAATTCCTATGTATCAATGGTATATGTAACCTAAAATTTTAAAAGCAGGGGAAATATATACGCCAACTGGTAATGGATACTTTGTCGCATGTTTGTTTTGTTTGTTAAAAACTAAACACGTACTTGACAGATTAAATGAAAAGGAACTAAGTTCACCAATTCTCGATCCAAATTTGATTTCCTCCACTTTTCAAGTGAAAACCTTTTTGAGTCGGATAAGGTTTAGTTAAACTTCGATATGTGAACGAAAGCACTCAAAATTAAATTGCTGATAAAACAGGGTAGAGGTCTGCACGGGCCTACTTTTTCAGCCTCGGCACGGCCTGTGTTTGACTGTTCGTGGGTTTTGGGTGCAGCCCAGTCCGGCCAGTTATGTTTTATTTTAAAGTCCGTAAGAATTTTATAAAACATGTACTCGGCTCGGTCAGGCCTGCAATTGACATCGTGTCACCGACCTATAACACTGTGCCATATATAGTATTATGTGTGTGTCAGGCACGTGCAAATAAGGGGGGGACTACAGGGGCTTGAGCCTTCCCATTTACCCCTTCATGCCTCAGAAGTGCCCACTTTTTCCAAACAAAAATAACATCCGTATAAATGCTGTGAAGAAACTTATTTTTTTTTTAGGGGGGGGAGGAGATGGTGCCCTTTTTGTTAACTTTCAGCCCCCCCACCCATCTAAAGTGTTCTGTGCACGGTTCTGGACTGTGTGTGACTATCGAAATCGTGTATTAAGAGAAGCAGCAACTATAAAATTAATGTTAGCAGCATTTTTTTTTTAATTCACAAATATTATTATTTTCTTTTTATTTTTTATCATTCATTATACATTTGAAAAAAATTGAAGCCCTTACCAGCCCAGACTCGTACCAAACACTATATTTTCAGCCCATACCCGGCCCATGGGCCAGGCCGGGCAAGGGCTTACGGTTCTACCCGTGCAGACCTCAAAGACAGGGTCTTAACACTCAACAAAGGTGTGTTTTTATTACTAAGTATATGCACTGAAATATATCCAATATATTCAGTACTAATTCAGTGTGTTTTATAAATTGACCAAGATTTTACTCTTCCTTTATTCCGACTGTACGTAGAGTGAAATACTTCATAAAAATAATCTTATAATCACCAAACATACCAACACGACACTATCAGTAATATCAAATAAGAGAGATGAATTCATTAGCAATTTATTAGGCCCAGAACAGCTTCCTAATAATTTTATTTTAACTCACCCCCCCCAAAAAATAACAATGGTGAGGCAGCATTCAATGACACTAGAGCAGAGTATGAATTAAATAGTTATATAATGTATATGTTAACCCCTCCGTCTATGGCCTTGGGCGGTTCGAGGTTGACGGGGGTTCTGGTTAGGTGGCAGCAACGGATTTGTTATCTTAGAGTAGCTGGTACCGTGTAGGAAATCGCAGTAGTTTATCTTATACTACTCTCCTATTTCTTCTTGTAGGGGATCGGAGGATTTTCTGAAGTTTACTAAATTCTCTAAGGGTTTCCCGATTCTTCTTGTAGCGTATCGGGAAATTATTTTTCTCTGTTTTAAGACTAAGTTCTCTGAAGAAAGCAAGGCTCGAAGGAGAAGACAAAGATAGTCTCTTACTGTAGTTTACTGCTAAAATGTTACAGGTAATGCTCAGCCTCCAAGTCAGATCAGACAAATCAAAATCAGAATAATAATTTGAAAAATTGTTTGACTTTATATAACTAAGTTTTGGTGACATCATTATTATTTAATGTTGACCTGTTTTGTTTTTTATTTTCAATAGGCTGAATTATTTTGCAAAATATTTGAAGAATTTTAGTTGTAGCAATGTCTAGACAGATAAGCAAGATATTTGAAGATGAAGCCATATTTTTATTTTAAACTGTATATTGACAGAGCTGATGTTATGATCTGCTGCGTTAACAAAACAGGTCAAAATGGAAATTGAAATATGGATTTTATTATTAATTACAATTAAACATGCATATGAGCCAAAATTAAATGCTTAAAATTTAAAATTAAGTGTTAAGCAAGACATGACTTCATCTTTTACAACAAAGTGAGAATGTATAATACACGAGCGGCCAACCCTGATAACAGGCCATATTTTTTGAGTTTAATATCCCCCTCGTACAGAAATGTACATGCCCTAAAATGATCTGCAAGCATCTGGACATATAATTTGGCATATTGTAATTGTAATTTTGGCATATAGTAAAATCAGCCATTAACTTCAGCTATGTACAGGTACTCGTGTATTCATGTTTTCAATTCACGCATTACAACTGAAATCTTTGAAGACACAATAAACAGTGAAGACAAGGTTTATTTCCCATGAAGTTATACATTTTCTGAAAGCTCTAGTGTTACACTATATCAATTTATCTATAAAAACATTCTTTTACATGATATATTTTATGTTTTTCCTAAAAACGTTATTGTTAGACCCAAAAAATATCACCTAAAATACAGGTGTTTTACAAAACTGATTAATGTGAGTTACACAAAACTAATTTCGAGTACAATAATTCATGTATTTTGATACTCCAAGCATTAACACAATGTTGAACAAAATGGATGCCATATTAAAATGCTGAGTCACCATACAAAGTACTGTGCCTATATGGGTTAATAATGGAGACCTCTGTTCGCGTGCCAGCAGAAAGGTTTATCGTTCAGTTATGAAAAACAGGCAAATGTTGGCATGATTACAATACATATATAATAATGTTGCACTTGAAAATAAAGTTTGAATTGTTAACTGTGTGAAAGGACCGATAAGTTACCGATAAGTTACTATTCGTATATCGATGTACATAACACAAAATCAACTAAATCAACTAAAATCAATTAAACCAACTAAATTTTAACAATTCTTATCTTTATAAAGCAAACTACTAAATGACTTTAAAGCAGAAATCATTACTTAAAATTGGAATCTTTACACTAAAAGTCTCAACTTGTTTTTCAATTACAAAACTGCGTGCAAGTCAGTGCATACTGTATTCGGTGACTCCCGCAATATCAATTCAATGCGTTATTAGCAGTCTACCCCCATACTGGGGAATAACTCACGTTGTAACAGCATATATGAAACACACTAATAAATTATTAATGCACAATGCTATAATATGGTTATTCATCTAGCTCATCCAGCGGTGGTTTGTAATGGGTTTGTTCATTCATACAGTCCTCAGTTGCTTTGCAGACGCATTCCTCTGTGCATGCCATATCATTCGTTGCACAACTGCAGTTCTTACTACATTGGTCTGCGTCCACAGCATGAGCAGAGAAGCTCATCTAATACTTCTGCAGTTGTTGGTCCATCAAATAACTTCATCACCCTCTCTTTGCCACCCATTTCCATCTGGTGAAGACATATCTGGTTTAGCAACGTGAGCCAACATCCAAATGCGGGTCTGAAATGATGCTCTCTTAAGGTGTTGAAGAAAGCTAGTTTCTGATGGGGGTGGTTTGTGTAATGGTATATTCTTGTCAGCAAGGCGGACTCTCAGAAGATTCAAGTCATTATGTTCTTCTTTATATACATCCTTTGGATCGTATAGAGCAGCAGCAAACTGTCGGGCTGTATGTTCGGCCTCAACTGTGTTGTCAGTACTCAAACTACCAAGGAGTGGAATCGAACCTTTCTTCTCCAGTGACTCCATGGTTTTCCACATTTTCTTTTTTCCTATGCCACAGAATGATGAGACGCTATCACATCCTGTCAAAGCATGCATGGCGAGAAGTAGACTTGGAACCACAAGACTTAATTCATTGCATATGCTGTGAACAGGAATATGACGATGGAGATCAGCAGTAGCGGTCACCTTTCCTGTTTCTCAGGAAGATGATGTACTTTGCATCTGAGGAAAATAATGCACAGCTAGCACGAGGACATCTGTGTCAGGTGACTTGACAACTATGCTTCCTTGGATATTGACAGCAGAAAATTCCTCATCTGCCTTCATAGCATGGAAAAGCATCCTTGTATCTGCCTCTTCATGTAAGCAAAACAGATCTTCCACTGGTGTCACGCCTTGGCAAGGCATACAGATCGCTTTTTCTCCATCACTGAACCCACCTGCAAGGTAGATCTTATGTTCGTGGTTTGTAGCAAGTTCCGGTGTTCTTGGTGCATGTTCAGTTATATAGTTGCACAAGAAGTCAGTCAATGCTGCTTTATTCGATGAGAGAGCCATGAACTTCTGCCATGGCGGAAGTGGGGGTCCGGACATCACCTGATATTGCTTGGCTCCACCTGCAGTTGCTAGCCTTCTGCTCCGTTCTTCAACTTTGATTGAGTCTTTATAGTCATACTGGTCGAACACATTTATTATAGTGTTGGCTTTATGCGTACAAGTCAGTCAACAGCCGAGTCATGTATCTGTTGGCACGCTCGCCAAATGTAGATGTGTTGCTGCTGCCTGTCATTGATTGTAGTTCAGCCATAGCATCTCTGATGTAGACACAGGTTGCACAATCAGTAGCTGTTGGAATAGGACCAACCTCTACCTTGTTCTCCAATATGTGTGTCAACTTAGCCTTATGTGTTTTTCTCATTGCACCATCTTCATGAAACAAGCATGTTGAAATGAATGTGACTGGCTGCCTCAATACATGGATCATTATTATATCTGGCCGTACCTGTGAGATTTTAAGTGCTCTACGAAACACCATTTTAGCACTGATATTAACCAGCTTTTTCTTGCCTTGGATCAATACACGTGTAGTTTTAGTCATGTTAGTGAAGGTCTTATTTTTGGATCTAGTCAATGGACTGTAGAAGCTACGAATACCTCCAGTGGACAAGGTACTCCCAATAAATTCGTACATTTCCTTCTCACCAGCATCGATGGCAGATAATAGCGACTCTGTACATCTTGGTCAGCAATGACTCCACTGGAAATGTTCAACAGTTTCCAATCTGGGTGGACATCCGGCTGAAATGGATTGGTCGTATTGTTTTCAAGATGGTTGATCATATTTTTTACATCATCATCATCTCACAGAGCAGAGGGTTTTGCTTGCTCATGTATAGAACATTCTTCAGCAGCTATTCCAGTACGTTCTTTTATACTCTGGGCATATTCTCCTAGTGACGTTCTAGTGAGCATCCAGCGGAGAAGGGCTGGTTCCTTTCGGGTGAGCAACAACACCCCCATTACTCTTGGCATCTCGTATCACAGTTTATTCAGTACCCATGTCACTCCAAATACCATTGAAACGACCTGGTCTCAGACAAACTGCAAACTCACCATCATTGAATGCTTGAGATACATCTTCAGGAAGTTCCATGATATCAAGGAGATGAATGGGTACCCATCGTGCATAATTAGCACGGTTTGCAGCGAAGAAGTATGGCGTCATTGCAAGTTGTGAGAACAGATGTAATGACCAGTTACCTTCACGTTCACTGCGTATGTAGTTCAATAGTATTTGAACTGCATCCAGCAATACTTGACCAATATTTAAATGCGGGTGAGTCTGCCCTACGTTCTTGTTTGAATTTACTTAGTAGTGGAAGAACATCATGAGTAAGTCGATCCTTCTGTTCACTTGCTACATCTGCAGATTCTTGATCACCGCCATTCTGAATCGCTTCATAGGTATCCTCAATCTGTTGCTACACCTCATCTGGGATGTCTTTGTTGGTCGGCATAAGTCCCACTATCCATTAGCAGATCCCTCAGTCCACCAGTTCCACATAGTTTTCCAATGGCAGCAATGAAGCAGCATGCACTATGGAATCCACCAAGGCGAATTACATGATTGGGAAAGTCGTCTGGTTTGCTCCATTTCACCTGTTGGGCCACTGCATAGAGCTGTTGGTCCATAGTTTGGACTGTACTGAGTTGTCCCATTGCTTTTGTCATTTCTTGACTTCTGATCATTGTTGTGTAGACAGTTGATGGATCGGCAGGCTTTGCATCTATAACTGGAGCATAAGTGGCAACTGTGCGAGTGAGTTGCATTTTTGTCATCGCTGCATTGTATCCAGTCCAGAAGGAAACTTTTTCAGTTGTACTGTAGTCAATACGTGGAAGAACAGAAAGGTTACCACGTGGAATCGCTCTCAGAAACATTCAAACAAGATCCGCTACCTGCATGTCTGATCCAGCAATATGTAATGATTTCATCTTCATCTTCGCATCATCACGGCGAGGTAGCTCTGGTCGTTTCCTGGGCTTTTCATAATGCAGTACATTCTTCAATGTCTTGGCATCATTACAGTCAAGAGACAATAACTTTTCTTGGACAATCTTCACTCTGTCGACCAGGCCAGTCCCAACTGTATCAATAGCCTGTTCCTGAAATACAACACGGGCCAATGTTCCCTTTCCAGCAATGGTTGCACAGTTGATATCAATATTGTCGTCACCTTCTTGAATCAGCTTTCCTCCATGTTGTCGTGAGACTAAGCCATGTGGTATGTATATGCGATCTTGCATTCTTTTAAGCTCATCTTTTCCTAGGCAGTCAAAAAATGTCGAAGATGATCATAGCTTATGGTGAAACCATGGACATGGAGAGTGTCTATTATATCTCGTTTTCCATGATCATGATGAAGTTGCGCTGCAAGTCCTAGATTAAAGGGGGGGTTATAATATTGCTGTCACTGCTATGAATAACACTTTCTGCGAGAGCTAAGACTCTACTTTGTAATTTTTCTGCTGGCTGGTAATTTGAATTACACGATTCAAATGCCTCTTTGCTCAGCAACCAGAGAAATGCCTTCTGTAAAAGTGCTGGAACAAATTCTTCAGATGTTTTCAGACCGATTTCAGCAGCTGTGTAGTACTCAGTCGGCTTTTCAATTTGTGCTATTTCTTGTCTAAGCATACCATTGGCAGAATGAAGTAAGCTTTCTGAATTCACTGGAACATTTGATTGTTCTTCAGCAGAACCAAGTGTCATCTCATTAGAATTGAAATCTTCCTTCAGTTGAGCAAAGGCTCTGACAGCATCTCCTAAACTGACACTGCTACTGACAACAATGCTTGACTTGGACTGTCCTCGCTGGGCATGAATAACAATGTTATCACCATAATGCTTCATGAGACGTCGCTGAAGTTTTTCTGCACGGTATGCTTGGGTATCAGTGTGGTCAGGTAACAGCTGTTGTAATTTGTCTAGCAGGGTTTTCAACTTATAAGCTTTTCTTTGTTGTAGATTAACATCTATTTCTCCTACTAGTGCCATAAATGCCTTCTTGTATATCTCTTCTTCCATTTTCCTTGAAGCACTGATGTTTTGCTTGCTTATACAGCTTGCTATGCAGGATTTATGGTAAACAGCATCAGCTGCAATGAGGTCTTCTTCAATTTTGGCAAGCATAGAAATGTTCTTCTGAGCTTGTACTGCTTGGTAGAGATTACTCTGACACGTAGTTGTTTGTACCTTATGTATGTTGTCCCTCTTTCGCGCGTTGCATATTAAACACATTGAAAAATCTGTAAGCTTGGGTGTTTGAGCTCGTGTGCGAACACTTTGTTCTTCAGTACCATGTGAGGCAGAATCACATTTTGTACTAACATGAGAAATGTTTTTCTTACTTGTAAATGATTGATAACAGCTACGATGATACGTAACAGACATACTATGTAATTTTGTAAGGTCATCAAACTCAGATTCAAGTCTTTGTAAAAGGTCATCCTGCCGTAACAATGATGTTGACAATGTTTCAGTACCCACTTTTGTGGGTACAACCAGTTTTTCTTTGCGACTCTGCTGACATATAACGCATTTCTCCCAATTTGTTGACAGCCTCTATTTCTTCGCCTGTACAAATTTTAATGGACTTGAGTCAGGTTCTGCCATGTTGATATAGATGATCGTCTGAAATAAAAATAACAATAATTAAACCGTGGTTTTTAACAATACCACACATTTGCACAATATTTGTCACAGCACACATTTGTCTTATTCTAATATTATGATAATAAAAGGAAGAAGTAAATTTAAAACTGGGCCTAACCTATAACAATACATGATTGTATTACGTTTTACTCAGGCACGTGCCGTGAGTAAATACTCAGGGTAGGCAGACTCAATGCGCGAGCGAAGCGAGCGGCTCCAAGCTAGGGGGTCTAGGGTGGGCGCGAGCTCCCCCAGCGGGTTCCGGGGCGGAGCCCCAGCCACCAACGAATTTTAAGCATAATTAACCCCTTCCGCACCATTTGTGCTAATTTTTGGTCAACAACAAATATTTACTTACCGCTTTATTTGTAGATGAATTCCATTCTTCTCTCTTTGTTAGTAACAAAAATATCTGTAATTTTTTCAAAGAAATTGTAAGTGGGATTTTGCTCCATTTTAGTAAATCTTTCCTTTTCAATTGAAATTAGGGCAAGTGATGAAAGCCTTTCCTGTTTCATTCTATTCCTGGTGTAGCTTTTAATTCTTTTCAAAGCTGAAAATGACCTCTCAACAGAAACTGTTGTAGCTGGAATTGTTAAAATCAATTGCAACAGCTTCACCGCTTCAGGAAACGTTAGTTCAAGTCCATTTTGAAATATGAAAGCAAGCAAATCTTTAATTGATTTATCCCTGAACACTTGTGCACTATAAATTCCAGCTAGATCAGTTTTCAATCTTATGACATCGAAGAAGTTACCATAATTCTTCTCTAAACTTTCTAGTGCATCCTTATCAATTTCTGTAGCTAGTTTTAGAAACTTTTTACTATCAACTAATGAAATAAATTGTAAATTTTGAAGTCACTGTATCTTGCTTCCATATGCTGCAGTATATCATTCAATATTAGACAGAATATTCTTTCTCTTTCTTTTTTAATTGGACCTTTTGTACGACATTTTGATTCAGTCAAGTTATTTTCTTTGAAACATTCTTCAAACTTCTCATAGATATCATCAAAATTTTTGCGCAGACCCTCGAGGGAATTCATTGTTTCATTGATTCTTTCAATGCAGTATGGAATATCTATAATTTTAGTTTGTAAGATACTGAAGAGTGTGTCAGTTCTAATGAAAATCTTATCATATACCATGAGAAGAAAGTATGTTGAATCTTTCGTTAGCCAATTATAAAATCCATTACTCCTCACTAAAGTATCTGAGTCCCACAATAAAGGATTGCTGTCAATGTTGTTGGAAAGTTTACAAAGGTCACTATGATAGTGTAAAATAGTTTGCACTAGCTTTGAGTTAGAACTCCATCTCGTTGGTGCAGCCTTTGGAATGCGTTTATGTACTATTTCATCAAGAAATTGCGTTCGTTTTGTAGTGATTGAAAAATGCAGCAAGACCATCAATGGTCTTGAAAAGATTGTACATTCAGGTATAAATTTCGCTGACTGAGATAGAACAAGATTCAACTTGTGAGCGTAGCAATGGGTAAATAACGCTGATGATGCCTTTTCTCTTACTTTAGCTTGAACGCCATTTAAATGCGATGCCATTACCGATGCTCCAAGCTTCTCAGCACAGTTGTATTTATCTAAATTTTTAAATATGCATTCTGTTACACCATTAGCTCTTCTGTCTTTAAGTTCGTCAAATCCTATGAAAGCCTCTTTAATTTCAGAATCCAATACATATCTTAAAACTGTGGAACATTGAGCTGTATTTGAAATATCAGTCGATTCATCCACTTCTATAGCAATGAATGGGGATCTTGCGATATCTTCTTTAATATTATTTTCTACAGCTATGCCTACTGCTTCAATCAAGTCATTTTGTATCTTGTTAGAAACGCCAGAAAACACGGATGAAGTCTGTAAATGTTGTGCTAATTTTTGGTCAAATTTTGCAGTGTAGTTCAGTAACTCAATATAGTTTCCACGATTTAAAGAGGATTTATCTTCATTATCACCGCGGAAAGCAAGTTCTTGTTTAATCAAAAAGCAAGTAGCAGAAATTAATGTTTTCAGTATGTCTCTGTTTTCCTTTACCTTTTTATTGTGAATTTCAATGCTAAGTTTTTTTTGCTTATCTATGCTCAAGTCGATTCGTGTAGATCCAAATGTTTTCAACGATATTTGACTTTCATAATGCGCAGCAGACCTCTCGTGCTTACTTAAAGCATTAGTCAAATTATTTAAATCACAATATCCTGTTCTTATCCACACACTTTCACTAGATACGGAAAATAACAAGCATGGAAAACAAAAGAGTCTACCTGTTGTAACACACCACAACCACTCTTTCTTGCTGTACCACGTCGTTTGAAACGTTCTGATTATTTTTGTTCCTTTACGCTGTAGCAACTGTTTCAGTTCCGGTGTCGGCCTACCATTTTTAATCAAATTCAACCTTTCTTCATAAGACAGTTTAGAAAAATTCTTAAGATACTTACTGTCCATATTTGAAAAGGGTTAAATTTTGAAATAAAATGTCTAAAATTTAGTTCAATCACCAGAGACAAACGACAACACAGACGCGCGCACAGCCACACACCCGACCATGTGCCCGAACGGCAAAACACTGAGTGAAAAGCAGAACTAAATCTGCTTATATAGCGCAGTATTTGTCACAGCTTGGAGCTCCACTCACGGCACGTGGGAAAATTTCATTGTCAAGCGTTAATATATATAGAGGTTGAAAGGCACGGGGAAATTGTGCTTCTAACACAATATTATCCATTTACAAATTTATACATTGAATTTCATACATTAAATTAACATTTATATAATGAAGTGAAAATCATTTACTTTTTATATTTAATATTTTTAGTTTTATTCAGGGTAAGCACTGCCTACTTTGCCTACCCAGAGGGCACGTCCCTGGTTTTACTATGATGTGATAATTCAATTGTGTATCTAGATAGTAAACACTTATAATAAACAGTATAGGTTGATTAGTTAACAGTATTTCAGTTCGAAACTAAAACAAATTATCATCTGGATAAAGTTTCAGGTATTTTCTCGGTGTTTGTTTATATTGGCGTTTCCATGGCAACCGCACATCAAAACATGAGGACAACAATTAAAAATGTGTTCACTGAACACTAAGGACTAATAAAAAATATATTACAACTTTCTGCACAAGGGGGGAATTAAAATTGTTTAACCCTTTACTGCCGAAATATTTTTTAGGGTTAAGTTATGAATGCGTATATTTGAAAGGTTACAAATTTGTCCTTTTGGGCAGTAAAGGGTTAAATCAGGGTCCGGCCGCTCGCCTATAAAGAAAATGAACATTGCAGAATTTAATACGTTTACATTATTAAACTAAATCTAAAAAAATGAATAACCCTTTAACGCCGGAATTGTTTGTAGGGTTAAGTTATGAATGCGTGTATTTGTAAGGTTACCAATATGTAGTGTCGTCCTTTTAGGATTAAGTAATTTAAAAAGAAATAATTCATTAATTATTCAGCAAAAATAAAATAGAAAGAAATAAAATTTTTTAGCCGAACTTGCGTTTCATATACAGACAGCGTTACGCGAGTTTGGACTCTATATGCAAAAATGAATATAAGAATATAAGAATATATGCATATAAGATTTATTCATTGTTCATTTTTACATATATTTATCAGATAATGGATAGGCAGGGGGTGGTTTGGTCTTATATATTAAGAATGATTTAATTTCAGTTCAGAATGATAGTATTAAACTAGAAAATAGGGTGGAATCAATTTGGATTGATATTTGTGTTTCAGGTAGAATATATTCGGATAGGTGCATTTTACAGACCCCCAAACGAAACACAGGAAGTTGATGACAGTATGGTTCAAGAAATAAATAAAGGTTGTAGTGCTAGAACATTAATTTTGGGAGATTTCAACCTGCCTCATATAGACTGGAGTTTATTTGGGAACTTCCAGTCGGAGAGTGATTAGTGAATAGTGACCATTTGATGATACGTTTTTAAACAAAATTAAATAGGGATCTAGTCAACAATGACCATCTAGTCCTTTGCTTCTCAAAATGTGATTATAGTAAATTTTGGGAGTTGTTAGGCTCAGTAAAGTAGGATAATGAATTTGCCAATAAAAATGATATTGATATGTGTTCTACATTCAAAGAAATTTAGAGGATGTACAATGTAGGTGTATTCCTTTCAGAACTGTTAGGAATAAGAAGATTAGGAAACCTTTATGGTGGAAAAGGGAAATAGCTAAACTAATAAAAAATAAAAAAAGGGCATTCAGGGAAGTTAAAGGCAGTGATAATATTTTGGACTTGGATAAATATAGGCAGTTAAGAAATAAGCTAAATAAGAAGAACAAAAGGCATAGTGAAATAAATCTAGCTAGAAATAGCAATAAAGATCCAAAGAAATTCTTTAGGTTTTAAAA
The DNA here is from genome assembly GCA_023014485.1 of Bathynomus jamesi. Lineage (NCBI taxonomy): Eukaryota > Metazoa > Arthropoda > Malacostraca > Isopoda > Cirolanidae > Bathynomus > Bathynomus jamesi. Next base: position 164,516 of record JAJOZX010000772.1, on the reverse strand, counting down.
ACATAATAATACAAAGCATGATAGGATTAGCCTAATAGAACATGATGATAGGATGTTTGAAAATTATTAGGATATTGTTGATATTTTTAATGATAAATTATTTTAGCTGTCTTTACCCCAAAAAAATTTAAATAACTTTGATTAATTTTTTAGATACTGTAAATTCAGGCATTTTTATCATATTCATGTAAGGAAGGATGATATTAGAGGCAGGTGATTCATACATTGAAGTCAAATAAACCTGATGGACCTAATAATATATATGCTAGGATTCTCAGAGAAGAAGAGGAAAGCTTATCTAAGGTACTAACTATTTTGTTTGCTAAGTCTATTAATTATGCAGAGGTACCAGATGAATGGAAGAAAGCAAATGTAGTACATTACAAAAAAGTAGTAAGAAGAAGGTAAGAAATTATAGGCCTGTTAGTTTATCATTGGTAGGAAAGAATTATAAAGAATAATATTGAAGAACATTCGGAAAATTTTACTCTTGTTTCAAGTTCACAACATGGATTTAGATCTGGAAGGTCTTGTTTGTCTAAACTATTAAACTTTTTAGGGTTTGTAACTGATCAGGTAGATAATGAAATGATGTAGATATTATTCATTTGTATTTTAGTAAGGCATTTGACAACGTCCCATATAGGAGACTTCTGTATAGATTAAAAGCTCATGGGATATTGGGGTCAGTTGTAAATTGGATAGAAAAATTGTTAGAAGACGGAACAGAAAGACCATGACTTAAAATTTACCTTTCTGTTAGTAGAATTGCTAGCATTCTTTATGCCTTGTTTCCTGAAAACAATCCATGAAATAAAAATACCAGCATGGGCATTATACTTTTTCTTGTTTTTTACCACAGCAAATAGCTACATTAAAGTTAAGCCTACATATAGTTACATACAGAGGGACGGTAAATATTCGTTTTAGCCCACATCAGTGTTTTACGACGAAAACATATTTTTCTGGTAAATGTTTAGTCGTTTTCCACGAATCTGACGTCCGTTTCGTCCGAAAATGTTGACCTGATTTAAATACACGTCACACTGACTGAATATGGAGTGCAGAAAGTTTGTTTCTGGGAATACAACGTATTTGTCTTTGCAATCTGTTCCATCTAAATGTGCTATTCGTAGTTTAGCGTACATGTGCACACAGCTTGGATCAAAAAAGTAAGGGCCTGAGCTGGGGATCACGAACTCTCTAGGAGCACTTGGGGAGCTAATGGTGTTTAATGGATTAATTGTAATAAAGTCACTGTGCTCAGTAGAAACTTGAGTTGGGGGCATGTCAAAGAGGGCCAGCTCCGATTTGCAACATTGTGAACTACACGGATGGACGAAACGCGCCATGGTGAGCCAGAAACAGTGACACCTCTCTCGACAAGTAGTAAACAACCTATGATTCATGAGAGCAATGTCTTTAGCTTATATCAGTTAAAAAAATGGTCGACCATAGGTTTCATGCGCTTAGAACACTTTTTCTTTTTTGATGTCCTTTTAGGTTTAACGCCACGTGCTGGTAACACCTTCTTCTTCTTCTTCCGGACAGGCCTCTTCTTCTTCTTCCCACCACCACACATTTTTCTCTTTCCATCTTTGATGATTTCGTCTCGTGTACGCTTTAAGTGCTTCTTTAGAGCTTCTTTAGGCTTAGTTCCCGCCATTATGTTTTCTACCGTGTGAAGACCTGATTGTAACGCTTTCCTGCCTAGATATCTGGCACCACTCTTCAGCAAGGGGACCGCAGTACGCAGTATGGTTGAAAAAATGGATCCACTCCCACTCCCGCGCTGGTATCTCACCCCTCGATAGACTGTGAAAGGCCTTCGGGTCATTATATCATAGTGCGATGAAAGTGCAGCTTCAATGTTAAGCTCCCGTCACCGAATGGAAAACTTTTACCCTCAATCGTTCTTATATATATTGAGATATTGGTTAGTAGGTTAGTTGCGACATTGACATAATGAGGCTTGTCGTATGTAATGCTTAAGCTCCTTCCTCGATGATTGGGAATGTGAGCGACGCGCAGAGTAGTATGCCCGCATTTGGGGAGACAGACATGGATCAGTTTGAAAATTTCCCCCCTCACCGTCCTTCATGAGGATCCTTCACCGTCCTTCATGACGGTCCCTCCTTTATAAGATGTCTTTCATGGTCTTTCAAGAAAATAAAAAATAAAAAATTCAATTTTAAAAAATTAATTTAAAAAGAAAAAGAAAAACTTCCATCATCCCCTTTGGGGAAAAAAAATCATCATCGCCTTGGGGCGGGGAATCATCATCCTCGCATTCCTTCACAAGTAAAAATCCTACTGTGGGGGATCTTTCATGAGACAAACAAGAACAAACATGCAAAAACAAGCAAACAAACGCTGGAAGCGTTCGTGCAGAAGATCCATTTCTGGAACACCAGCCTTCTGCTTATATATACGTGTGTATATTTTATGTATAAGAACTGTAGTGTAAGACAAACACCAATGATTTCTTTTACGCCGTCCATGATCTCATCGTTTCGGCTTAATATATTAATAACGATACCACTCAAAATAAAATTAAAATAAATACATTCAACTCATAAATAAATTTTGCCTTGTTCTAATATTTGTATTACGAAATAGATCCAAAAACTATTAAATAAATTAATTTTAATTTCATATATCTAACCTAAGGGGAAACTATTATATTGTAATCCATTCGTATAGTAACGTGATAACAATCATCATGAACAACAAACATTATCATATATATATATATATATATATACATATATATATATATATATATATATATATAAATATATATATATATATATATATATATATATATATATATATATATATATATAAATATATATTATATATATATATATATATATATATATACACACATTTTAACTGCAAACAACACACAGCATAATTAACGTAAAGAACGACGCTTGTATAGAAGAACGTTCCGCACAAGATGAGGAGGAAGAACGAACAAATGAAAAATGAGGTAACCACCCGGGAATCGAATCCGGGATCTTCCGATTGCCGGTCAGATATGCTAACCACTACACCATGGGCCTCGATTAATCAGAAGTCGTAATTCTCCTACATACGAGCAGAAACCAATGCCCTGAGGGGGCACCTCCCGCATGCCGCACATATATACATTTTAACTGCAAACAACACACAGTATAATTAACGTAATAATGCGCGGAACGTTCTTCTATACAAGCGTCGTTCTTTACATTAATTATACTGTGTGTTGTTTGCAGTTAAAATGTATATATGTGCGGCATGCGGGAGGTGCCCCCTCAGGGCATTGGTTTCTGCTCGGATGTAGGAGAATTACGACTTCTGATTAATTGAGGCCCATGGTGTAGTGCTTAGCATATCTGACCGGCAATCGGAAGATCCCGGGTTCGATTCCCGGGTGGTTACCTCATTTTTCATTTGTTCGTTCTTCCTCCTCATCTTGTGCGGAACGTTCTTCTATACAAGCGTCGTTCTTTACGTTAATATATATAATATATATTTTTTTTTTTTTAACTGCAAACAACACAGTATAATTAACGTAAAGAACGACGCTTGTATAGAAGAGCATTCCACGCAAGATGAGGAGGGATAACGAACCTCATTTTTTCATTTGTTCGTTCTCCCTCCTCATCTTGCGCGGAACGTTCTTCTATACAAGCGTCGTTCTTTACGTTATATATATATATATATATATATGCTTTAAAAGAGACCACATTACATAAATTTTATATTTTAGAAGTACAAACATCGAATTTTATTTTCCATCTTCGCCATGAATTCTTTCCACAGTAGTAAATAACAAATTATTAACCTCAAGTTTCTGTAACCCAGTAATTGCAATTGTCTTTTTATTTTATTCCTCCTTTATCTATAATTGAAAATTTACTCAGTTACCATTTCATAAGAGAATCAGCACCTATGAGCTTAAAGAATAATGTCATTTCCTTGGCTTATTTCAAATCAGATAAGTTTACCGACAGTATATAATACACACACACACACACACACACACACACACACACACACACACACACATATATATATATATATATATAATCATGCGGGTTGCTTCTACAGAGCTTCAATTTAATATTTAGGAGAAATCCAATGACAAGGAGAAATGTAAATGCCATGAAAAGTCTTCTTTAATGCGCAACGTTTCGAGCAATACGCTCATCTTCAGGCTGTTTAATAACAATGTGAAATTAAAATCAATATTGAATGAAAACAAAACAGAAAATTTCTATAACCTATTCGTAAAGACAAATTTTAAAAGACTGAGAAAAGAGGGTTAAATTCTAAGTTATACAGATTTACATATAAAAATTAAGAAGCTATTTTTAAATACATATAGTAAATGTGAAATTAATACACTGGAAAAATTAACAATAGTACACTGGAATAATGGAACTAGCTACCTTACACTGCAGTTTCCGAGGCTGACTAATTTGAGCAGAGACAAGAACGGGAAACACAAGAGATGGCGAGGGCGATTGGGGAAGGAGGGATTATAAGGAATTGGGGAAGGAGGAGGGATCATAGCAAATTGAGGGGGACGGCAGATGAGTCAACATTCAGACTAGGGGACAATGCTTTAATGAAAAGCGATTCTAAAATTCTTAGTGAGTTGGGACAAGTATTACAACCAAGAATTTTAAAATTGTCTAAAGTGACATCAATTTTACATTTAATGCTGTGTTCGCGAATACTCGAGGCTTCTTTAGTTTTTAAAATTTTACCTGTTCGGCCACTTATTCCCATATGCGAATAAAATCTAGCCCTGAGAGAGCGAACAGTGCTGCCAATGTAATTCCCAAGGAGACACCTAGGGCAGGTAAATAAATATACAACACCGCTACGCAACGAGTCAGGGGTTCGATCCTTCGCTGAGAAAAAGCTACCTAAAGACGTTTTATTAATAAATATGATGCGGAAATCAGTATGATAAAAAAATTTCCTAAACAATTTTGTAAATTTAAGCTTAAATTCCTTATTCAAAGGACCCATTTCAGGTACCAAGAAATATTTTATATCCTTCGGCACTGTAATACATATATATATATATATATATATATATATATATATTATACTGTGTGTATATAAAAAACGCAATAAAAAGATAGTTAAGTTTGTGCTGAGTCATTATTATTTTAAGTGAGGGAATTATCGTCTATACTTCACTATACAGTAGAGGTTTGGTATCCCTGTGCAATGAAGGTCTGGCATAGTAGCCTTTCAGGTATAAAATAAATGCTACGGTAGACTGTTTTAGAAGCATGTCAGAGATATTTTTCAGGATCGTCATTAATTCTCTCTTTCAATTTCAATAAGTTTCACTTCATTTGCAGAATAAGATCTCCCCATTTGCCTATATGTCTTGTCTCTGAAACTTTATACTTGTACTAGCTTGCAACTTTTCCCGGTAACTACAAGGAATTCTTACTGTCTGGTTATTTCTCACAGATGTGTGGTGGATCCTCATGCTCTCCACAACTCTCCACCCTGAAGTGAAGTTACTGACAGACCACTAAACATTGTTTAATCTCTCTCTCTCTCTCTCTCTCTCTCTCTCTCTCTCTATATATATATATATATATATATACAGGGTGGGCCGTAAGTTTCCATACATAGGAAAATTTAAACGTTTGTTTTTATGTTTCAGATACCCTAAGAATATGCGTTTGTAAGATCTTGTTTACTGATGAAGCAAATTTTTACGTCAATGGAGAGGTTAATCGGCAAAACATACGTTATTGGAGTAATGCTAACCCTAACTGGCTGAGTCCGACGAAGATGCAAGGTGCCGGTAAAGTGATGGTGTGGGCCGGGATATGGGGTGACAGAATTATTGGACCAATTTTGTCAGTGGAAATCTTAATGCCGAAAGGTATCTTAACATGTTGCAAGAAGAGATTTTCCCATCCCTGCTAAACGAGGAAGGTAACTTCCCAGTTTACTTCCAGCAAGATGGAGCTCCACCTCATTATGGTCTTCACGTGCGTCGGTATTTGGATCAGCAGTTTCCGGATGCTTGGATTGGTCGGCGTGGTCCTGTGGAGTGGCCTCCCAGATCCCCAGATCTCACCCCCCTTGATTTCTATCTTTGGGGGCACTTGAAGGCCATGGTGTGTCAGGAAAAGATACGAGACATAAATCATCTAAAGGAACGTATCACCAACGCCATTACAAGCATAACGTCAACTGTGCTAATGCGTGTTCATCAACAGTGGGGAACACGTATTGAAATGTGTTTTCAAAACAATGGCAACCATGTAGAGCATATTATATAAATAAAAATGGTTGTCCATAAAAAAATGTTTATTTTTCCTATGTATGGAAACTTACGGCCCACCCTGTATATATATATATATATATATATATATATATATATATTCCATCCTTTTCAACCTTTTGAACGTTCTGTGCGATGATTCCACATTTCACGAAGCCCAAGTTTGTCGGCCGTTCTCCCGAGATGGCCCGGTGAAGTAGATAGTTTTATACACTCCATCTCACATAACCCGTTATCCACGGCTCATCTTGGTTTGTTCTGAGCCAGACGTATAATCTTCTTTTGAAGATGTCTGTCGCAACACCACTCGTGTTCCATAGCTCCTTGGCATCTGTTTAAACAGTCGTTGTCTTCTCGCAACAAGACTATTTTCCTTCAGGATTGTGTATGTTCCTTGACTAACCTTTAATTTGGGAGATGACACAGTCTTCCTTTTCTACTTTCCACTGTTTTTTGTCGGGTTATAGGGTTCAGAGTAAGAATAGGGACTAGTTTCTCCATTATTTCCAAGTGTAAATAATGATGTATCGTCCCCTTCTTCCTTCCAGTGAATATAGGACTAATTCCTTTCCCTTTAATCTTGGCTGTGAAGCTTCTCTGAACCCATCTATCTAATGTCGTCTTTTTTATATGGACATGTTAGGATCGAACAGTACCCCAACATGGTTATGATCGGCTATTTCAATAGAGTAGCTGTCACATTCCAATCACTCGTTTAGAGGTTCTCAGTATCTGCGGTTATTCTTTTTGCTCTGTTTACTGCTATCTTATATATATATATATATATATATATATGTTCGCCACCAGTTTTGGCTCTCCTCCCATTTCATTGCGAACCCTGGTGAACTAGCTTACAACTTTTCTATCGTAAATGACCTGTAGCAGATTATCCTACTCGTATCCCCGGTTGCAATAGAAAGAGGCCCAACATTCTGGATTTATTTATTACCTCTCATCCTTCTCCTTACTCTGTGAAACATTTCTCTTCGTTGGGGACCTTCCATCACAATCTTATAGCTGTTTCCTGTCCTATCGCATCAATACGGTTTTTGGATCCTCCAAGAGGAGGCGCCTTTGGTCCCTTCAGCATCACTATTGGTGCGTCCTTAGGCAGTACTTCTGTGATTTCCTATGGAATGCTTACTGCATTCGTGGTCGGGGCCCTTCTGGGTGTGCTGAGCTCATCAGAGACTTGCTTCTCTCGGGCATGGAGGTGTACATCCCATATTTTATCCCTACTGTTAATGTTAAAACACTTTGGTTTAACTTTACTTGTTCTAATGCTATTCGCAACAGAGAGTGTATTCAGTATGAATATGTCATTTGTGCAATAAGAAAGGTGTACCTTTGGCATGGTTCACAGACCCCGAACCAGACTCAGAAAGCTTGTGTGTGTGTGTGTGTGTGTACCCGCACAAAAATATACACATTCATTATATACATAGATATGTACATGTATGATACAAATAATCGAGGAAAAAGCTAATGAGGTCGTAAATTTACAAAATAGTAAAGCTGTCAAGAGTTTGTTCGTCATATCCACAACCTATAAAGTCAAATTCATGAAGCTTTTCTCAAAATCTAAATGGATAGTGAACTTAAAATAAGTGTAGAAGTCTCAATGACTTTAAATGTTGTATAAAATTACTTACACGTTGTAATGTGATGGTAGAATGAAGAGAGATAAGTACGCTCTGTTTTTATTTAAAGTCTAAATTTACTTACCAAGTTGCTTCTAAAAAATACTTCGGTCTTGAATGATTGAGTTCCGAAATCAGGATCTTATATAAGGAATCAATTGCTGCGAATGATGTTACATTTCCAGGAAATTTGTGGGTGGAACTTAGTCAAACGCTGCGACTTTCAGTTTTGAACTTTTTATTGAAAAGAGGAAATCTGTGAATTCAACTTTTGCAATTCTATATTTAAAAGAAGTTTCCATGGTCAATGTTTGAGCTGTGTGCGTTGTATTAATACAATTTTAAAGGTAATTAAGATATATATATATATATATATATAATATATATATATATACATATGCTTTGGTTGGTGATCTTAGTTATATATTGCTACCGACCGAAATGTTCATTCTGATGAAGGTCAAGCTTGTCGTGCCACTTTAGGTCTACAGTTTAACGTGAAATGCGAACCACGTTCCATATACAGGGTGTCCTATAAGTCCGGCATCATAGGAAAAATAATAAAAAAAGGCAAAACAAAAGCTTTTATTTACAGAACGTGCTCAATATGTCCACCATTGTTTTCAATACACAAATTCAGACGTGATAATCAGTCAGCAAGCACACGGTGAATGATGTCAGGAGTAATGGTGTTACATGCCCCAATAATGCGCTGCCGCAAATGTTCAACACTCCTAATTTTCTCTGCGTATACCAGCGCTTTCAAGTGGCCCCAGAGATAAAAATCTAGTGGCGTGAGATCCGGGATTTTAGCTGGCCATTCCACAGGCCCTCGACGTCCTATCCAATGACCAGGGAATTGTTGGTACAGGTATTTCCTTACTTGGGTGCTGTAATGTGCAGGAGCGCCATCTTGCTGGAACAATGTTGGGAAATGTCCTTCTTCGTTCAAGACACTGGGAAATGCTTCTTCCTTGAGCATACGTAGGTAGGTGCCTCCAGTGACATGTTCATCGAAAAAGAGGGGGCCTATGATGCGATCCTTCCAAATGCCACACCATACCATCACCCGTGATGCACCTTGTTCCTTTGAAGAGGTATACCAGTGAGGGTTGTTTTGAGACCAGCAGCGGGTGTTCTGTCGATTTACCTCACCATTTCCATAAAAAACTGCCTCGTCACTGAACAGAATGGTGGACGGGAAATTGGCATCCCGAGCATATTGTGCCGTAGCCCATTCACAAAATTCCATTCGCCGGTCGGGATCATCTTCGCTTAATTTCTGTAGGATCTGAAGTTTATATGGATGCCATTTGTGAGCCTGAAGAATGCGATGGATGCTACTTTTCGACACTCCTGTCTCGGCGGACAATCGCCGAAGAGACTTATTGGGACTTCTATTAAAATGAGCCAGGATAGCAGTCGCTGTATCATCGTCAGTGGACCTCCTTGAAGGTCCACTGCGTGGTTTATCTTCTGTGGATCCTGTTTCCTTAAACTTTGCAACAAGTCTGCTAACACAACTCTGTGTTATTGGCTCGCGGTCTGGATGCAGTCTGTTAAATTCAGCAGCGGCCTCCCTTTGACTCCGATTTCCTATGAGTAGAATTATCTGGATTCGTTCTTCCTTGCTCACAGACATTATGGCCTGTAGAAAGAGAAAAATATGAATTATGGTTTGTAGAAATAGAAAAATATGAATTTCTCCTATGATGCCGGACTTATGGGACACCCTGTATATATATATATATATATATATATATATATATATATATATATATATATATATATATATATCCTGATAGACGGATTTCAATAAAGCTATTTGGAATTAATACATCGTAACATAATTAAGAGATTGAAACTCATCTCTCCATCGTATATTTCATCAGAATCGTAAAAAAAAAACAAAATTATAAAGTAACAATGCAATAGTACGACGTTATATGATGATGGTTTGCAGAGAAAAGATTATCCTCATGCATATAAACTGTGTTAACAAGATTTTAGTGTGTCTAATCAATAGGCTAGCAAACGGGGTGATACGGTATTGTTAAAGATCAACATAGCCATAATTATAATCACAATCTTTGTTTAATGGTAACAATTATTAAGCCTATTATCATTGTTATTGTTATTATAGTTTTATGTAATACATCACAAACATAGATAATAATTTATCTCCTGTAATACATTATTTATTTATAAATTAATAATGTCGGATTAGCTCTAAAATAGCATAAGGTTTCACATTAGTTCTGAAAGATTACAAATCTTAAGATTTAGAACATTTTGGACGTGAATCTGTGACAAACGCAAATCACAGTAGGTACGAACCTACAGCCTTACACTCTGAATAACCTGCAAAGAAATCCTCTGTGTGTGTGTGTGTGTGTGTGTGTGTGTGTTTCCCTTCAGCAATACATACCAAATTAAAAACTTGAATTTCTTTCAATCTTTTTTTTTCTTTTCGGTTTCCGTACTAAGCTTTAACGCCAATAAGAAAGTGAAGCTGTGTAGCAACATTTTATTGTATTGTCGGCCTAATACTGATACGGTACTTAAAATGAACTAGATTTTCAGTAACAACACCTGGACAGATGAGTTGATTGTTCGAACCTGTGGATGGAATCAAAATCTTCACAGAAAGCCATAACTTCTACCGCTGCTTCACTAGAATATATAATACAGATAGTCAAACGTATTCTAAACTGAAATTATTCACAAAATAAGTATTACCGTTTCTGCTCTTACAATAGCACGTTGCTAGTAGGTGGTAAAATGGCTAAATGTGAAAATATCCCAAAAATATGCCCTAGTCAACCTAGTTACAAAGCCTTCCACTTTCGTAGAAATATATATATATATATTTTGGTAAACAAATTTATCACAAGGATGGCTTTTGAAGTGTCTTGTCAACTGTTGTGGTGAATATTGGAAATTAGCTAATTTAATTAGCTGGATGGTTTCATGAAAGAAAGATGTATTTTATTACTTGAAATGAATAATTATGCAAGAAAGGGGCTTAAACACTTCCTGTCCTCTGGTTGAATGATGCCGACATTCTGCTCTTTATATATAATATGCCATTAGATTTCATTTGGGTAAATATGCATGACTAGTAATTAAGTTTTACGTTTTAAATACATGTGTAAAAAGCGTATGGTGGATTATATACATATATTGATTTTGAAAAAGTTTCTTTATCAACGTTTTGTATGAGATCTGAGAATTTAGAAGTAATAACAGTTTATTCGTGCAGAGATGTATAACTGTATGCTTGAAAATGTAAAGATTGTGGATTGGGTCATCTTGCTACAATCAGGCACGTATGTACATTGTTGTAAATGGTATGATTGTGACTGACACGCGTGTGAAAAATTAAAAGAATGGAATATTACGAGAATAAAAAAATAGGAAGCTGCTAACAGCCACTAAATTAGAGAAGTAATAATTGAAGAAATGTTAATAGGTGTAAGTCATGACGAAATAGAAAGCGTAATAATAAAAGTTTCTCTACAATTCAAATATATGTAGAGAGAGAGAGAGAATCTCTGTTAAAAGTGGTATACCCTGAGAAAATCAACAGACAGTTTTCTTTCAGGCGGATATGATAAGAAAATATTATATTAGTACAAACTTAGCTATCTTTTTATTGCGTTTTATATGTACACACAGCGTGTGTGTGTGTGTATATATATAATTATATATGTGTATATATATATATATATGTGTGTGTGTGTGTGTGTGTGTGTGTGTGTGTGTATTATATACTGTTGGTAAACTTATCTGATTTGAAATAAGCCAAGGAAATGACATTATTCTTTAAGCTCATAGGTGCTGATTCTCTTATGAAATGGTAACTGAGTAAATTTTTAATTATAGATAAAGGAGGAATACAATAAAAAGACAATTTCAATTACTGGGTTACAGAAACTTAAGGTTAATAGTTTGTTATTTACTACTGTGAAAAGAATTCATGGCGAAGATGGAAAATAAAATTCGATATTTGTACTTCTAAAATATAAAATTTATGTAATGTGGTCTCTTTTAAAGCATATATATATATATATATATATATATATATAATATAATTCGATAATTCCCTATTTGACTCTATTCGAATATGCATAACTAGTCTTGAGTTATTGAAGATGTATTTTCATGCATAGCTTAGAACAACCGTTATAGTTTAACTGGATAATATATGTCTATAAAGGAAGATTTCGATATTTGAATTTATGAAATATAAAATGCTTGTATTCGCATTCATCCTAGTCTTTTTAAAAAAGACTGATATATATATATATATATATATATATATATATATATATATATATGTATGATAATGTTTGTTGTTCATGATGATTGTTATCATGTTACTATACGAATGGATTACAATATAATAGTTTCCCCTTAGGTTAGATATATGAAATTAAAATTAATTTATTTAATAGTTTTTGGATCTATTTCGTAATACAAATAATAGAACAAGGCAAAATTTGTTTATGAGTTGAATGTATTTATTTTAATTTTATTTTGAGTGGTATCGTTATTAATATATTAAACCGAAACGATGAGATCATGGACGGCGTAAAAGAAATCATTGGTGTTTGACTTACACTACAGTTCTTATACATAAAATATATACACATATATATAAGCAGAAGGCTGGTGTTCCAGAAATGGATCTTCTGCACGAACGCTTTCAGCGTTTGTTTGCTTGTTTTTGCATGTTTGTTCTTGTTTGTCTCATGAAAGATCCCCACAGTAGGATTTTTACTTGTGAAAGAATGCGAGGATGATGATTCCCCCCTCCTCCCAAGGCGATGATGAAATTTTTTTCTTTTTCTTTTTAAATTTATTTTTTTTTAAAATTTAATTTTTTAATTTTTTTTTTTTGAAAGACCATGAAAGACATCCTATAAAGGAGGGACCGTCATGAAGGACGGTGAAGGATCCTCATGAAGGACGGTGAGGGGGGAAATTTTCAAATTGATCCATGTCTGTCTCCCCAAATGCGGGCATACTACTGCGCAGCACACGCACCTGGGTATCCCAAACAAACTGATGTTCCACGATATTCCTGTAAATATAGCACATGTCCGGGGGAGGGTAGCCATCGTTCAATTTCTCCAATTTCAGCTGATACATTAATCTGCCCAAGTCATGCTGTGTCTTGTGAAAGGTATCTCTTTGGAGGGCTGCTCCATATCGGACCTCTGTTATAATTTTGAACAGCCCTTTGTCTTTAATATTTCTGTTAGCCACTGATTTTAGAGTCAGAGTATGTGCCGGGGTATCTTTGTTTACGATCTCGTATACTAAATCATCCGTAAGATTTCATCTTTTCAAACTACTATTGAAGTCTCTCACAACATCCTCCGCTGCGCCATAATGACCCAGGTCTAGTGTTACTATTGTAGTGCAGTACTGTGCCTCCCCACTCCGGGCGGCGCGCACGGTTTCGTCCCGAGTTATCCCGGCCTTTTCACACTAGTGCATCACGGTCTCTAAGAACCGTAAAAGCGGATTCTTTATTATCATTACTTAAAAACTTGGTAGCCAATTGAATTTCGCATTTTCCTATCTCATATGATTCACGACCCAATTCGATGGGCCCGTGGAGTTGTTACACAGTCACCCAGGGTGTTACCAGGATGTATAGACAGAGAAGAAGAGGACGGGAGTGTGACGTAGAAGTGGTTAGGCGCCATGTTGCATACTATTTAAGCTTCATTATTGCATCAGCTTTTATATAGGTGTTGACGCTTTCTGGGTATCTTAGCCATTTCACCAGGTACATTTTTCTCTTTCTTGAACCTTTGCTGCCCAAATTTTTTTTCAATTTTAAACACATTTTTTCCTAAATTAAATGCTACTTTCTGCAGTTCCTCGCCGTAAAAGCTCCCTGCAATTTCTTCCTCATTCAAATCTTCAACGTAATACAGCATTATCTCGTCTTTAGGTCTCATAGCCCTGTATAATGGGATCCTCACTCAATAGATTATAACGACTTAAACCTTTATTCCTCGATGTATGTGGGAGACTGCTTTTTAATACATGCTCGATATGTTGTGGGGCCGCCTCGTTGTTCTTTGACTGTTCGTTTCGAGCCTCGACCCCAGGTCCCATGCCTCCATGCTCAACGTCGTCTGCGCTGTGTCTAATAATTACGGGGACCTCTGTCGGATTCTTATAATTTTCATATTCATGAAGAAATTTCTGCAGAACTTCTTGGTATAAAATTCTTTTCTCATCAGGTGACTTTTCAGTTTAATAGGTCTAACAATTCGCTTTCCATTCTTTTAAGCCTGCTTTCACGGGGTTTTAGAACTGTATCTGGACTCTTTGAGCTTTGTAGTGAAGCATACACCTCGTGTGGAATCACGACTACTTTCTTCATTATATTAAACTAGTCAGTAAAGGCCCCAAAACTTGAAATAAGATGGGCACGAATGAACCCCCTCTTTGTACATTAATTCGTTTTTTCTTCCCCACAGTTTGACTTTTACGAGCCAGTGTGCGTATTATGTTCTTGAAATGGCGTAGGCGAGGCTTCTGGGGGGTTTCATTGGTACATTACATTTTATAACGTTAAGACAAATTTCACAGATGCATTTTAAAAAGTCCGAGTCAATATTTTTAACAAACAGCTGTTGCAATGCCCGTGGCAGTCGATTGGGAATATATTCGTTCTTAGAAGCACCCTAAACATGTTTCGCGGATGAAGGTCACAAAGCAAATATCCGTAACGTTGACTTGTAGCTTCTTTATGAATTTCCAAAACCTCTTTACGCTGATTCGGGAACATTTGATTGGCTAATACCCCACGCGAATAAGACTAGATATTATGTACTTAGCGACACATCGCGCATGTATCTATTTTTGAAAAATAGATTCTGATTGATTAAGAATATGTTTATGTTAAGATGGTGCGAGAACACTGTAAATGTCTCGGCAAACGTTTTATCCGTTTCTAACATGAGATCGTCAATCACAATGACCGTGTGAAACAAAATATCATCTTGGTACTCGTTGAATACTGACTGGTATGTCGAATAACACCATATGACTTTATACACAAATTCTGAGCACATATCCCCTTTATCTAATGATTTTAAGCATAAACACAGTTTTACCACATCCTCTAGGGCCAGATATAATCTACAGAACTACAGAAGCTAAGGCTAACAAAGACCCTAAGATCTACTCTAAGGTTATCCCGAGAGAAGGAGAAAGTGAGGGGTTAAAAGAAGAGAATAAGGGGTTAAGTAAGTAGCAAAACCTATCACTCGTGGGTTAAAATTCATTCAGAAAGCGAGAAAGAAAGACACCATTACCATCCGCCGGCCACTGCCGACAAGTCAGAAAAATAGTCGAAGAGAATACTTCCAGCTGTTTCAGACCAGTCCTCCATTCCATAGGGAGGTAGAGGATGCAGCCCACTCTGCCGGAAAGGGGTGAAAGATGAAAAGAAGTAAAATAAGAACGCATTACAAACCATGCAACACATTCTTAACTCAAAGCAACACATACCTCCAACAGTTGCAGACCGGTCCTCTACCCCATAGGGAGGTAGAGGACGTAGCCCACTCAGCCGGAAAGAGGTGGAAGATGAAAAGTAAAATAAGAACGCATTACAAACCATGCAACACATTCTTAACTCAAACACTATCATACCATACAAACTACAGACATGCAATGAAGAGAGTTACAGGCATGCAAATAAGGAGAGAGAGAGAGAGAAAAAAAAAGTATAAAGAATAACAAAAGTGGGTTAGTTTACGCTACGAGCTGCATCTAAGTTCGTGTTAGTCTAATTTTTTTTTTTTTTGCTGGCATGACACAAGCTGGCATTATCGTCAACAGACTCATCCTCGATCACCACCCCAAGAGCTCCTGTTGCTAATTGTTTTATTATATTAAACAACGTTAATAATTTTAACGAGGGAGAGGGAAAAGGGTGAGGTTCAGAGGGAAAAGGGTGAGGCTCAGAGGGAAAAGGGGGAGGCTCAGAGGGAAAAGGGGGAGGCTCAAAGGGAAAAGGGGGAGGCTCAGAGAGAAAAGGGGGAGGCTCAGAGGGAAAAGGGGGAAGCTCAGAGGGAGAAGGAGGAGGCTCAGAAGGAGAAGGGGGGAGGCTCGGAGGGAGAAGGGGGAGGCTCGGAGGGAGAAGGGGGAGGCTCAGAGGGAGAAGGGGAGGCTCAGAGGAGAAGGGGGAGGCTCAGAGGGAAAAGGGGGAAGCTCAGAGGGAGAAGGAGGAGGCTCAGAAGGAGAAGGGGGGGGAGGCTCGGAGGGAGAAGGGGGGGAGGCTCGGAGGGAGAAGGGGGAGGCTCAGACGGAGAATGGGGAGGCTCAGAGGGAGAAGGGAGGCTCAGAGGAGAAGGGGGAGGCTCAGAGGAGAAGGGGGTTGCTCAGAGGGAGAGGGGGGAGGCTCAGAGGAGAAGGGGGAGGCTCTGAGGGAGAAGGGTGATGTTTATTATTATATTAAACAACGTTAATATTTTTAAAATGTCTATCTAAACGGTTCTTAAACATATTAACGCTGGTAGAGTTCACGACGGGCGCGGGAAGATTATTCCATTTATCAATTACTTTAAACGTAAAGAAGTTTTTAGCAATATTAGTAATGAAACGTCTGCCACGCAACTTAAATCCGTTATTACGAGTATTGCTATTATCGAAGGTAAACAGTTTGTCAAAATTTACGTTATCGACGTTATTAACGATTTTGAAACTTCAATAAGCTCCCCCCTTAATCTCCTAGTTTCGAGTGAATGCAAGTCTAACTCTTTAATTCTATCTTCAGAGGGCTTGTGCGCAAGACGGAATTAGTTTCGTGGCACGACGCTGAACCCTTTCTAACCTATCAATATCCTTACGCAAATACGGGCACCAAAACTGAACGGCATATTCTAAATGAGGCCTGATAGGGACTTGTAAAGGGGCAATATAATATTCTTCGATTTAAATTTGAAATTACGCGCTATGAAGCCTAACATCCTATTAGCTTTAGCGCAAGACTCCAGGCACTGGTTCCTAACTTTTAAATCCTTAGATACGCGTACGCCTAAATCTACTTCCTCGTCAACGCTCGCTAACTCTCTATCATCCATCGTGTACGTGTAATTATTGTTACGAGAACCTATATGCAAAACTTTACATTTGTCTACGTTAAATTGCATCTGCCACTTATCCGTCCACTCCATAATCCTATTTACATTGTCTTGGAGCCTATTTCTATCGTCCTCGTTAACAACCTTACGCCTATTTTAGTATCGTCCGCGAATTTTGACACGTTACTAGTCAAACCTACATCTATGTCGTTAATGTAAAATTACGAATAGCAATGGGCCTAACACTGAACCCTGTGGGACACGCTACCTACATCCAACCATCCCTATTCACTACCATAACAACGACCCTCTGTCTCCTAGCACGAAGCCATTCCTTTAACCAGTTAGCTACCTGACCGCGTATACCGTGCGCTTTAACCTTCGCAATTAATCTTTTATTAATCTTCTATAGCCGCTCCATGCTTATCGTATTCGCGCACTATTTCTTTATAAAATTCTAACAAATTTGTTAAACAAGATCTATGGTGTCGAAACCCATGCTGACTACTATTAACCAAATCGCGACTTTCTAAGTGTTTGATGATACGATCCCTAACTACGGATTCCAAAAGTTTACCGACAATTGACGTTAAGCTAATGGGCCTATAATTGCTAGCTACTGTGCAGTCACCTTTTTTTAAAAATGGGTATGACGTTAGCTAATTTGAGGTCTTCAGGAATAATCCCCGATTCCAGTGACTGGTTAAAAATTTTCGTTAAGGGGCCTACGACAACGTCATTCAAATCTTTCAGATGTCTAGGATAAAACGCATCAGGGCCTGGAGCCTTGCTAACTTTTAACTTATCGATATAATCCGCAATCTCACCCTCGTAAACAGTTATTTCATCCAAAATAGTCTCGCTGCTAAATGGAACAATATCGTCCACATCGGGGACATTATCGACGTCTTCTATGGTAAAAACTGTCGCAAAAAAGTTATTAAAAATACCCGCCATCGCCTGAGCGTCGGAAGCCAAAGCGCCATTAGCGTCCAAGAGAGGGCCTATATTATCTCTGATCGGCTTACGATTATTAACGTAATCGAAAAACTTTTTTGGGTTATGTTTACTATCCGCAGCTATAAGTATCTATAAATTACGCTTAGCATTCCTAACTGATCTCTTAACCTGACGTCGAAGCTCGTGGATGGGCTCGTGAACTTGAATTTTTCTACAGAATCCATCTCTAACACGTCCCACTCCTAAGTGGAACATTTACAAAATATAATAAAATTTTAAGTGATGCTCCTTATATTCTGCAGCCTTGTTTTTCCTCTTCTTCCTCACAACCGTGAATGACGATGAGGATGAGCTGGTATAAAGCGTGCCAGCAGTGCGCCGGTTATTAAAATCCCAGTAATAGAGCTCCAGCCCTCTACGTCTTACAACCCCCCACCACTAGTTCCTTCTACAAATAAAACTATGCCCCCTTATTCCTGTTCATTTCCGGTCGTACCCTCCACAGCAGCAGAATCTCGTTCTGTAGAGAGTAGCATAACATTCGAGCTGGTGCGCACCGCCACCTCCACCCCGGCCCTGACTAGAAGCCGGTACATATTCAGAGTAGACCCGCGAACCATGTATAGCAACAGTGTTGAACACGGACTGCGGCGCGTAGTTGAGCGTATTGTGGAGTTTGCCCTTCAGAACAGCGAGGGACGTGAAGTAAGGACGCGGCTGTCCTTCGGGTTCGGGTCAGATGACGGGGATACAGATAATTTTTGCGTAGTAATACCATACAGGGGCTTGGCTGCTGTGGACATAGACTACATTTTGCGTCGTATAATGCAAGCCCCCCAAAGTAGTGTCACCTTCGACATGGACAACTTCACGATAGATGTTGACGACGTGTTCCGTGTTGCGGGACATACGGCCATACCTTATATTCTTAATTTCAATTCTCAGGCTATTTACAGACAGCATATAAACTCCGAGTGTGGTTGCGGCTTTATAGCAGTAGTCATAGCTTATATATTTACTGTACTAAATGCATGGGGCAACAAAATTTGGTTGCTGACGGTTGTGCAGCGTGCTCGTAAACTGGCTCCAGATTGCAAGCTCGAGTTTGACTGCAATATGGGTCCTGAAGAGCTGAGAAGGGTGGAGCAGGAAATGAATGTCCGTATAGTTGTATTTGGAATGGATGATCGTCGTAGGACTGTGTATGTTTTTAAAAGCAGTGTGAAAGACCGTACAAGACCATCTACTTATTTTAGGGTTGTCAGGAACAACGTATCTCCCCATCCGCGATATAAGGGTTCTTTACGCGAGTTATGATAAAAGTTGAAAATACGGAAGGCCTCATGATTTGTGTAAAGGATGTCTCGAGTTTGCGGATGATATATTGAAACATTGTAAGGATTGTCAAATGGTATGTGACCAGTGTAAAAGTTCCAAATGTGAAAGTCGTGTAGTTAAAGCCAAGAAGAGAGACTGTAATGTGTGTAGACGCCCATTTTTCAATAATAACTGCTTTGAGCAACATAAGTCAATTGGCACTTGCAGGAAAATGAGAATCTGTGAATGTGGTATGTGTCATATGATGGATAATTGGGGGAAATTCGCATAAATGTGATGAAATTCACTGCTCAACATGCCACGAGAAATATAAGACAGATGGTATAAAGCATGTATGTTATATGAAAGATGCTAAGCCTAAAACTAAACCTTGTATAACTGTATACTACAATATAGAAACATATACGGATGCTGAAACCAAAGACGTTATCCCAGTAATATCCCACATCTACCTATAAGCCAGACTATCTGCGACGAGTGCATGGAGGTCGAGTGTAATGAGTGTCGCAAGTGTGGTAAACGAACAAACGTTTTCAAAACGATCGCGCACGACAACCCGTGAAACTCTGTATGTCCTATATTGTCAAATTAGCGGACAAGTTAAAAAAAATGACTGTGTATATTCTTGCCCCTAACGGCGCAAAATTTGACACACAGTTCCTTTATAAGGAACTGCTTGAACACGAGTCATCGGAGATATTTACAGGCGATCTCTTGAAAAGCGGAAACAAACTTATACAGATGCAGATAAGAGGTAATGTTCAGTTTAAAGACACTCCCGCATCTCCCTCCCTCTCGCGTCACCCTTTGTCTCAGTCCCGCTAACGCGTTAAGTTATGACATTAGCCGAAAAAATAAAGATTCTAGATAAGTTGCGTGGTGGTATGAGCATAACATCACTTGGTCGCGAGTATCACGTGAATGAATCTACCATACGCACCATCCGAAAGAGTGAACAAAAGATACGTGCTATTTTCATTTAATATATTTTTATTTATCATATGTAAATATAATTATGTTTATGAGTTTATTATATTCTTATTTTATATACAATATAGGTAGGGAAATTCATTTATGTGAGAATAAAAAATTAACGTACCTAAGTATTAATGGGAGACTACGCGGCCGCGTTCACGTATCCCCATTTATCGCATAAGGTATTAAGTTTGTCCAACGCGGATTTACCTAACGCGCCGTTCTCGAGGAACCTAACCCCCGCGTTGGACGAGGGTTTACTGTATAATACTATATATATAGTATTATATTATATACTGTATATATTATATTTATATATATTTTATCGGTCTCATCTCGAAAACGAGACGTGCTAGAGGAAAACCGAAAACAGATTTGGAATCAGCGTCCCAACAGCTATCTAGCCCACCCATAATTAATCTGATGAAAAATACGTGTTGGCCAGTGTAATTTTAGAAGTTTATTAAGAATTCCTAGATTTATAAACGGTGCTCCTTCTAGTGTCAGTATGCTGTTTGTAATCAATAAAGAGCCTAATTGTGCCAGCGCCATACGAAATAATTAGGGTCAATCTCAGAATAGGCACCTGATGTACCTCAATCCCAGATGAAGCACCTGCGTTCAACCTCAATCCCAGAATAGGCACCTTGCAAGGAATTAAATAAAAAAAACCTGATGATTACAAAATTTATTGTTTATACAAAGTTTATTACAAATGTAATAAAGGCAAAGTTATAAAAGGTTTAAAGTGGTTTAATGAATAAAGAAAAATTTTAGATATTATAAATTCCTGCAATATGAACCCGAATGTTTCTGAATCCATCTGAAGCAAATCTAACTGGTAAGAATAGCAAAACTAACCAAAAAAGCAGAAGATATAGCAAAAGATTAGGTTAGGTTAGGTTAGGTTAGAGTTGATTTTTTCAAATATTGATAAAAACAATGAAATTATATCTCTAAAAACTGTTTATATTTTTTTCTCCTCAATCCCAGATTAAGCACCTGTGTTTTGCCTCAATCCCAGATTAAGCATCTAAAAATGATTTCAGGTGCCTATTCTGGGATTGATCCAATAATTACAATTAGTTAGTAAAGTAATTAATTACAATTACATTTACAACGAATTACATTTTTTTTTCATAAATACACGCTATTTGATTTCTGTCATGCTTTTCTACATAGGTATTTCATTTCCATTTTTAGTTTGGGCCATCATCCTGAATGAAAACTAGATAGTAGGTCAATAAGATGTAGCCTACTCTTTTTTTTTAACATTGCACGGAACTGTATTTTTCATCAAGCAGTTCTTAGACAATTGGACATTGGACATATGTATGTGATATGGTCTAATGAAACCAAAGATAAGGCACTCAAAAAATACTAATATAAGACAAAAGAACTGGCATTTATTTTATCAAAATGATAAGGGCAAAAAAAGGGGCACTTTAGTTAGGAACATATGAAATAAATGGAACATTTTATTTCAAATAAAAAAAAATAACATTTTATTTCAAAAGAAAGCTTCCTCAGACATGCTGAGCAAGTAGTTCAACCTATAAGTATAACCCATTAACTTTAATATTCATGTAATTGACTGTAATTGAATCAATTACTGTACCTTGATTTCCCAGTGTAATTAATTGTAATTATCATACAATTACATTTTAGGTTGTCAATTACAATTATTTACAAATTACATGAAAAAATGTAGTTAATTACAATCAATTACAATTACCCCATGCCTAGATAATAGAAGCCATGGTTAGTGGACTAATATCTGATATATTTTATAAATTTCAAATCTGAAAGCATTGGCGTAGGTAATTGTATGTTCATTATTCATAGTGTTCCATTGGCCGACATAGTCACTGCTCCAGACAACTATTTCTTACCCTTCTATGGACCACTTGTATAGTGTGTGTTTGCTTGCTTATTTGTTTCATTGTTCATGTCTTCACTTAACACTGTTTCTTTCGTGCCTGAATGAATGTCTCGCCTTTGGCTGAATCCACTTTCACATGTGTCAATAAAATCTACTCTCTGTTCCTGTGGACAATCGTAACAGTGGCCAATATTAAGAACAGTATGACATAATCTAGTTGGGTAATTAATAAATAAAAGTCTGTGTACAACTGACAACTCCATACACTAACTAGTTTTGATACATATAATATTTACGATTCAACTAGTGCACTATTACAATGCCAAAGTACCTGTATCACTTGTAGCATGACTAATTAATATTGTTTTGCTAATACATCCTACAAATAACACGAAAGAAATGCCGATTAGAAAATAAAAAAATTAAAATAACCTCGGTACTTAATCAAGCAAGTATAATTATAAAGTTTGATGGTGACATCATTTCATTAGAAAGGTGATTATAGAAAATATTTACTAGGAAATATCAATATGCTGCATGCGCCTGTTAACAGCCTTGTGCAGGTCTCGCTATAGCACTACATTGGATGAGTCACAAACTAAGGAACAGGCCTTGTGTCCAGGTGGTCTTAGTCAGACCTTGTGTCCAGACGGCCTTGGTATGGGCGGGCTTGTTCAAAGCATGACGGACACGGCCGAGTATGGGCTGGAAATATAATGTTTGGTTACGGGTCGGGGCGGGTATGGGCTTCAATTTTTTTCAACTGTATAATGAATGATAAAAAATAAAATAATAATTTACAATATTTGTAAATTAAAAAAAATGCTGCTAATATTAATTTTATAACGGCTGCTTATCATAATACACGATTTCGATAGTCCTATAATACTATAGATGGCATTGTGTTATAGGTCGGTGACACAGTGTCAATTGCGAGCTGGGCAAAGCCAGGTACATGTTTTCTAAAATTCTTACGGGCCAGGCTGGACACGGACTTCATAATGAAAAAAAACATAACTGGCCAGATCTGGTCGGGCCTGAAAAAATAGACCCATGCAGACCTAATGTTCATTATTAGCAATTTCATTTTGAGTACTTTCGTTCACATATCAAAATTTAATTAAATCTTATCCAACTCAAAAAGGTTTTCACTTGAAAAGTGAAGAGGAAATCAGATTTGGACCGAGAATTGATGAACTTAGTCCCTTTTCTTCATTCAATTTGTCAAGTACTTGTTCAGTTTATAACAGACAAAACAAACGTGCAACAAATTATCCATTACCACTTGATGTATATATTTCCCTTGCTTTTAAAATTTTGGGTTAAATATACCATTAATACATAGGAATTTTGAGAATAAGATACTTATTTAATTTAAAAGCACTTTTATTATATGAAACATGGGTACACTGCTTTTCACGTTTAAAATATAAATTACTTTATATCAGCAAAATTAACTAGGAAACACTTTTTTCATATACCGTGTGTGTATAAAGTAACGCAGAGGCAATTCCGATTTGAATTATACAGGGTGCAAACATATTATCTTTAAAACTTCTCTCTCAAATAAAAATATTAGGAAACGAAGCACACATACCGTTTTTACGCCATCTATTTCACATGGTAGTTGTCAGATGTCAGATTATTGTACAGGGTGTACACAAATTACGAAATTCCCTTACCATGCATTTCCTAAATCGGTGGATTGGCCGTGGGGGGGCCCATCTCTTGGCCGGTCAGATCACCAGACATAACACCTGTGACTTTTTTCTATGGGGTTATGTAAAAGACTGCGTGTACGCAATTCCAGTGGCCAACATCGACGATTGAAGACCAGAATTGCTGCTGCTGTTGCAAGAGTTGACGTTGAAATGTTGCAGCGTACATGGATGGAGATAGAATACCGTTTGGACGTCTTACGTGTGACAAATGGTGCCCATGTTGAATGTGTTTGAGGTTATGTGAAACTTTATTACTTTCTCTTACAGATGGCGCAAAAACGGTATGTGTACCTCGCCTCCCAATATTTTTATTTGAGAGAGAAGTTGTAAAGATAATTTATGTACACCCTGTATTAACGCAAGTGAACATGGACAAGTAATATTTATTACATGTACTGTACTTTATAACAATTGTATATATGATAGTAAATTTATAAGAGGTGTTGAAAATGTTTTTAAGAGTTGAAAAACAAGTTGAAACTAGTTTAAACCAGTTGAAACTGGATTAGTTTCTTCACTTGCGTTACTTTATACGCACCCTGTATTATGACTATAAATATACAGGAAATGAATAGAAACAAAAAATTCACATTTCGTAGATACAAAAGTTTTTAATTAAAGTGTTTAACATGAAATACATCACAGATTCCAAAATATTATGTAATAAATTGTGTTTGAATGTAATTTACAAATTTTATTTGAACATTCAAGTATTAATTGTTGCTAAAAACGTAAAAGGACTTAGAAATGAAACTTAATTCTTCTTAATCAAAGAGGCCGTTTCTATTTGTAAGGGTAAGCTATGGGCAGTTTCATAGAAATCTGGTTCATCGTCAGCATTTTCAACCTCCGGTGCTTGCTCCACACCATCGAGCTGTAGTTGAGGAAAAATCATTAATTGTTGAAATTACAGTTCTAGACTCGTATATTGTAATAAGAAAAATGTAAATTATTGTGGGCAGTGAGAGAACTTGAATGGAGATTGGAGGGGGTGATTTATTTACATGGTAAGAGGATGTCCTTCATTCTACACAATTGCAGTAAAATAAGCATCTTATTAGAATAAAAGATACTGTAGTTTAAATTAGATTGGGCGAGGTAAGTTGAGGTTAACTTAGGTGAAATTGCCTCTAAAAGCTCATGTGTGTACAAAAAATAAGACGTAACATATCCATCAAATTCTGTACTGCAAGTTAGCAAATATTTTCTATTTTTGTTAGGGTATATTTCAAATTTTATTTTAATTAATTTCCTTACCTATGTTTTGCTCCTAATTTTTTATCGTTTCATCGTATAAATTTGAACTGCATTCAGCGTTAAACATACGTAATTAAAAATTAATTTAGTTACACGAAATATTTCATTTGCATAACTTTTAATCATCCTTATTATCAATCATTATTTTAAAACAGGAACTAATTTTCATCTGAACTGTACTTACAGCGATGAGTTCTGTTGGTGTGAAAATGTGAGGGAGAATATAAATCCTGACTGGAATTAGGAACATGAGAATGAAAGGAACCGCCATAGAGGCCGGTGACTGTTTCACAGCGAATAAAATAACCAACATTGACACTTGAATAGCCGTAAAGATATGCATTTTACGAGCTTTAACCTGTGGAACAATAAAGTAGGTAAATTGGATGTCCTATTTTTTGTTTTATTAGTTTACTGAAATAAAGTGAAATACTGCGTCATTTACTATCCTCGATTAAAATGGAGTTTTTGTTCAACGACGGAAGGTGAAAGTGAATTATCTTAAAATCTTTTACATCATCGATTTTATCGCCGCCGTAAATTTTTAAGATAAATGCCAATGTACTGTATGTATAGTTTAACAAAACAGCATTGGATTTAGGGTGTAAAACTATATTCCCTCCTCTCATTGGTTAGCCTATAGAAGAACTGAAACATGGTTCCTGACTGGACAATTCATAATCTCTAACCCTTCATGATTTTAATGCAAGACAAAGAGAGGCCTCGTAGGCGGAGACTTCTGTAAAGATAAAATAACTTTAAGACATCATTTCTTTTGTACTCCGTAGGGATATATAGTCAACGAAAATAGCTTGAAGTAAAGTGGGATCATTCTAATTATTTCATATTTTAAAAGATTTTCTAATGTACAATAATGGTAAATTTCTTTGAAATTTGAAGATATATACGCTTTTCTGGAATTTAAGCAAATTGTTGCAAACAATATAATAAAATTGTGTTTATTTTTTATTTACATTCTTAAGTGCACGTTTTGGGATTGATCAAATTCTTTCTTGCGTATTATGAAAGCTTAGTTAAAACACAGTGGTACATGTGATAAGTTGGTGAACCAGGCTTGATGATTTTCAAATTTTATATAGATTAGAATTTCTCGTACTACTTACATATTTTACGTAAGGTACATTTGGATAATGCTTCGTTGGCATAAAGAACAAAATAACTCTGTCCAGTAGCTGAATACCCGCTGCAGCAGAGACACCCATGTAGAACAAAATACCGAAAAGAACTGCCGTTGGCACAAGGTTCAGAACGGAATGCAGCAAAACAGCAAGACCAGTTAAGATGGACACAATGAGTGCACTCACGCGTTGTTCTGAGGAAAAAGAATGAACTATTAGACTGTACAATAATAAAGTGTTAATTTTTAACTTCTTAGGAAGATTCACTGATTATAAAATACTTCCTTTCTTACCGATGCAACCAATAATTTTGGGAGACTCCCCAGGTGGAACTTTCGAAGTCACAACGGTGAGAGCGGACATGTGTGCGATCGTCCTGACACAAGAAGGTCCCATGAAGGGGGCTCCTAAAAATCCACATATTGTGTTAACTAGACAGTAAAGAACGATATCCAAATGGAAACCGCTTCCTCTTTTCAAACAGCGTTCCGGTTTGCTCAATATAAGACTGAAATAAAGCATAAATACATTTACCTATATAGTGAAGGTAACTACTTGGGGCACTCAATATATTTTGCCCCACCCTTTTTTCTTAGCTAAATAATAGGCCATGGGGCTGAAATGTCTTTTGGGTCGTAAGTTTGAACTTTCTGCGCTTCACATAACCGGATTTTTCCAGTTTGAACCTCCCCTCCTTGTATAAAACCGATGGTTAACGCAGTTTCGAAAATGACATCTGACAGTGATGTGCGTCGTAAACAGAGAGCTGTTATCGAGTTCTTAACCGCAGAGACGGAAACAGTTGGAAATATTCACAAACGTCTACAAAACGTTTATGGAGATGCTGTTGTTGATCGAAGCACAGTTGGACGCTGGTCTAAACGTGTGAGATCATCGGAGAGAGGGAAAGGCAGCCTCGATGATGAGCCACGGAGCGGTCGCCCTGCATCGGCTGTGGCATCTCACACTATGCCACGTGATAACAGTATTATTCGATTAAATCGGCGTCACATACAAGGAGCTATCACTGGAGCTAGGAATTAGTGAAGGAAGTGTGAATACGATAATTCAGCAACTGGGATACTCAAAAGTGTGTTCACAGTTTGTTCCTCGCCAACTGACTGAAGATCACAAAACCCAAAGAAAAGAAATTGTTTCTGAGTCGTTGGTTCGATACGAGACCGAAGGGGATGACTTCCTTTCACGAACTGTGACTGGGGATGAGACTTGGGTACACCACTTTGAACCTGAAGCAAAACGCCAATCCATGGAGTGGCATCACGCAGACTCCCCACGCAAGAAAAAGTTCAAAATGGCTCCCTCTGCACGAAAGGTTATGGTCACCATCTCCTGGGGCATGAAAGGGCCATCTAGGACGTTTTGGCGCCGACATTTTGGCGCTGGACGTTTTGGCGCCGCCGTTTGGGCGCCACCGTTTGGGCGCGGAGCCGGTTTGGCGCCGCCGTTAATTAGTATTAAGTATTAAGTAGTAATACTTGGTTAGTAACCTGAAGTGCTGTCTGTCTTTTCAGATAAGTTGTGTTGTTGCCCTTAATAGCATAAATGTCTGAAAATATATCAAGTAAGAAAGGGAAACAGAAGTTTTCACATAATGGATATTTGTATGTGTTTGATAAATGTAGCAAGCGCGACCCTTCGTTACTTTTTGGCGGTGCGAGCTAAAGAGTCAGTGTATTATAAGGTGTATATATAATATGGGTACTTTTCCGTTATCTGCCCCATTGACGATTGGTTAGGTTCAGTCATGATATTTTCGTTAAAACTAACAAAAATATCACAACTTAACCTAACCAATCGTCACTGCCCGGTTAGGTCAACTGTACGCCCTTGACGATTGGTTAGGTTAAGTCGTGATATTTTCGTTAGTTTTAACAAAAATATCACGACTTAACCTAACCAATCGCCAAACGGCGCCCAAACGGTGGCGCCCAAACGGCGGCGCCAAAACGTCGGCGCCAGAACGTCAGCGCCAAAACGTCCCATTCCGATGAAAGGGGTGAGTCTGGTGGACATTATGAAGAAATGTCAAACAATCAACTCAGAGGCATATATTGCTACCCTACAGAGACTCCAGAAACGTATAAAGCGAGTTCGACCGGAGAGAAAATTGGAAGACGTCCTTCTTTTGCACGATAACGCAAGACCACACAACAGTTTGCAAACAAGAAAGGCCATCACAAAAATGCGCTTGACTGTGTTACCCCACCCTCCATACAGCCCGGATCTGGCACCTTCAGACTTCCATTTGTTTGGGCCAATGAAGGATGCTATTCGTGGAAGAAAGTTTCAGAGTGACGATGAGGTCGTTGAGGAGGTTAAGAGGTGGCTCCAGCGGAACCCAGCGGACTTTTACCAGCAAGAAATAAAGGCCCTTGTTTCAGAGGTGGAGGAAAGCCGTAAAAAAGGATGGAGACTATGTGGAAAAATAAAAACTTGTAAAAAAGGTATGTAACTACTTGTGTACAAAATTTCTGGAACTTACAAGGAAACTTGGAAGAAAAAAAAGCTGGGGCAAAATATATTGAGTGGCCCTCTAGTATATAAATTAATAGACTCGAATTTAATTTCATATTTCCACGGCCCCATGAAAGAAAAGTACTTACTGACAGATATTCTCTTCAAGGAAGATCCAAATGAAAAGCAGAAGAGCAGCAGGAGCCCCGGCGAAGATGGTCCAAAGAGGCAAAGGCTTAAGAACTCCAAGTGGATTAATAAACCATCCCCTAATTTTAGGATTGGTTGGTTGAAATCCTCGGGCATGCTTAATTTTGGTGTGTATGCGTTCTTATTAGGTAATCTGTAAGAACCATCAGGAAAATAGCAATTGGAACACCGAAGTCACCGAGGGAGCGACGAACCTGGAATGTTAGATGGGCACTGCAGGAACTGCGCAATTTCTAATATCTTGTCATCATCATTACATTACTTACAGTATGTTTACGTGGATTTTCGTCTAATTAATACATTTTCGAAAAAATGTTTATTGAAATTTATAGATTAATAAGCAATAAGATCTTACCCCACGACTGAGGAACTTTGAATTTCTGAACTCCTTTAATTTTCTCGCAACAATAAAAGTACCAAGCATAAGGCACATTGAGAGGAGAGCCGTGTTTGGGTGATTAGTCAACACTACTTCAATGCCTGTCTCATTTCCATATACATTTGTCTCATTGAGTAAGTCCTCATTCATTAATAATTCTTCACTTCTAAAAAGAAGAAGAAGAATGGCATTCAGAAAATATTCACTTATACAAATCTTTGCAGACCTAACGTAAAGCATTGTCAAAAACATCTCATGGTTATTAATAAAAGAAATTGAAATGTTTCCAGTTTTTATGGTTTTTATTACTTTTCACTGTCAAATTTAATAAAAATAGAAAATAACCTTAATATACAGTATGATATATATATATAAACTATTAATTATGCATGCAAAAATACAACTAGAATTGAAGATTGATTTAAAAAATTAAATACTTACTTCGTCACGTCATTGCAATACTAAAATTAAGTTCTGTCAATGAAAACTTTTATTTACAAAAACAAAAAATAAAACGAAACTAGTTTATTCTTCTGCAATAAGAAGGTATTACAATATAAAGTTATACTTGAGATGTTCATAAAATAATGAAATCAAACATGACAAACTGATAAGTTCTTAAAAGAATAAACAGACGAATAAATACATAAAATAATAAAACAAAGAGGAGTTAATGACCATAAACACTATATAAATAATGTACTGGAATTTGTAGAGAAACATTAAATAAGGGTAAGACTATCTGAAGGTCCTGCAAAATTAGTATTTGTATTTGTATTTAGTATTTTTAGCCAAGACTTAAAATGAAATATTGCTATATGAATTTTTAAGTAAAAATTACATACTGTATCTGTATAACAACGTATACCCTGCGTATTCGATGTCTAATACTGTACGTACATATAAATACATACAAATATATATATTTAAAATTATAACGTACAGTATCACGGAACTGGTTACATGATAGGACTCTGAAGTCTAGGTTGGACCATTGTTGTTTTAGAATTTTAGAATGCCGTGCTGAGCTTATCAAGATGGCTTTTTTAAGCGAGATTTGAACGTGGAATAGGATGGTGCTTGTTTGATTAGAGTAGGAACGTATTCCATAGTGAGTTGGTGTCCTTTTAAGTCGTTGAACCATTCACCAGTTTCTGGGATGTCATTAATCACAGATCAATATGTAATAGATCTACTATTGAACATTAAATAAAACAGGTCTGAAATCCCACGAAACTTAATTCAAACCTTTATAATATAATAATATAATAATTATAACGTTTAATTTTAAAACATTTATTTTTATCAATACATTCTTATTAATTCATTTGTAAATTCTAATTGAATAAATGTTTATGGTAAAAAGTAGTGAAACGTTTTTCTTTAATTACTGTAAGAAATTTTGGTATGTGGCAATTGTTCCGAATAGAAACCCAAACTCTAATTACACTCTGAAAATAAAAACCCACTCTAATAGACAGAGTTTATTTCCACGACAGTTTCGACGCCCACTGGCATCCTCCTCGGGTGGATGCCAGTGGGCGTCGAAACTGTCGTGGAAATAAACTCTGTCTATTAGAGTGGGTTTTTATTTTCATATTTTGACCTTCACGTAAAAAAAAAGTGAAGTTTTTTGCATCTAATTACACTCCTTCTTTCTCTTCGCCCGTTCCCGCCTCTATGCGGGGTCGGCGTTTCTGACCAGCCTCCTCCACACAGCCCGGTCCTGGGCTTCTTCCTCCGACAAACCCTTCTCCCTCAAATCGTCCCTCACCTTCTCCATCCACCTTCGCTTCGGTCTGCCTCTCTTTCTCCTGCCATGCACCTCCATATTCATCGTTCTCTTACCTACATAATCTTCGTCCCCTCTCATCACATGTCCATACCATTTCAGTCTACTTTCTTGTATCTTCCTCGAGATTTCTCCAACCTTTGTTGTGCCCCTTATCCTTTCATTCCTTACTCTATCCAACCTTGTCACTCCGCACATCCATCTCAGCATTCTCATCTCCGTTACATCTAGTCTTTTCTCATGATCTTTCTTTATAGCCCAAGACTCAGCCCCGTACATCATAGCCGGTCTTACCACAGTCTTATACACCTTTCCCTTAACCCTTGCGCCTATTCTTCGGTCACACAACACCCCTGAAACTTTCTTCCAATTTTTCCAACCAGATTGCACTCTGTGTGTTATTTCTGTGTCCAGCTCACCGTCCTCAGCCACTGTCGATCCCAAGTACGTAAACTTACTTACTCTCTTTAACCTCGCTCCCTCTAAACTAATTTCTGAGTCTTGATTTTCGTAGAACCTCAGGTACTCCGTTTTCTTTCTGCTGATTTTCAACCCTCTGTCTTCAAAAGCCCTCCTCCATTCCTCCAATTTTCTTTCTACTACTTCTCTCCTGTTGCTGCACAGAACAATATCGTCTGCAAAGAGCATACACCAAGGGGATTGATCTTTTATCCCCTGGGCCAACACATCCATAATCAAAACAAAAAGGTACGGGCTCAAAGAAGATCCCTGATGTAGACCAACCCTCACGGGGAACCATTCCGTTACACTACACTACTCCTAACCTGGGTCCTTGCTCCTTCATACATACTTTGCACCAACCTAACGTACTTCTCCGGCACACCTTTCTCTCTCATACACCTCCAAACCTCCTGGCGTGGCACTCTATCATATGCTAATTACACTGGGGAACAAATTTTAACTTTTTTTTTGTTTCTTGGACGTGAATAGGTCGGTCTTATAGGATTTTTTCCGCTGATTCCGAATATAGCCGTAGAATTTCTCTATCACCCAAGGTTACTGAGAAATTTGTATTTTAATATTTATTCAAAAAGTGTATAGAAGTTAGTAAAAATACTTCATAAAAATTATATTAGTGGCAGATTGGCATTTAAAATATTCTTCTTAAAACTTCTTTGTCACTGATTTTCTCTTGTAGTTTTCTGTTTAAAACAAACATTGTCCAGTTTATTCCAAGTATAATTATATGCATAATTTTCCATGTGTTTGGTTTGTTTTCTTTACTATTAATTAATTTATTAGTGTAATACCGACACTCAGCTTCTGACTGTTCTGTTTATGTTTCTTCATTCGTTTGTATCTCTCTCTCTTTCCTCAGGAGTGGAATATTTTTCTTTTGTTCTTTTTAGTAGTATGTCCTGTATTTCATTTTCTCTCTTATGTCTTTTAAAACCATGGGGCAGGGGGGGGGGTTCTTTTCAGTTCTTTGATTACATTAGGAACACATTCGTTTAAAACATCACAGAATGTTGACGTAAATATTTCAGCTTTGTTGTTGATATCGTTTCTTTTCTATTTTCAGTTAACAAAGAAAGCAAACAAACTCTATTTCACACTTAACATCCACAAATATTATGAAAGTGGTCCATACATGGTTAACAGTCAATTTTTGATGAGAGGAAATGACAAACGTTTTCTTCGATATAATTAGTTTTACTTCTGAAAATGTTGACAATAGGCTGTTTTTTAGGTTCTTTATGTTGATGCAATGCGATATTAAGTTATAGCCGGTTAAATGACATGGTAATGAAGTACATTCTATTATTTTTTATATTATAACTTGATACCAGTGTTCAGTAGCGCAGGCAAAGGGGGTGCCCAGAGGGCAGATGGGCTTCTGGATCCGCCTTTGACACATATACGTGTGTGTTGTGTGTGTGTGTGTGTGTGGACCAGTGCTGTTGGTAACGATCGCTGGCTTGGGCCCCCCTTTTATAAAATCCTGGCTGCGCTCCTGTCAGTGTATCAGTTAAAGTACTCGAGTTATCAGTGATTCGCGTTAATGTTTTTACATGATGATGTAGCCCATTGTTAGGTATAATTTTCTTCAGCTTTGCTGATTTCTTAAATAGCTTATCATCTATATCACCATATAAGTACATTGGCATTTTGGTTAGTCATAGCTTTGTTATTGATTTCTCTAAATATGTGAATGTGTTTGTTAATCCTTGAGGATGTCTCTAAACTACACCATTTATGAAAGATGGAATTTTTATATGTTGTACTTGAATCCATATAGGTCTTCAACATATGTTAGAAAATCTAGAAGAGGAAAAGCCATTGTTGTCCAAAAGCGATATGATGACTAAGCTAATTAATGCTTGTATATATAAAGTTAAAGTATATATATATCCATCTCATAATTGTTAGTTTAGTGAAAAATTCACTTAATTTAGAGCCAGCATTTTTGGGCTCTTGTAGCATCATTTTTGGGCACTGGCAGCCTCTTTTCTTACTGTTGAATGCGGCACTGATAGGGCGTGGTCTTCTGGACAGCTCTCTTGCAATTCAGTTTGGTAGTTTAGATACAGGATTCTTGTACCGTGCAATGATGCAGGTTGTGTTGTTGTTGCAAGGTTTAGAAAGAAGACCATAAGTAGTGCCCTTTTTTCATTTTATGCTACAGAGGCCTAAAGTAGGCCTACATCCAGTCAGCAACCGTGAGGTAGGACCGAATAGGACCTCCAAGTCCGTAAAGTTTGTTTTAGTCTAGTTTAACTTAGGCTATGAGTTAAAGTAGCCTTTCAGAGTTTGGCCGTTCAAGGCTCAGCTGGGATTCTGAACCCAATCAAAAAGTAAAATGACATATTCACAGTTCCCTATTCTTAAATCAATGATGGAAATCAGAAAGTCATGTCTTACATAAAAGCAGACTCCGCTTTCTCGTCCGTCTTATCTTGGAAGTATACACTGTATGCTGGAATACAAATGAGGTGATCAAGAATGATATTGTGTAACCACGTTTCTCAACTACACAATATGTCTGTGTTGTTTAAATTAGTTAAGCATTTTATTTATTCCAGTCGTGGTAATAAGGGTTTTGACATTGATATGTTAATTTCTAAGTTTCTGGATGTTATTTGTCTTTTTCAAATGGCTTCTTTCGGCATCACAATCTTTGCCTTTTCCTAGTCTCTATTACTGCAAAATTGTTATTTCTGGCCGTATTTATTGTTAAACACAGTGCATAGTAACGATGCTTTTGACGGTAATTTAATTCTCCACAGTTGTAGCAACCTCTTCGTGATTTCCAGTAGTTTCCTGCTATAGCTGCTTGTTTTATTTTCGTACTCTGCAAGTCATCCCTACATCTGTATACTTCTTAGTTATATACATAGTGATTTTTGTGTTGGGTCTGGGACGTATTCATAAATGCATCTTTATTGCAATGTACATAGTGGTTTCTGTGCTGAGACGAAGATGTATACATACGTAAATATTGATTTCTGCGCTAAGGCCATCCAGATGTATGCACATACTGTACACTGTACAGTGTACTTATTCAGTGTGGTCATATCTGGCAGGCAGTGAGTTGAATTTTGGTGATACTCATTGGTAACTAGATTTTGTATGTTATTTTCACTAACAATGTGCTTATTATTATATTTGTTAAGTTCAACGTTAACTGCATTTATTGTTATTCTGACTATTCTTACTAGTTACAGTTTCTCCCGTCTCGAGTCTTTGATAGACAGTTGTTCGGTTTTGTAATATACTGACTTACACTTAAAGTCTTAAACAGATATATTTCTCTATTAATTACTGAATGAAAGAAGTAAATTGTAGAGCATTATGTAAACGTAGCTTCTAGTTTTGACCGAAAGAAGTCATTTTGACATTTTAACATAATAACAGATTTCCTTTTATTTATAACTGCATTTGCAGGGAATTAATGACTAGTTACTTGCCTACCCCACTGTATAACATAGAATATAAATATTAAAGAGGTTTCAAAAGAAGGTCTAATTAACTAAAGTAAAATAACTATTTTAGACCAGGGGTTCCCAACCGTTTTAGGTTGACGTACCACAGTCGAAAAGATTCAGAATTATTTATCTCCAACTAATGCTCCCTTTTAAATACATTATCATTAAATTAATTCTCCATGTTAAGATCCTCTTGCCTACCACCTAAAGGAACTCCGCGTACCGCCAGTGTTACGCGTACCACAGGTTGGTAATCGCTGTTATAGACCATTTACTTAATATGCACCTATTTTTTTATTATTTTTATTTTTTCCTAAATAAAAGAAAAAATTAAAACAGTGGTTTAAAACTTAAAGCCAATCCACTAATTATTGGAAAGATGAAAGATGGAAAAATATTTCCTTCCATGAAAAAGGTATTTTGGTAAAATGCCGATCATGCCTATCAAATTTAGTATAAAATTAAATATCATACTTGCTTACATTTCAGTGTCGTTCGAAGCTCTGAAAACGGATGGGGATGATGACAATGGATGCTTCTTGAAAATGAGAGCTAGGTTTTCAAAAGCCACATTTATAAAAATTAAGCAGACGAGAGTGGAGTAGATTTCTTCACTGAATCTAGTGAATTTTTTGACAATGACCACCGCTTCAAAAGCAGCCACAAGGAGACCAATCACTAGGATCCAAATGCCCACCCACACTCGTATTGATAAGAAGTCTATGTCCATATTTTCGCAAAACTAAAAAATAAATTAAAGAATAATTACATTTTTTTTAATTTATATAAGTGTCATGTTCTTGGATTCTTGCAAATAATCTTGTCATACGTAAATTTTTATAATCTACCTATCTATCAATCTAGCTTTCAGTTTTTGTCGATTTTCTCTTAATGGAAATCATTCCCAATTATATTTTACTAACATTTAGTAGACTCATATCGAATATCATCAGCGGGCCATTTGGTCCTCCCATCACAAGAGGTTGAGCAGCAAGAAGCGAGTATATTACACCATTAATACATGCTACAAAGAGAGTTTCTCCTACACCGATAGCCTTATTGGTGATTTCACCTGCAATATAGAGTTTGTCATAAAAGACTAGTTACAGTATTGTCATAATTCATCCACATTCGTCAATTTGTCCAGTCATTCTCCTTTCTTTGGCCAAAATCAAGACAAAATCCTTGGTTTGTCCTCCTCTGAAAACTCAGACTCCTTCTCTTATGAATTCATGGACTGAGATATTTGAATTTGAACTATATCCTATAGCAGCCAATCATGCTTGAGATCGAAATATTATACGTCACAAAAATTAATGCCAGGGGCATAGGCTAATAATAATAATAATATTTAGGGTTGTTTATCCTCCTTCATAACAGCAAGGGTCAAGTGACAGGAGTACAGTTTTACGTGGGATTCGAACGATGGTGCGCTACGTCATCTGAACGCAGAGACCGGTCACCCATCCAACTACTCATCAGATCCAACGACGCTTAACTTCGTTGATCTAACAGGAACAACTATTTCGATGTGACCACGACATAGCCCCTTATAATAAGTCACGTTTAACGCGGTTAGTATTTAAAGCGTCATGTTCACTTTTAGATTCATATTATATCAATATATCAGTGTTCTTGGTCTCATTTTTGTTATAAAAATACACTGAGTTAGTGTGATGCAGCATGGATTTTTTTATATTGTTAATAAAGTAATTTAAATATGGATGACGTTAGTCCTGGTCTTAATTTCTGAAATTAGTTTACCTTCTTAATATGAGTATTATGGTTAGGTTCTTATATTAATCCTCATATTTATTATATGTATTTTTTTTTTTATCCCGACTTGCAATTCCCGGACAGCTCTTCTGAGGGCTGTAACATTTTTCAGAAGAAACTACGCCATACGCACTTTATATCAAAAGATAGAGGACGTCGTCGCGAATAATTTGGTGCAAACATCAAACAAATTCGCTCATTACAAAAACGTTTAGAAAATTAGAACAGGAGTTTATATGACCAAAAAAGCTATTCAGCTGAGCAAGTTCGTCTGCGTGACGCCAGGCGGAACTTATTCGTCGAGAGTTCTAAGCTCTGCCCAGGTTACGCCTGTCGTGTATTGGTTTTAAAGATAATGATGTCTAATAAGAATTTATTAATAATGTTTTGTATGAAATTAAGAATATAGAATACTAGTTGGCAACATCTGAAATGTTCCGCGACGAGACAAGGCGTGCCCAAAAGTCAGTCTTCGGGCGCCTGTCCTCGTTAGGTGTTTGGTGTTAATATGTTATTGTGATTCCAAAATTCTTAGATTATGTCTCCGCGATAAAATGTTGACGGTGATTCGGCACTCGCTTTCTTCCATTTGTTCAAAATGTTTCAGCGTAAATAAAAATCAGTAAACAGTAATGATCGTGTGTAATTTATTACCGTCCCTCGCATTGTTCAAATTTCAATGGCGCTCACCGGGTCAAGCCGTGAACCCGCGTTCGTTTATAATGAGACACAGCTGAAACGAAAGTAAAGCAGCAAGAAAGAGTAAAGTCCTGCATAAAGGTGAATCTTTTTTGTGTGCAAAATAAAAAATATTAAAAAGAAAAGGGCAAGAGTAACAAAGAACATTTGGCGTTAAAAATTCAAAAGTTATAAAACAAGTATCTAGTGGGAGCTTTTAACATGCATAGTAGGGCGGCTCGTTTTTACACTTTTTTCGATATTTGATTGGGGGTAGTGCGGAAAAGTTGCGATTTGGAGAGAAAATAAAGTGTGTAAAATTTTTTTGATCTACGTCAATACCTTCCTGTGGCGGCGAGTCCTTAAAAATCGAAAAATAGGCCTAAAAACAAATTTTTTATATAATTTTATATAATTTTTATATAATGTTCATTGTTCAATGACTGCTATTAATTTATTCAAGCCTATAATAGTGTTCTCAGGGTTGTTTGCACAGAAATATACTGGAATTAACATTTGTATAACATCTTAAAACTTGCTTTAAATCAATATTTTGGATATTTTAACGGCTAAGACGCCACCGGAAGTTATTAACAGATTGTGCTGAAATTTTTATTGTTTATTTTGTAAGTCTTTAAAACCATTTTCCAATCTACCCCGTTAGGCCTATTTTTCGATTTTTAAGGACTCGCCGCCA
The DNA here is from genome assembly GCA_023014485.1 of Bathynomus jamesi. NCBI lineage: Eukaryota > Metazoa > Arthropoda > Malacostraca > Isopoda > Cirolanidae > Bathynomus > Bathynomus jamesi. The sequence goes on along the minus strand of JAJOZX010000772.1, from coordinate 126,221 downwards.
CCGGAAGGTATTGACGTAGATCAAAAAAATTTTACACACTTTATTTTCTCTCCAAATCGCAACTTTTCCGCACTACCCCCAATCAAATATCGAAAAAAGTGTAAAAACGAGCCGCCCTAATGCATAGGCCTACACGTTAAAAGCTGCCGCTAAATACTTTTTGATTTTTAACTTTGAATTTTTGTGTTATTCTTGTCTTGTTCTTTTTAAGGTTTATTATTATCCACATGAAAAAGATTTGCCTTTTTGCGGGACGTATTTTTCAGACTGGTATTAAGTTAGGTTGATTTCAACGGGGGTGTAGAACTACAGACCTATGTTAAAAATTCTATATAAACAGAACTGCATAATTATAGACGTCTAATTGCCTAGTCGACAGGCCCTAGGTCTTTTCCAAGTAGCAGTCTAGTCTTGATTGGCTAGAGGCCTACTAAGAAACACAAAGTCTCAGAGATTTTTCTTTTTTAATCTTGCAAGCAGGGAAAAATGAAAGAACGAACTCCTTCACAAATGTGAACGGCGGTGAACAAGAGGACTACGAGTGTAGACGAATCAGGACGCAAGTGTGAATGACCCTTAATTTAGGAAATTGTTGTTCAAAAGAAAATAATGATTTTCTTAGAGTGAATTGGTTTCTACATATCTGAAATACGAAATGTGATTGTAATTTAATTATATCGGAAATAAAATTCTAGTAATAATTTATAGTGAATGAAATTATTCTCTGTTGTGATTTTTGTTCTTACTGTAAATTCCTCCAATCGTTAAACTCGAAGCAAGGGCGGCAAAGAAGATAAAAATACTGGTAGATAAAACCTGAGGATTCAGGCCGTCTCTGAGATCATTCCAGTATTTAGAGTATCGAATTTTCACATCCTGAATTAGGCCATAGAAAGGTCTTCCTTTTCGTTTCAAAGGATCCCTTGGGGGAGGTTCCTTTATTTCTCCTGGTTCATCCTTTTTGATCGACGAAGCTATTTCTAAAATGAAACGGGAAATAAAATTGCAAGAATATGAGTACTGCGTTAGGCATACCTACTAAAAACTAACTTTGAAAATCATATATCAAAGTCTGACAACTCATTAAAAAGTTAATCGTATTTTGGCCAGAAACCTTTTCATTATATTTCACTTACTCGCTTCTTGAAATTTAGTTTTCTGGTCTTCCTTTCTCCTTCGAATTTCTTGCGCTTTGTTCTGGATCTCGTCAATAGGAACTAGGTCATTGTTTTTCCATTCTGTAGGAGGAAACAAAATGGAAGCGTTGAGGAATTCGCTGATGGCGGCGAGAAACTGCCCTCTGGAATAAGCTCTGTAAGCCATGTTGCGGAAATATTTGTCAGACATTAAAGTAGAGAAACATCTGCCAATTTCCCGGTAATCCATTTCGACATCGTAAGGACCCAGTAGGACGAAAATAAATCTAACGGGAAGTGGTACCTGTTTAATTTAAAATGTTCATTTACTGAAGATAATCTACTACATAAATTATAGTATGACTCATTTTTGACCAAATGTATTTGCAATGATATTACATTTAAAGATGGTAATAAAAATTGGACTATCTGATATCCCTTCACTATTTAAGGATGTGATAGCCATATTACTCGTCAGAATTTATAAATAGAATTATTTCACTTCTTGAGGAATCAAATTTATATAAAATGTTACTTGTAACATATTGACGAGTGCACCCCCTCATTAATTCTTAAATTTGGTAACAATCCCTACGTTTTTGTTTAATCACTTGAGAGTTCGATTTCCCTTGATTCATTTTCTTGCTTCGTGTAGTAGATTAAGCTTTCAATATTATAAGTGTAAAACGGAGTGCTACACTTTTTTTACACAAATTTCCATTCCAGTGAATTAATCCAAACTAAATTTTAATTGAACAATATACTTCCCATAATTTAATCAATGATTTTGGATATCTCAGTGGGACTTGGCATTCTAGAGTTTGAAATCAGCCCTCTTTGTTGCTACTGTGCTGGCTGATAATGATGCTGAAGTGCCATTGAAGTTTCCATGCGTGTTATAGTTTACATTCTTCCTGATAATGTGACAGCAGCGAATTTCTTATGTTTCACGCCACACCGAATTCCTCAATGAAATTATGCTCAGATTGAAAACGAGGCACTCTTCGGTCTATGGCTTTTCACAATTTTAGATGAGGTAAACTTACATTTGTCACCAAACCACAAGCCTTTAAAATTCATTCTGGGTCCAAACAAAGGCTTGCCAACCCCTTGCTGCAAACAGACTCCAAGGGTATGCAAATATTCTTTCTGCACAGGGCCAGATTTAAGACTGTGGGGGACCCTGGGCTGGGCAGTGATTTCTAGAGGCAGTGATTTTCTAATAAGTGTTCAGTGTTTGTGTAGGAAAGCACAATTCTATTATTTTGTCACTGGTCCAGGCTGGTAATGATACTGTTAATGATGACTGGTAACGAGTTATCGGTTACTGGTCACTGGGTCCCTAGAATAATTACAGATACTCAGTATTTTGGACTAGACTCATTCATTAAATAATACATTTATAAATGTTTGTACAGTTGCCCACATATGTAATGTTCCTCGCCTCACAGGCAACTTCGTACATGTGGCAACGCCGCAGCGATAGTCAAGATACCCCAGCTGGGGGAAGGTGGGATGGAGGGTGGACAACCGAGTCCAACAACATATAATACTGACGTGCAGGTAGGGCGCCGTTCAAAAATTATGTAACGCTATTTTTGCTAAAACTTGACCCCCTGCTGTAACGTTCGTAACGTGTGTGTGTGATGGGGGGGGGAGTGTTACATAACACCTTAGGGGTGCTTGGTGTAGCGTTACAGAACGTTCCTGAAGGATCGAGGGTGTCACGTTTTAGCAAAAATAGCGTTACGTAATCTTTGAACAGCCCTTAATTATAATGTAATGTCGGAGTTCAACGCTGTTCACGATCATATTAATCGTTTATCTTTTTGAACACAATGTTTACTAGTCTTATACAGTAATAAGGTTCCATTATGATTACTGCAAGTCTATATGAACAGATACCACAATCAGTGATGTAGTCGAGACCACCAAGTCCGAGACTGAGACCGAGACCTGATCTTGTGAGACCAAGATCGAGACCGAGATCAAAGGTTCGAGATCGAGATCTACCTTCCGAGATCGAGACCCTTAAAATTCGAGACCGAGATCGAGACCAAGCTCATGCCCTTTCAATTTGTTTTACAAATTTGTGGCCTCATAATATATACTTATATATATAATATATATAATTCTCTATTTAGTGTTTCCATTTTCAAAAAATTAATCTGACGGGGGGGGGGGGGCAAATTTTTTTGTAGCGCTAACCTAAAAAAATCCAGACCCACACCTCCCCGCGCAAGACAAACGTGGCAACTCAAAACAGGGTGACTGATTAGTGAATACCTAGAGTCCCTTACTTTTACAAATTTTCATAAACATTCTGAATTGTGCCTGTTCAACCAAGCCAGTGGCGGACCTACATTTTTGGGACCCTGAAGCTTGAACTGTTATGGGGGCCCCTTCGCAACCAGCAACAATAGGGCAACATCCAACAAGGTTCAAAGGGCCTTGCTGCCCTTGCAAGGACCTCGAGGCCCAAATGGCGGAGAACGGGGTGGTGGGGTGGTGTCCTTGAAAATGGGCCATACAGTGAGCCCCTTCCCACCAGCAACGAGGTCTGGTGAGCTCAGCGAGCCCATACAGTTGGGGGTTCGGGCGCTGCAAGCCCCCGAGAAAATTTTGAAATTTGACCAATTACAGGGGCATTTTGAGGCCATATGAAATGGGTATTAGAGCATATTCTAAGGTCAATATTAAGTACTTCAACCCATTGGCTTATGATTCTATCACTAAAATAGCCTTATTTTAATAACAAACACTTAAAAAAACTCCATCGATTTTGTTGAAAAATTCACTCATTAAAAAAAAAGTTGCTTCAGGGCCCCTCCTGGATTAGGGGCCCTGAAGCTTAAGCTTCATTAGTTTCATAGTAGATCCGCCACTGAACCAAGCCACCATCATGAGTATGCCAATAACATGTATTTTTCATTACGGTCTCGAGAGGTCTCGAAAGGTCTCGGGGAGAAGGGAGAAAAACCGAGACCGCGTCTGTCGAGACCGAGACCGAGATCTAAATAGCGGAGACCGAGATCAAGATCGAGATCTGCAAATTGGGTCTCGAGATCGGTCTCGAGACCGAGACCGATCTCGAGACCTACATCACTGACCACAATCACCTTTTTATATACCAGTGAATTTGAACCAAAAATAGACATTACACAACCATCCTCCACACTCCCTCATTCCCCTTCCTCACCCACCAGTCTCGCATACATTAAATCATTATGTAACAATACTAATAAAGCTGTCTGTAGAGTCCGTGTGCAACTTTAAACCTTTACTAACTTACGAATCTACACGATTATATATATACACAGGGCGTCCCAAAAAAATGTATACACACTTTAAATACTTATAAAGGCAGTGTTTATTAAAATACATTTCATTTTCAAAATGTAATAGAATCTACAGACATTATTTAATTGTTTTGTCAACGCCTGTTTTCAAACTGACGTCCGTTCTGGTCCAGGCACTGCTGATAACGCGAAGCAATGGAATCGCAAACATCACGAAACATTTCGTTTGGTATTTGTGTGCATTCTCGTTCAATGGCTGCTCTCAATTCAGCGACTGTTGCAGGTTTTATAGCGTAGACTTTGTCTTTTAAGTATCCCCATAAAAAAAAGTCTAGTGGTGTGAGGTCTGGTGAACGCGGAGGGTATTCTACGAAACCCTTCGTCCAATCCACATCCACATCGTGCCAAGTACCACTCGCAATACTCCTCTCTTCGGTCCCGATCATCTTCATTAATAGCATGGACTAATCTTGGAATGTAACTTTTCCATTGACAGCGCTTCAAAATGCGTTGGACAGACGATTCTGAAATTCCTACCTCACGACTCGCTTGCCGCACAGATTTTCTTGGACTTTGGTGATACGTTTCCAGTACTCTTTCTTGCTTTGTGGGGCTTGTCGATGTCCGTGGTCTTCCGGAACGCTTCTTGTGGACATTCTGAACAGTTCCATCGGCTAATTCCATCTCTAATTCGAGTGATGGTAAGTCGCGTTGGTAGATCTGTTTGAAACTCCCTCCTAAACTGTCTTTGCACTTCAACTGCGTTTTCACACTTCCAGTAGCATTTTAGAATGAATTTCCTTTGTTCAAAGCTTAGTCTGACTGCCATTATTAATTCTAATAGGTTTAACTTGGAAAGAAAGAAACATCAATTGAGCTATCAGCTGTTAAAGTGTGTATACATTTTTTTGGGACGCCCTGTGTGTATATATATATATATATATATATATATATATCGGCTATTGATTGATGGCGTGGAAAACGCAGTTTAATAATAAACAGGAACACCAGAGAAAAATTAAACATCCTTCAAGGTTTAATAGTACCAACGTTTCGGAATGCACTAATTCCATCTTCAGGGCTAAAACAATAAAATGCCAAATCACATACAAAATACAAATTGCTTAATAACAATTTAAAATAAAGTTAAAAATTACAAAAAATAGCTAAGAAAATGTAAAACACTAAAACTAAAAGGTAAATAAATTAAATTAAAAAGTTACAGTTATAAAAAGTAGCTAGGAAAAATATAAAAGCATTAAAACTGAAAGGTAAATAAAAAAAATAAACTAGTACTTTAACCAAAACATAGCAGATCTACCGATGATTCATCAGAATTTAAGTCTGGTTTTAATTTATAAATAAACAAAGATTCCATAATTTTGAACTTAAGGTCAGAACTTCCGGCAGCAAGTACGGCGAAATTAGACTGTGAAATTGGGTGGTTATTGTTGTGCGAGTGGTTACGTATGAGAGAATTAGGTGGTTTGCCAAGAGGTAAATTTGTACGGACCGATTTACCGAGATGTTCGTAAATACGAGATTTTAAATGTCTTTTAGTTTTACCTATATATGACCCCATACAGTGGTGACACTTGTATTGGTAAACTATGGATGACTTAAGAAGTGTAGGAATAACATCCTTGTATTTAAATAAATGATAAATCGATTTAGACGGGATGAATATAATTTTTATACATAGTTGTGGGTAGAATTCCTTGAGCAATTTTAATAGTTTGTTTCTAATGTTAAAACTTGAGGTTCCCATATAAGGCAAAGTGAAATACAGGATATCTTTGGGGACTGTAATTAAGTCTCTAGTTGTGGGGGTTTATTAGCCTATTTAAGGTTCTGCCTATTGTAGTCTCCACCAGTCTAGAAGGGAAATTATTCTTGGTAATGAGTTTTCGGATGAAATCTAGTTCATCGTGTAATTTAAAGTAATCTGAACAGATATTGAAAGCTCTGTTAGTCAGAGTCGAAATTAAATTTCGTTTGAAACCTAAAGGGATAAAAGAAGAAAAGTTCGTAGTAAGATTGGTGAATGTCGGCTTTCGGTAAACGGAAGTTTCAAAAGAGGAATTAGTTTTTATTATCTTAATGTCCAAAAAGGACAGAGAGCGGTAATTATTTACAAAATACCATGACCTGAAGTTGAAGTAAAAAATACATTTTTCTAGTGTATTTTGGTGTGCTCTGTTCAAATATGACCTTCATCTCCTGTGCAACTGGAAAGAAATATGATTTTTTGACATTATTTCAGAGTCATATTTCTTTCCATGTGCACAGAAAATGAAGGTCATATTTTTGACATCATCTAATCTAACCTAACCTAACCTTTTTGCTTGATTCACCGTCTAAACTGATATTTACTACTACACCAAAATACACTAGAAAAATGTATTTTTGACTTCATCTAACCTAACCTAACCTAACCTAACCGTCCTTTTGCTTGAATCATCGTCTAAACTGATATTTGCTAACTGGGGGGGCGAACCAGCTTTCATATTTGGGAGCACAGAATTTAAGACAAAATCACCAACTTAATTAGGCCTAATAAATGTAAAATATAATTGATATACCAACCTTCATTTATGCTTCGGGTGGATAAAGAAGGACAGCTTGCTTAAGGAAGGAATGAAGAAGTTCCTCCCGTGAGTGCTCCTGAATAAATAAATAACGGGCGAAGTACTGCGAATAATGATAATTTCGGTTCACAGCCCGAAGCACCCAACTTTTGACGTCCTTCCAAAGCCTCTCGATATTTTGTGTATGGGCTCCAGACTCGGGATCAACGAAATGTTCAAAGTGATTAACTGTCAAATGGGTATAGCTCAAATCCGAGAGGGTACCATACGCTGCCCACCGATCACTATGCACAATTGACCCTGGCCTATTATTATGGCCAAACGTTCAATTGCTCGAATGTACGTCACACCACACCCTTCACACAACGCCGTCCTAGAAAAACTAACCCATGAAGATGGGATTGTGGGACATGTGAGTAATGCATAGCAAATTACGTCATATGACATCATCACTATTTCCCTCTACAAAAATCCCAAAATTATGATTCTTTGCGCAATAATGCATGTATTTATATATATTATCTTATCATAATAATTTTTACCATAAATAAGCATTTGCCCCAGAAATGAGTAGCAAATTTGAATAAAGCGACTAAAACTACCTCATAAAAAGTTATTTTCAATCACAGGTTCAGCTCATGGCATTTAATAAATATTAACCCAGAGAGCTGTTAGATTCAGCTTCTGAAGTAAATTCAATATTAGGGTGCTTAGAATTAAGGTAATTACGAAACAAAGCGATATGATCTGGTGATTTAAACAGGAGAAAAGTGTCATCAATATATCTTCTATAAAAAACCGGTTTGAAGTTGGAAGGACACTCATTCAGCCATTTGACTTCATGATGACAAACGCGTTAGCTAAGGTGGGACCAAGAGGCAGACCCATTTGAACACCTTCAGTCTGTTTAAAATATTCACCGTTGAATATAAATATAAGGTCTTCCACGGAAAATTTTAGTAGTTCTTTCATTTGACCTCTATTAAAACCCTGCACAGTATGAGTATTATTAATTAAAAAGATTGTCAATACATATATCAATAGTTTCTGCAACAGGCACATTGGTAAATAAAGATTTTACATCGAAGCTAGCCATGGTGTAAGAATTATTATTTAATGAGGTAATTTCTCTAACGAAAGAAAAAGAATCCCGTGCTGTATACAAATTATAAGTTATAGGTGATAGTATGGGAACCAAGAATTTTGAAAGGTTAAAACTAAAAGTTTCTAGTATCGATAAAATTGGCCTAAGTGGACAATTAGGTTTGTGTATTTTAGGGAGTCCATACATAATACCTGGGCTGGATCCAGAAGCAAATAATTTAGAAAAAAACTGTGTCTGAGATTATATTATTAGATTTAAGTTTTCTAAGATACCTATTGATTTTATCTTCCTGTTTTAAAATTAAAGCAAAAATGTCACCATTTACTTTAGCAAATCTAGTTGCATCATTTAAAATATCTAACATTTTATCGACATAAACATTCCTGTCCAAAAGAACACCGCCATTACCTTTGTTTGGTCTTGTAACCACCAATGACTCGTCCGAAGACAGATTTCTTACACTTTGAAAAATTGAAACTCTTCTGCTTCCATATTAGGTCTATTGCCATAAGGGTTAAAAGCATAAAATGAAGTAAAAGCTAAATTACGTAAATTATTAGATAAAAAGTTAAAACCTTTACTATGTGGGTCAAAGAATGGGTGCTACTGTAGTATGCGGTCTACCTACGATTCGGCGGTCTACCTTTTAATTATAGCTTCTTATCTTGTTTACTAATTGTTTGTTTACATCCCATTGTCAATCGCCCTTGACGATTGGTTAGGTTTAGTCATGATATTTTCGTTAGTTTTAACGAAAATATCATGACTAAACCTAACCAATCGTCGGTAGACCGCATACTACAGTAGCACCAAAGAATGAATGTTTAAAAAGGCCCTTAAAAAATAACTCAAAGTTGAGGAAATGATCGTAAAAATTAAGCTTCTTTGGAGTAAGGGAGAATTTCAGGCCTTTACAAAGGGCAGATTTTAAATATCACTAAGAACTTTAGAAGAATAATTAAAGATTAGATCATTAGCTGTTAGATTATTAATCGTATTATATCCTAATTTTTGGAGTTTCCTGTTCTGAATAAAATTCAACCCTTGCAATACATTTCAAATTGCCCGTCTGAATGACGTTCAAAAGATGTGTTGAGTCTATACCAGACACCTTTAGGTTTCAAACAAAATTTAATTTCGACTCTGACTAACAGAGCTTTCAATATCTGTTCAGATTACTTTAAACTACACGATGAACTAGATTTTATCCGAAAACTCCTTACCAAGAAAAATTTCCCTTCTAGACTGGTGGAGACTACAATAGGCCGAACCTTAAATAGACTAATAAACCCCACAACTAGAGACTTAATTAAGTCCCCAAAGATATTCTGTATTTCACTTTGCCTTATACAGGAACCTCAAGTTTTAACATTAGAAACAAACTTTTAAAATTGCTCAAGGAATTCTACCCACAACTATGTATAAAAATTATATTCATCCCGTCTAAATCGATTTATCATTTATTTAAATACAAGGATGTTATTCCTACACTTCTTAAGTCATCCATAGTTTACCAATACAAGTGTCACCACTGTATGGGGTCATATATACTGTAGGTAAAACTAAAAGACATTTAAAATCTCGTATTTACGAACATCTCGGTAAATCGGTCCGTACAAATTTACCTCTTGGCAAACCACCTAATTCTCTCATACGTAACCACTCGCTCAACAATAACCACCCAATTTCACAGTCTAATTTCGCCGTACTTGCTGCCGGAAGTTCTGACCTTACAGTAAGTTCAAAATTATGGAATCTTTGTTTATTTATAAATTAAAACCAGACCTAATTCTGATGAATGATCGGTAGATCTGCTATGTTTTGGTACTAGTTTATTTTTTATTTATTTACTTTTCAGTTTTAATGCTTTTATATTTTTCCTAGCAACTTTTTATAATTGTAACTTTTTAATTTAATTTATTTACCTTTTAGTTTTAATGTTTTACATTTTCTTAGCTACTTTTTATAATTTTTAACTTTATTTTAAGTTGTGGTAATGGTTCAGAATACGGGCGCCACTTAATTAAGCAAAATTTCGAAAAATACGATAGAGACAAAGTTGTTTCTCTCATTAAAATACGTTGATGACATGTGTCGCATAGTCAAAAAAACGAAGTTAGAAAATTATGAAAAAAAAAAATATATATATATATAGCTACTTCAGTGCTTCATTGCTATGAATCTAGGAAATTTTGAGTTGGCAACCCTACTATCGTTCATTCACTTCAGTTTGAAAATGGCTTCGGTTTGTGACGGATGTGCGGTGACGCTAGTAGAGCTCGCGGCCGTGTTGAGAACTTGATTCGTCATGTGCTCTAGATGAAGACTAACAAAGTGCATAACTTAACATGTTATTAAATTATTATTTGTATAATTTAGGTCTCGGAGGTACGGGGGCAGAGCCCCCGTAAAGATCACGCATCACAAATTGATCGGTATAGGGTTCAGGGTATAAGGGTTTTTCCACCAAAACATGCTAAAACCATTGGTTTCCTGTTGTTTAGGATAAATCTGACCATCGCTATTACAGTAAATTATTGCTTGTGCTGTGTTCCCCCACCCAAAACCCCCGGTTCCCACGGTGGTCCCCCCAGTTTGTAGGAGGGGTTGGGGGAGGGGGGTGAAATCACTTCAAGCAATGATTTACTGTAATGGCGATGGTCACATTCATCTTAAACAACAGGAAACAATGGTTTTAGCATGTGTTGGTGGAAAAAACACAAAAATTGAGGTGGCGCCCCTATTCTGAACCGTTACCTAAATTGTTATTAAACAATTTGTATTTTGTATGTAATTTGGCATTTTATTGTTTTAGCCCTGAAGATGGAATTAGTACATTCCAAAACTTGGTACTATTAAACCTTGAAGGATGTTTATTTTTTCTCTGGTGTTCCTGTTTATTATATATATATATATATATATATATATATATATTTATATATAGAGAGAGGAGAGAGAGAGAGAGAGAGGGGGGGGGGCAGAGAGAGTTAGTGGGAAATGGCTTATCGATTGTTATACAAAGAACTTGTTAGTTTCGATCTGAATAACAGTAACTGATTGTCAAAATCACATAAGAATAATCCACGGTTATACTAGCATAAACATATTTATATATACTTATAAATTCATACAATATTATACTAATTTTTGTGAAATGACGTTGATGGGCCAAACCGTGGTGTTGACATGGTTACTTGCCGTCGCCGTACGGCGTACAGGAGAGACTACATATGGGCGTGTCAGTGGAAACCGTATGGTAACGGTTGCATGAAGCGGGATGTCACCACCGGTTTGTGGCTGATGCCTATTATATTAATAGTGTTTTTCAGATTGTATTTGTATTATGAATGTGGAGAAATAATGATTTAATCACGAAGGATAGATAAACCCATTAATGTTTTCAAGATTTCCTGTTGCATTATTATCAATGTGGAGATATTATTAGATCTTAACAAGGAATATATATATATATATATATATATATATATATATATATATTAGTGATGTAGGTCGCATCCGCATCCGCGGAACATCCGCACATCTTCTCGCATCCGCACCCGCATCCGCACTTTGGACTGCGGATGTCGTGCGGATGTGGACCGTTGAGATAAAATGTCATTAATAAGCGGAAATTATCAAATTCTACTATATTAATAGAACTAGTTCATTGTGCGCAAAAGTGATGCAAGCGACAAGACGAGAGGCTGTTCTTGTATGAAGTTACTCTCTTGCAACCTACTTAGATCCACGTTACAAAGCTAAGTTATTTTCACCTAGTACATTAGAACGAGTTAAATCATCACTTGGCAAAGCAGTTGAAGAGCTTCAATCTCTTGAATCTGTCGCTTCGCCACCCACCAAAAGAATAAAAGTTTCAGTGACAGAACCAACACCTTCAACGAGCAAATCTATCACAGAATCTGTCTCTCAGTTTCTTGAGTCAAGCAGCAATGACGAGACCTACGCGATGTCAAAAGATGTAGTAAAAATGATCGAGAGCTATCACCAAGAAAAACGCCTGGCTGCATGTGACAATCCTATTAGTTGGTGGAAAAATACGCAGAATATCTATCCATACTTGAGTAAACTTGCGAGGAAACATTTAGCCTGTCCTCTAACAAACGTACCAAGCGAGAGATTATTTAGCAGTGCTGGATTAATATATGATGAAAAGAGAAACAGACTGGCAGCAGAAAAGGCAGAAAAATTAATGTTCCTTAAGCATAACCTTCCTATAATTAAGTTTGAACATTAAACGATGAACATCTTAGTTTACTTTATTTTAATTACTCATTTATAAATATGCCTAATAAAACTTTAAACTTAATATAAATAGTTATCAAGCTAATTAAAGATCTCTTTCTATAAGGGTGGAGGAGGTTGGGGAAAGAGGTCGGTGGGGTGCATTTGAGTTGGGTTCACGTCCCGCATCCTGGTAACACAATTATGGTTTCTAATTGTGGCTGAAACTCAACAAAATATAACGAATTTATTTGCAGACGAATTCACTAATTAATTTCTATATTAGTTAGATGCTTGATATTATTTATATGTTCAGAGAAAAGTACAGCAATTATTGTACAATTAATCAATTATACTACATTATAGCTACAGCTCTCTATATATAATAACTTATTATATACGTTAAACACAACAAATCTCGAATATATCCTAAAAAATAACGAAAATGTAGACATCCGCATCCGCATCCGCGGATGTTGAAATCAAACATCCTCATCCGCATCCGCATCCGCGGATGTGAAAAAAAATGACATCCGCTACATCACTAATATATATATATATATATATATATTACGTGTGATCGGTGAAATTGCACATTTCGTGAAAAACGCAGTATTTTGCGTTTTTCATGAAATGTGCAGGATGTAATAAACTTTGTTCTGGTTTGCTGTAAAAATGCATCTTATTAGCTCATTCTTCGCCGATTTCATGAAAAACGCAAACTGAAATTGGTCACGTAACCGTCATTTCATCCTTTGCCGATTTTATGAAAAATGCACACAAAAAATTGCGTATTGCATGAAAAATGTATTACTTTTGTTTATTCATGAAATTGGCAAACGCCCTGCGCATTTCATGAAAAACGCAATATTTTGCGTTTTTCATGAAATGCGCAATTTCACCGATCACTCGTAACATATATATATATTATATATATTATATGAAAAATTATTTCACGAAAGTGACACGTGAAAAATATTTATGATGAATAAAACCACGTTCCTGAGGATGTCATTAGACGAAAGCGCTTGAGCACCACTTTGTGTTTCTTTTCCCTTCGTGGTTTTATTCATCATATATATATATATATACACAATAAAATACCAATTCTTTATTACAACAAATATGCAATGGTTGAGAATGTTTTACTAAATAGTTTATCATACAAAATGCTCACAATTTGCCATAAACATAAATGGCACAGCTATACCCGGTTCATAGTTAGTATTTGGTCCATCCGGCATTATTGTCTATTACATCTTGTAATCTATGTGGCATAGCTGCAACATGGTTATGTATGATGTGTGGGTTCTTTCGGACCATCTCCCACTCACACATAGTGTGATTTAGCAGCTGGCTGCTGGTCCGCTCCTGCCCAGGCTCCCACGAGTTCACCACATTGCCCCACACGTTCTCAATGGGGTTGAGGTGACACCCCTTACTAGGCCAGTCCAATAGTTCTAGATTTCGCTGTTCCTCAAACCACCTTCTAACAATCCTGGCGGCGGTGTGGATGGGAGAGTTGTCCTGCAAATGGATTTTAAATATTAAAAGTAAAATTGTATCTCATCCATACGCTTCATCAGTTACCCACTATTCGAGATAGGTTTTAACTCCTATGTATTAGGGGTTTCTCTCAGCTAAATATAATTGTGCGCCGTTATACAAATAATACCGTCTGTAGTTATCCAGAACAAAATCCTAAAGTGTTGTCATAGTACTGAAAGAGTTAAAGAACAATTTTATGACCATTATTCGTCCCATGTAAATGTGGAAACAGGACATACATATGCGTGTAATACATAAATCTTACTCCAGTAATAGTATAATATTCTGTAACACACAAATACAACATACCTGCATAAAGATAATCTGCTCAGGATAGGGCAAGGCATACGCGCGTACAGAAGGCAGCATCACCTCCTCCATAATATCTATATATTGATCTGCCGTAAATCCCCGTGGATCTCAGTCAGCTCTCCTAGTCCTAGTCTCCTAGTCATGTGCCCACTCCGTGCCACTTTGTAAATATTTTGGCGGGCATATCTCATGTTGTCCTGTCGCCAACACCGAAGACGGCCGTGAATTGTAGACGCAAACGTCTTCTCGTCAGAGAAGATAACTCTGCTCCAGCATGCAAGATCATCATTTATATGCTGGCGAGCAAACGAGATCTTGGCCTGACGATGTCGTTCGTCGATCCTCTCTTTTTTTTTTGGCAGGAGTAAGGTGGTGATATCCTGCTTCATGCAACCGTCTCCTTACGGTGTCCACTGATACGCCCATATGTAGTGTCTCCTGGATGGCGACTGCGTTGTTGATAGGATCGTTCTGCACTTCGTTGATTATTCTCCGGTCTTCTTCTGGGGTGGTCTTTCTTGGTGCCCCACACTTAGGACGATCTAGCAGATTCCCAGTCTCTGCTACCTCTGTACACAGCGTCGAACAGTAGGCTTCGAAATTCCCAGTTCCATGGCTATGTCAGCTACAGAGAGGCCTGCTTCCCGCATACCAATTATCCGGCCTCGCTGTGCAATTTTGTCTTGAGCTGGATTCATTTTCAGAGTCGGTGTTCGTCATAAGGTGTAGAAATATGGTATGAACATAGATCATGCCAGTAACCATGTCAACACCTCGGTTTAGCCCATCAACGTCATTTCACAAATATTAGTATAATATTGTATGAGTTTATAAGTATATATACACTGTGAACCAGGTTAATTTCGCGGCAGCAAATTTTCGCTCTTTCATGTCCTAGGACGAGTTTGCGGCATCATAATTTCGCGGTCAACAATTGCTAGTTATAATCTTACAGATTAAAATAATGTCATGACTGACGACATTTATTCTGGACTGTGATTGGTCGAGGTTGAGGTCGTATATCAAGGCAAGTTTTACCTCTTGGTATGCGGATAAAGTTTCAGCAGCACTCAACGTAAATGAATCTCTCGGTAAGATAGATTTGAAGCTCTCCACACTGAAACTTATTCATGCTAAATGGATTGTCTCTGTATGGGATAACCTACAAAAGATGAGAGACCATTCAGAAGGGTTGGGAAATTAGCGGCATTCATGACATTCTTGTTATACAGTAATAATACAGTATAATTTAAAATGTTCTTACTGCTTTTACTTTACAATGTTTTATTACAATATACTGAATTTAATTTTCAAATAAAGTATTTTAATGATCTAAGTTTTATTTTCTTATTATCTTCCAAAGATTAGTTTAAATTGTCAAATTTTCGCCTGCTGGATATTTTCGCATAAACTATAGCCTTAGCCTACGCCAGTGGTACTCATTGGGCGACTCGTGAGTCAAATATATATAGCACATTTGGCTCGCGAGCCGCGCAATGAGTACTACTGGCTTACGC
Organism: Bathynomus jamesi; assembly: GCA_023014485.1. Classification (NCBI taxonomy): domain Eukaryota; kingdom Metazoa; phylum Arthropoda; class Malacostraca; order Isopoda; family Cirolanidae; genus Bathynomus; species Bathynomus jamesi. The sequence goes on along the minus strand of JAJOZX010000772.1, from coordinate 110,474 downwards.
GAAAAACACGAAAATTTCCCGCAAGCGAACACTTCGTATTCAGTAGTATATAAAAAGTTATATTGTAGTAGCTGTTCATATAGATTTGCAGTAATCATAATGGAACCTTATTACTGTATGAGACTAGTAAACTACATGGAGTTCAACGCTGTTCACGATCATATTAATTGTTTAGCTTTATGAACACAGACATTACATTTTAATTACCTGTATGTCAATGGCTGCACATTCAATTGTCCTTTAGATATATACAGGGTGGGCTGAAAGTCTGGATCCATAGGAAAATATTTTTTTAATACATAAATTACAACAAATGGTAAATACTTAAAATGAATATCAACTTTAACTCGTAAATGCGTATCCGTGATACTGTAGTGATTCGTACTCCAGTATAAACAACAAATTATAACACATGCTCAAATTGGCGGCCTCTGACATCGAGACACTTAGGGATGGAATTTATGATTTTTAATAATTCTTCGAATTGACGTTCTCGAGATGCGTGTTTCATTTGATAATCTTCTTGTTGACTTTACTGGACTATTCGTTAAAGTTTCACATACCATTGCAGAGGTATTTTCATCAGTTGCAGTTTTTGGACGACCAGAACGCCGTCGATCATGTACACTTCCTGTTTCTTTGAAACGTTTAAACAACTTGCCAACAGTCGCATGTGTTACTGGATGCTTATCAGGATGATTTCTATTGAATTCGGTAGCAACTTCTCTGTGTGTAGCGCCCTGTCTTGCGTACATGAGCACAAGTTCTATCCGGTCTTCTGTTGTTAGATTCGAAGCCATTTCTGGGCTGAAATAAAAAAAGTATTTGAGTATTTATACTGGAGTACGAACTACTGTACAGTATCACGGATACGCATTTACGAGTTAAAGTTGATATTCATTTTAATTATTTACCATTTGTTGTAATTTATGTATTAAAATAAATATTTTCCTATGGATCCAGACTTTCGGCCCACCCTGTATATATATGTCTGTGTTATATGTTGTTGGACTCGGTTGTCCCCCCCTCCACCCCACCTTCCCCCAGTTGGGGTACCTTGACTAACACTGCGGCGTTGCCGCCTGTGAGGCGAGGAACATTACATATGCGGGCAACTGTACACTGCGTAACATAATTAACACTGGCAATTTGGCCTAGTACATGAAAAGATAAATGTGAAAATATGGATATCTAGCCTAATACTGAAAATTTTAAGAATTGTGGCTAGTTAGCCTAATATGGGGTGGTGCACTTTAACTAATATATTGCGAACTTAGAATTTTTGGTATATATTAACACTGATACCCTTTTCTTATATAAAAAATAAAATATTACCTAAAATTTTTCTAAATATAATGCTAAGTACTCATATTTGTAGTTTATAGGTTATAAGATTTATTCTGTGAATCGAATTTTGTTTGTGTATACACTTGGCCGCTTTTGGGTAGATTAAACCGCATGTTCCACAAAAAATTATATATTGGATATATCTGGCAGCATGTTACGTCACAGAAGGGTCACGAGGAGATTTAATAAATCTTAGCGAAACTTACTAATCAATTTTTATTTATCAATTACTTATTTTATTTATCAATTAATCAAGCTCCATAATTGTTTAATTCTGATTATGACTCCGAGTCTGACCTATTACAAATACCATAACAAATATTTTTTGGAACAGTTTTGTGGGGACCCCTGTGCAGCTGCCCAGTCTGCCTTTTTGTGTGTGGGGGAGGGGGCAGCTACCCAGTCTGCCCTGCCCTAAATCCGACCCTGTTTCTGCATACAATTTGAAATCCAATTCAAACAAACAATCTCATGACAATGCTGATGCTTTATCGAAGCTACCACTCCAAACTCAAAGACTGATATCAAAGATATTACAGCATCTCTTTTAATTTGAAATAAATATGCACTGTCTTTTCAAACATGTTAGATAAGGAAGATAACTCTAGGAAAGGTAGTGAAATTTGCTATTTCTTAGTGGCCTAATAAGGCTGATCCCTTATTACAGTGTTTTAAGTCAAAACAAACCGAACTTTCAGTTTAAGAAGATCGTTTAATATGGAAACAACGAATTATAATCCTTCAGCATTACCAGCAAAAGGTTGTCGAAGAATTACACAACACTCATTTAGCCATAGTCAAACTAAAGTTATTGGAAAGACTACATGTCTTGCGGCCTCAAATTAAAAGGATATGGAGAACCTCGTTGCAGGCTGTCAATAAATATTGTAAAATAAACTTGAATGAACCACATGCTCAGGCGACTACACTTGCGAATGGCCAGTGGGACTGTGGAAAAATATTTGTGTAGTTTTTGTTGGGTAAACACCTCATGATCGTTGTGAATGCTCACTCAAAAGGGATTAAAGCTTTAATTGATGTAGTGATGGATTCCGTCACTTCCTCAAAAACAATTGAATTTTTACATCATAGGGAATTCTAAATATTCTGGTAAGTGACAGTGTCTTTAGTTTAAATCAGATGGATTTAAACCTTCCGAATTACAAATGGATCAAGCACAACTAATTCTGCTCCATGTCACCCTTCATCGAATGGGGAGGCAGAACGGACAGTGTAAATATTTAAGTAAGTTTTGAGGAAAGCGAATAAACTGAGCAGCTGGAGTGTCTCCTGAACTTTTCTTCTCTAAAAGATTAAAATCCGAGTTGATTTAATAATGGTAGACATTTCTGCCCATGTTCAAAATGAGTAGCATAGCCAAAAAGCTATGCCACTCTCATTTTGAGATTCGTCAGCAAACTTATTGTGTTGACAACCGCAAAACTATCTCAAAACGAGTTAAGTGAGAAGTCTAACATGGGTGATCAGCAATGTTCCCTCTAAGGTGTGCGCGTGTGCGCGCGAATACGCGTTGTGAAACCCGCGCACACAGCAAAATAAAATGCGCACAGGCTCAAGCGTATCATGATTCACGACAGTAAATGAAGTAATTTCAAAAATTTCAGCTTAATGAATTCAATAAAGAACAAATTAAGAAACCGCTTGAAAGAAAATCATTTGGACATGCTCATGCGAATTAAAAGTTACCTGAATGATGATGGATGTATTAATCTTCATAGAGTTTATTTGGAATGGGCAAATGCTAAAGATCGTAGGGAGAAATCATAATCATACTTAAATGAAAGGCACTTTCATTTAATGTTATTTTGATTATATTTTATTTTATTGAATTTTACTATTTTTTATTTTAGTCCTATTTTGTGAATGGATAAAATCCTGTACTAATCTTGATAGTCTATTTTAAATTGCTAAATGCTAAAAATTGTTTTGAGAAATGATAACGAAAATAGTCATTTTCAATTAATGTTATTTTTATGATATTTTATTTCTTTATTTTGTTGAATTTTATTTTACTATTTTATATTTTATTCATATTTTTAGAATGGATAAAATGTTTTCTTTTTTAAGAATATCTAATATTGTAAATAGCTTTTTAATATCCATTTAATAGTACCCTAATGATCAAGCTATCACCTTATGGAAATAATATTTATTAAGTATTTAATATTTATATATATTTAATTTTGAAGATAATAGCGCTCAGAAAAGTTTGCACAATTTTTCACCATGAATCTAAATGTATGCACAACGAAAATTTCTTGCGCACACGGACTAAAAAAAATTAGAGGGAACATTGGTGATCAGGTAATTTCTAGTCATACAAACTCAGATCCCAGTGAAGCAAATAGATTTCAGAAATGCCCAAAAGTGGAAAATAAAAATTTCCCCTTTCAAAGGAAAAATAACATTTTCCAAGCACGTGAACTGCTGGCGATTGATTTTAATGAGTTAATGAAATTAAAATCTTGAATGAAAAAAATTAGCTATAAAATTAAGATATTTTAGTAAATTTCAGTTAGCTATCCATGAAGTGAAATAAGAAAAAAAATGTGCGAAAGTTAAAATTAAAAATTAATAAGTTTAAAACTACTGTTAATAAATAAATAAATCAAAAATGACTACAACATTTTTGTTTTTTGGAAATAAAATGCAGTTCAATTTCATAAAGACAAAAATTTGTAGTGCTACCCTGTTCTTATCTGTGAGAGTTTCTTTTATAAATAAGTCTTAAAATGATGTGTTTTTCCTATTTTATATATTTTATAGATCAAATTCTATTTTCTTTAACTTTTCTACTTTTTTTTAAAGTATGCACTTTGTATATTTGCACCTGAACATGAATAAAAAAAAGCTGCAAACAAAAATGTATTAGCTGAAAAAATTATTAATGATAATTATACGGGTGATCGAAAAGTCTCTCCGCAGTAGTAATAAGATATTTACTTTAGTGAAATTTTACATAAGGAGATATAAGAATTCTATAAATGTAATGACATATCATTGTTACCTGTTTAGAGTAAGTGCTGGAAGTGTTTTCCACCGTTTTCTCGACATAGCCGGATCCTTCTTACTTTATTAGCAAATACTGTGTGTAATGTTTCAGCCGAAATAGACTGCACGTAAGTTCGGATCTCCGTTTGTAATTCATCAATAGTTTTTGGATTATTTTTATAAACACTGCTCTTAGCGGCCCCCCAAAAGTAAAAATCAACAGGCGTGAGGTCAGGTGAGCGGGGAGGCCAAATTCCTCTTGAAATTATGCGTTCTCCGAAGACATCTTCCAATAATTGCATGGAATAACGAGCTGTGCGTGCTGTAGCACTGTCTTGCTGAAAGTATGCATTTTGGAGTTCGTTTTCGTTCAACTGGCCAATAAATGAGTATAAAATTTGCTCACAGTAACGCTCTGAATTGATGGTTTCAGAAAAAAATATCGGACCAATGATACGCTGTCTTGAAATCGCAACCCAGACGCCAATTTTTTCAGGATGCAGAGGAGTTTCGTGAATACTGTTAGGGTTTTCAGAGCACCACAGACGCGTGTTTTATGAGTTGACGTACCCTGAAAGGCTAAACCACGCTTCGTCTGTGTAAAACGTCACATCCAAAATGTCTTCTCCATTTTGATCAATAAAATTATGAAACCACTCACAATAATTTAACCTGTTTGGAAAATCTGCAATTTTCAGTTCCTGCACGGCTGTCACTTTGTAAGGATATAATTTGAGTTCTTTCTTAACTGCTTTTTGGGTGGAGCCATAGCTCAATCCACATTGTTGCGACAGCCTCCTGAGTGATTTTGTTGGGCTTTGTAGCAATTGATCAGAAATGTCACCCAACTTTGCTTCAGTTAAAACGGATGGTCTTCCACTTCTCGGAGCATCTTGAACAGAGCCGGTCTTGCGAAACTTTGCAATTAAATCACGGACAGTATCTCGATGAGGCAATGGTGTCTCCGGAAATCGTTTCTGGAATTCTCGCTTTACAAATTCTGTGAATTTATTACCATTTTTAAACAAGAACTCAACGAAAAATATTCTTTCCTCAAACGACAGCATGACGTTGAAGGCTAGCCTTATAATCTGATTGACCTAGCCTAAGCATACTCATATACAGCCTGTCGTAGCAAGACTTAGCTTAGACTAGCTAGACTTCGCCAATATTTTGAAGATTTCACGATATCGTACGATTTTCATTAAAATATCTAACTTCTTGCATGATTGCATTTTTGTCTTATAGAGTCATAGTTGCGGAGTGACTTTTCGATCACCCTATATAATAGTAAACAAGAATAATAATTGGGTTATTCTGAATGACAGTTATTTACAATGTTGAACAGCAGCAAATGTAACATCGTAATGATTGCGTTAATCGAATACTCCCTCACTCGCTTAAATCTGGTAACAGTCTTTGTTTATGTTTGAATCAGTAGAGAGCTCGCTTACCTTCGGCTCATTGTCTTGCTACTGCCTACTTTGTGCCGTGGATTAAGTCTGAGAGGGACAAAAAAATATTTTCTGTCCTCCCAGATTAAATTCTCAAGTATCATAATAAAATTAAGACTAGAGCCCAACAATTTTTTTTCTTTTTTAGGTTCTCTGTATTTTTCAATTGGAGCAGAATGGTATCATCAGTCATTAAGTTGAACACGAGAATGCCGAGTCTTCTTACCTCTATTAAATTATCTATTAAAACACACTGAGCTAGGCGAACGAAAGCAATCGTAGCTCAGTTAAAAAGTCCAATGATCCTATGAGAACAGCAACTGCTTCAGCGTCTGCCGGTAGTTTTTCAAGGAGGCCCATGCTGACGTTCACTTTTTCTTTGTTTTCAATAACACTTTCAACTTCAAGCTAGAATAAAAATGTCGAATGGTTTATTTTTTTTATGTATGGTACCTTTATACAACATACGGTTGTAACAATAACATGAAAGATGTATTGTGTTTCTCATAATATAAAACATTTAAACAGTTTACAACCTGAGCAAGTGAATTACGACCCCACGATTGGTTATCGACAGTAACGTTTCCATCCATGGGCCCGGCAGGGAGGGAGTTCATTCGAAACATAGTGACCATAGGTTTTCTCGCCATAGGACGTCTAGCTTGTGAAACTGAGGGTGACTGTACCGAATGGGGTTCATCTTCTCTGGTCCTTTTAAATTATAATTTATAATTTATATAATTATAAACTGTAAGTATAGTGTAAGTCGTAAAATATAATGCTGTCCATAGCACAAATTCTATAAATTTATCACAGCTCAGCCGCCGGAGCTCCTCTCCACTTCAATATCGCAAGTCACTCAAACAATCTGGAACCACAATCTCATATAAAGTCGCACAACAGTATTTGGGTTTTGAAAGTATGATGTTGCTTATGATATACGGAATAAAATAAACTAATTTAAAAACAGTTTCCTTCTGTTCATTAATATGACTGGGATCATTCACACTAAGCCAAAATACCCTAGCGAAAATATACAGCCTATATACTTTAACAATTACACTATTCAACATTTTTTTTTTTTTTCAGCTGACAGTAGTTGTTTCCTTTATATTTTTCATCTCTGATTACGAAAATGATAACGAAATTTTGTCATCACGTCATGTTTTCGAGAAATTTGGGGCTCAATTCTTGACCATATTTGTATATAGATGATAACTGAACAAATTATTAAAACTGCATCTCCCCCAAAGCCGAGTGTATCTCAGCAGAAAATATTTTAGCTAGTGTAGGGCGATGTAATTTCTGCTCCTAACACGTTCAAACCTGTCGTAACATGTCAATTTTCCTTGTGTGTTATCTGTCATAGAAGGCTACTTGCAGTTATGTGAACAACATAATAGTTTCTGTTATGTGTAGGGTGATTACGTGATACAAAATCACAAAAGAAACATTACTACCATAATTAAAAAAGCTTATAAGCTCTACTTCGGCTGCAAAATCGGGGATGAAGATAAAATTTGGGTTTCCCATATATAGGGGAAGTTGGGGTACAGTGGGACACGGGGCACTGTGGGACAAATGGGATTTCAGAAGTATTTGGCAACTCAGACAGCGGTGCTTTCGGCTACGTAACAGTTTTTTATTAGTGCCTCCACTAGCGTTGCATTGGGAGGGTTAGCTGTTCCTGATTCTCTGTGGTCAAGGCCATTGCTCTTTGAACGGAAGAAAGTAAATATTTTGCTGTAAGTATGGAAGTCTCTATGATTTATTTGGGTTGACATAACTCTTTAATATTAATTGCATAAGTATAACAACTATATGTCTACATAGTGAGCTGTTGTTCTTAGCATTTGCTTTCAAAGTTTTGATGTAGCTGACTCGATGTAAAAAAATATCACACGGGGCACTGTGGGACACTTAAAATGGGGCACAGTGGGACGCTGTCCCACTGTGCCCCATAATGATGTGAATATATATATTTATGTATATTATATATATATTATATGTATATTATATATATATTATATGTATATTATATATATATATTATATGTATATTATATATATTATATGTATATTATATATATATTATATGTATATTTTATTTTTATTTTAAATTAGAGGCTATCCTAAGGCTGCAGCCAGAAAAGAGTCAGGAAGAGGCCGAAAGAGAGGACGTAGTATAATTGCAACTGACACTCCAGAGAAAGAAGCACTCGCTCAGTGTAAAGCTCGATGCTCTACACAAAACCAAGACACAAAAGATACCAATATCAAGCCAAAATCCAGGAAACTAGTTTTTGAGGAGGACTCATCATCTGGTGAAGAATTAGTTTTGTCAGATCATTCATCTGATGGTTTTGATGATGAGACAAACGATGAAGACCAGGAGTTACCATCATTGGAAGGAGAGCCCCAAGTCAATGATTACATTCTGGCTGAGTTTGCTACTCCATCCAAGAAATATTATGTGGGCCTTGTAACTAAGGACAAAGATGATGAAGGGGACTACGAAGTTTCGTATCTTAGGAAAAAGCGGAAGTCGATGGAATTCTTCTTTCCACAAGTCCAGGATATGGCTTCTATCAAGCTCAGTGATATTAAAACCATCCTCCCCAAGCCTAAAACATGTGGATCAACAAAGAGACAGAATGCGTATCTTAAATTTGATTTCAATTTTGGTTTCATTGATATAAACTAATCATGTCCCAATGTACCCCAGTGCTTGTCCCACTGTGCCCCCACCTGGGGCACAGTGGGACAAAATCACTTTTATAGTTTATTGGAGAAAAACAGCCTTTTGGAACAAGCTTCTCTTTACTTTTGCATATGCATATCAATCCTTTATGATGATAGTTATTTTTCCACTTTTAAATTTTGTAATAAGTTTTCAAATAAACGAGTTATGACGTCACAAATTTTTTTTGTCCCACTGTGCCCCACTTTCCCCTACTCTGCACGTTGTGCTGTGACCCTCAAGGGTTGGTTAAAAGGTTCGAGTACCTTTGTGCCATTTGCAGTCTCCATGATTTGGAGAGAGAAAACAAATCACTTCAAAGATTGTTATTTTTGTTTAACTCAGGTTAGGTTTTTCCTCGAAAAATAAGAAGAAAATTGAATACCCGAATCTGCCTTCCGCAATGCGACCAGTAGGACATTGTGAAACTCTACCAGTTCCTAACCTCCTGGATCGTGGAGCTTAGATGATGATGAACCTGCTGAAAATGAGCCGATAGAATTGTCAGATAAGGATGAAGAATATCGAGAAACTCATGAAAAAGAACCTCACTTGATAACTCAACTAGAGCTTAATGATTTGGTTCGAGATTTGAATTTATCAAAAAATCAAGCAGAACTTTTAGGGTCCAGATTACAAGGCTGGAACTTGCTTGCAAACGACACAGCATATCCGTTTTTCGCAAACGCCAAAGAAATATATCAAAATCCTTTTCTATGACTGGTGATCTTTCTTTTTGTAATGACATTGGTAGTTTGATGATGGCCCTAGGACACGAGCATAAACCTTTAGAATGGCGGCTTTTCATCGATTCATCAAAACTTAGGTTGAAGGCTGTCCTGTTGCATACTGCAAATATCTGTCCTTCAATTCCTATTGGACATGCTGTCCATATGAAAGAGTCGTGTGAAAATATGAAATTTCTCCGAATAAAATAAATTACAAAAGATACAACTGGCATATCTGTGGTGCTCTCAGTCATTGGGGCTATGAGGCTGCTTCTTGGTTTACAGCTTGGATATACAAAATATTCCTGTTTTCTTTATGAATGGGACAGCAGAGCAAAGAATTGTCATTATCCTATTAAGAACTGGACAAAAAAAATGTTGCGTGCCATAAATTGGTAAATCCTAAAAAGGTTTACGTGCCACCTTTACACATCAAATTAGGATTGATGAAAATTTTTGTTAAGGCAATGGACAGAGCAGGAGATGGATTCTAGTACTTGAAACAAAAATTTCATCTGATTAGTGGTGCCAAAATAAAAGAGAGAATTTTCGTTGGTCCACAAATAAATTAGTTAATGAAAGATGGTGCCTTTGATGAAGTCCTGAATGAATCTGAAAAAAACAGCTTGGAATGCTTTTAAAACAGTGACCCAGAATTTCTTAGGCAACAAAAATCGCCTGACTATGCAGAATTGGCTGATGAACTTGAACTTCAAGCTTACAGATCATCGGGGTGTAATATGAGTTTAAAAATTCATTTTCTGCATTCGCACTTAAATATTACCTGGCAGATATCAGCAATGAACATGGAGAGCGGTTTCATCAGGACATTTCTGCGATGGAGAAACGATACTAGAGCAATTGGAGTTCAAACTTGCTGGTTGAGTAATGCTGGCCGTTAATAAGGGAAGCCTCAGATGTCACTCACAAGCAAAAATCATCCAGAAAAACATTTTAAGTAAATAAAAAACTATTTTAATATTGTCCTTGTGTATAGATTATTCTGTTATATTCGAATATAAAACAGTTATAACAAAGTTTCGTGGTCATTTCCGTAATCAGCGTGCAAAAATCTATAGGAATTATCAGATTTCATTTGAGGAAAAAGGAAAAGTTCAAATTTGTTGAACAGTGTTATTAGTGATGGCCAGGGACAGCTGAAGCGGATAAAATACTATAGTGTCTCAACCTTTG
>JAJOZX010000772.1:0-95000 GCA_023014485.1 Bathynomus jamesi | reverse complement strand
TCCTGGGTTCGATTCCCGGGCGGTTCACCTCATTTTTCATTTGTTCGTTATTTCTCTTCCTCGTGTGCGGAACACTCCTCTATACTTACGTCGTTTCTATACATTAATATACTGCGTGGTCATTGCAGTTAAATGTACATATTCACGATTTGCGAGAGTGCCCTCTCAGGGCATTGGTTTCTGCCATATGTAGGAGAATTTCGACTTATGACTGATCGAGGCCCGTGGTGTAATGGATAGCGCATCTGACCGGCAATCGGAAGATCCTGGGTTCGATTCCCGGGCGGTTCACCTCATTTTTCATTTGTTCGTTATTTCTCTTCCTCGTGTGCGGAACGCTCCTCTATACTTACGTCGTTTCTATACATTAATATACTGCGTGGTCATTGCAGTTAAATGTGTATATATATATATATATATATATATATAGGTCGTCCGATAAGTCAGTGGCGATTCTATGTCAGTTAGCATAGTGTACTAATATCTTTGATATCTAATAAATGTCTACGCTTTTTTCAATTAAGCTAGCTTCACGTGAAATCCAAATTTTTAATTTTGCAGTAATTCATGTTTATTTCTGTTTGTTCTAGTTTTTCATTGTTTTATTTTTATTATTTCTAATTATTGTCGTTGCAATGGCTGAGGTAGACGCACGTGTTGATAAAATTTGTGATCAAAGTCCCTACACATATGAAGCACGGATGTTAGCAGCAACATGGTGGCATGAATCTGGAAAAACCAAGCATTGCATGAAGGTAGTACGCGAAAGGTTTGAACAAAGATTTAATGATGTGCCGCCAAAGGGCGAAATTATTAGAAAATGGGAACACAAATTATTCACAACTGGGATGATAATTAATTGATAAAAAACGCCGTGGTCGCCCCAAAGTAAGAGCAAGATTGGAAGATGATGTTCAAGTGTCAATTCGACAATCGCCAACCAAAAGTATTCGTAGGCGTGCATCTGCATTAAATGTTCCGAAATCAACACTGCATGATTTGATGAAAAAAGACTTGCATTTTAAAGCTTTCCGCCCAACCTCCGTTCAGTTTTTATCGCCACAAGATAAAATTGTCAGAGTTAATGCTTGTCAACAAATTCTTGAAGCTTTTCCAAGTAAAGCCGAGAGAGATCGTACGTTCTTCAGTGATGAATGTGCCCTTTATGGCGATGGCAAAAGCAAATTTTCGTTTTTTTGGTCGAAAGAAAATCCTCATTATTATGATCAAGTAAAACAGTATCCCCCTCGAATCATGATATGGTGTGCAATATCAGCGCATTGTTTAATTGGTCCATTTGTGTGCACTGGTCGAATTACTTCAGGAAGTTATATCGACATGTTGGAGAACAGATTTCTACCCGCTTTAAGAAATACGAATATTCGCAACCCTATTTTTCAGCAAGATGGTGCTCCATGAGGACCAGGACACACCGCTTTCGCTGCGCGTGAGTTCCTGGACAGAAATTTTCCTGGCAGATGGATCGGAAAGTATGGTCCTGTACCTTGGCCTCCGCGGAGTCCGGACTTGACTACCCCGGATAATACCCTCTGGGGAATCCTCAAGATGCAGATTAATGGCCGTGAAAATCAAAGTGAATCTGATCTGACAAAAATCGCAGAAGTTGTGTTAAGTGACATCAATGAGGATAGAGAACTTTTACAAAAAATGTCAGACAGGACATGGAGACGCATACAGCTTGCTGTTCGTGTAAATGGCGATCAGGTTGATCCCTATGACAATTAATTATCGAATTAATTGTAAGTTTACTAATAATAAAATTCCTTCTAATAAAATTTTTATTATCCTTTATCTTTTATTTATAAATTGTTCCCGAATCGCCACTCACTTATCGGACGACCTGTATATATATATCCAGGTATTTAAATAAGTTGCGTGCACATCATTTTTTTAAGTATTATGAGGACCACACTGGATGGGACTGTGTATTACTCAAAGTTAGTTTAGCGTTTAAAAGAGACCCAGCTCAGCCAAGCCCTCTTGATTTTCAGGTATATCAGAATTACGTTAAGTTGGGTTAGATGGTTTGGTTAAATTTATAATAACTTTTGAGGTTTTGTTTTGGCTTTAAAATTCGACAAATGTAAGTAGGTCCACACCTAAACTAATACTTTTAGATTACTCTAGACAAAACCAAACTAATTAATCTATTTGAGAAAGGCTAAATCGAGTTCTGTGATCATCATGATTTTATCCTCCAGCGATCATACTGAAAGATATCTGTTTACAAACAAAACTAAGACAACAGCTGATTCACATTCCTTTGGGATTGTGCAGTTGCTGGGGTAGCCGAAGTTATCAAACCAAGTTAAACTAAAAGGTAATGACATTTGAGAACAAACTCAAATTCAACACAATATCTAGTCCAGTCTCTCACTTCAGAAGTTTGAGAGAAAGAGGGGAGAATTTTTTTTTTAATGTATAGTCATATTTTCTCACCATGTTCGAGTTCCTTCCTGAGATGGAAAAGGGCGCTGAAGTTTAAGAACGCTATGTGAGGTTTCCCCCAGCGATTGTCACCCCGATCACATTTTCTTCGTACTTGATCCATCTCGCTGTCTCCTTCCACTCGAGACCTCCGTAGTTAGTTTGTTGTAACTCTTCTAATTCAACAAAAAGCTGTTACGGAATATGTTGTGTTAATTAAATACTAGATTATATGCGAGACTAGTATTATTGCATTGGATCGGAGGGAAGGGATGGAACTAGAGTGGGAAGGGTGGTGTAGACATCCAGGGGACAGAAGATATCTAAGTTGGGGGAAGAGTTGGGATTCGCTTTCGTGTGGGGAAAAAATGACCCGTAACGTCATGCTGTTGGATCACTGAACTGTGAGAGTACGAGTAAATTACCTCTGGTCACCCGTACCCACCCATACCCGTTTACTGTTAAAGACATACGGTATTCGAGGACTCACAGTATCACACTCACTGGGGTCAGTGGCAGGATACAGAGGGTAGTAAGAAGCGTGAGTGCTGAAGAGACATGGTGGAGTGACAAACTTTTGGATTTGCGCTGAATGACAGGAAGATGACTCGCAAGTGCAGTAAGCTAATTAGAAGTGAGGGTTGTGCCTTACATTATGCGTTGTTCTTTAACGTGTTTACAAAATTCTATAATTCTAATATACATATGTATAATATAATAGAGTGTAGTATTTGTTATGTATTTGGTGTTTAGTTTTTAATTACATAACATCCTTTACGTGAACACAACTGTATCCTTATCACGTCATACGTCCTTCTACGTGGATCCAACTATCTGTCCTCAAGTACCATGGACGCTCCCTTTCTTGCTGCTCCCTCTCCACTGTTTGTTTGTATTTATATAATTACTGTGTATTAATTATTAAACAGTTTATCATCGTATATGGATGTTTCTCTGCTAACAGAGTTGGCCATTTTGTGAAAATTTATGGAATAATGAAAAGGAGCAGTATTATAACATCGTCAGACATGTCTTCCCTCGTGGTCGTCACCTGATTGGACAAAACTTTGATTTAATGAGTGAAAATGACTCAAAAATTAGTCTCAATAAACGAGAGCTATCTGGCGAGAAAATAAGCTATTCTTGAATTAAAACTTTTGGAGTGGTTACTTGAAATCCCTGACATTAATTCCGTCAAAAATTTATGGAAGCATCTGAAAACAAAAGTAGCTAAGGAAAAATTAAGGAACCTCGAATCATTATTGAATGTTGTACTTTATATCTTTTTTCATAAATTTATTACAGTACGTTGACTGAGTAATCCAAAACTAATTTAAAATATAACTGTTGTTACATTTTTTGCTGTGAGCCAAGTGAGGTGAATACCTAAAAGGCTTACTAGATAATATAATGTAAGAACCCAGTTTCACATGTACAGCATAACTATTGTAGGCTGTACTTTTTTAAACATTAAGTATTATTTACCAATGCTTCACTTGCTTTGATACGAATGTTTAAGATGAAATATATTTCGGATGTAACAGTTGCCAAATTTCATTTACCTTTCAGTTAAGATATAACACATTTTACCTCAAAGTTTATTCATAACTATGAAGACAACTAATTCCATAATTGCCATCGTTGTCACGCAAACAATGTGCGCATCTGAATCACGTGTGAGAAATATTCTGTTTTGGAACGTAACCATTGTCATTAATGACGGACAGAATGAGTAAAGCAAATTGCTAACACTCAGTAAATGTCGGATCACCTGAAGATCACGGCCCCCAGCCTTCTTTATTTAGCCTTATAAGGCTAACTAACGAAAATATCACGACTTAGCCTAACCAATCGTCAAGGCGTACAGTTGACCTAACGATTGGTTAGGTTAGGTCGTGATATTTTCGTTCGTTAGCCTTATAAGGCTAATTAAAGAAAGCTGGTGGCCCTGATCTTCAGGTGATCCTAAATGTCTTATGAAAACGCATAAATACTCCTTTTAACGTTTTATGTAATTCTTGTACTTAACATGGTCATAAAATTGATATTTTTTTACAGTATAAGAGAAAGAAAGCGGGATTTACTACTTTATGAGTTTTGAAAACTTGAAATTATGGTTGGATTGTTATCGCGTGTTGCTCACTTTAAACACTCTTCCTTTCACCATCCACAAACAAAAGGCAAAACTTATAAATTTGAAATTTAATTAATAAACTACTTTTTTAAACTGGTTGTACTATTTAAGGTAACATTGTGTATACCATGATAACAATAGTAATGTTTGGGTTGTTTAACCTCTTTCATAATGACTAAGGTCATGTGACGGAAGGGATCTGTAGCTTTATGTGGGATCTGATTATTCTGAACTATCTGTCGGTACCAGGCTGGGAAAAATTGCATTTTGGGGGGATAATTACAATTACTTTTTAGAAATGTTGAATTACAATTATAATTACAATTACTTCAGCTCCGATAGTCACAATTATAATTACTTCACAATTACAATGACATTATCTATCAAACTAATTAAATAGGCAAGATCATATTCGCCAATTAGAAATCAACATCATGGTTTTTCCCATAGATGTAATTGTGTATTTATTTATTGTGTAGTGTACATTATTTCAAAAAAAGGGAAAATAGAAAAGAGTATCAATGGATCACGAGTCAATATATTTTAATATCAGGCAAGTTGTTTCAGTTTTAATTACAGAGAGGAAACTTTGATTTAAGATATAATCCTACAGTATGCAGTATTATATATTTTTATATTCTTCATTTGCATATTTAAATAGGATAATTTTGTCAAACACTTCCTGATTACATCTCAAAGAAGACTTTTGAATGTTTCTAAACCAAGACTTCCTTGTTGTGGGCAATAAAAGTTTCCGCGATTGAGAACACACTTTCCCATCTTTCAAATCTCAAGTTCAACTTGTTAAACCTCCTTGTCCTCCAAGTATCCGATTCTTTCTGCCATGGGCCCACGGCCTTGAATTTCAAATGGTGATTAGTGATTGGTCTGACACTCTTGACTGACTGAGTCACTTCAACGTTTTAGTGTTGCTAACCAATTTTTGTAATTTAACTGAATTCATAAGAATAAATAGCTAAAAAACACTAAATTTTCGAATCAGTCAAGACAGTAAAAATTAATTTAACTGAGATGAGTTGGATTATTTCAATCACAATTGCAATTATAGTAAAATATAACATTACAATTACAATTACAGCCAAATGTGTAATTAATTACATTCAGATGAAATTACAAATGTAATTTTTCCAAGCCTGGTCGTTACATCACCTGAACGCAGAGAACGATCACCTAACCAAGTACTGAACAGATCCAACGTTGTGATTTGGCCACGACTTAGCTCTACAGTAATAACTTAGAGAGCAAGCATTCGTCGAGACCACAGGCGTATGAGGCGGGGTGTCTGGGGGGCGGCAGCCTCCCCCAGGACAAGGGAATTGAGCATTTTCAGGGCAAATATTGAGCATTTTCAGGGCAGATTTTTCCTGACATTCCTTTGGGTTTTTTTTTATTCTTGAGGTGAATTAATTACTTGCTACTATACTTGTAGTTAATAATTAAAACATAAGTTGAGGACTTACTGAATTCTATATTAACTGCAATGCCGTAGTTTTGCTTGTCATTTAAAAATGTTGTAGCAAAATTTTATTCCATTTTTGTAAATTGTAATGTTTTTTATATCAAAATGGCTTTAATATATGTTACTCATACTCTAACCTTTGTGTTATTTTATGCTACACATAGTGCTTATGCGGAAATCAGGGCACCCTGAAAATTTTCAGGACAAATTTTTCCCGCCCCCCCAAGTAAAGTGCCATCCCATACGCCTATGGTTGAGACGACGTTCATATTTGAGATATACAAAATGCCAACGTCGACCGTCGCCTCAACGGATGCTTCCTATTTAGAAATTAATACGGCTGAACTAAATATGCTTAGGCTAAAATTTGAGAAAGAAACTACGGGTAGTCCTACAAAAAGATAGGGCCCCATCAGTTTTTATGCACTTTGTTTAGTAACTCACTTCATGGGGAGTATGGTCGTAGATTTTCCTCATGTTGGTATTCTGAATTTTTTAGAGAAATTTCCTTCTCCGGAACGAAAGATCAGATTCACATGAGATTTACATCTAATCCACTATCGCCAATCAGGACAATTCTTCTCAAATTAATTAGCTGAAATATCAGAAATTAAATATAAATAAAGAAGAAATTAAATCATGAAAGCAGACACCATCTTGTTCCTACATAATCTTTACTTGAAATTACTCAGAAAAAGAATCTGCACCAAGTATATTACCATGGAAAAGTATTGTTGGTTTTGGAACAGTGAAATTAAATTTAAGGTGTACACGCTTTTCTGTTGTTGTATCTCTATTAGGGTTATGACATTTTTATAACCTCATGTTCCTTTATCATAAATCGATGAACTTTTGCCCCCTGACAATGAAAATAACAGTTTTTTTCGATATATTTTGAAAAAACTTCACCCCAAAATAAAAAATAAAAAAATTAATAAAATAATAAATATTGGTTGCTCCTTGGTATAGCTATTGCAGATGGGTCTCTGTTCCAGTGATTTTCCAGAGTATTTAGTGCTTTTCGGTTATTGTTGCAAGATATTGAACAATTTATGATAATCATCAGGTAACCAATCTAGAATGGTGCAATGCAGCTGTCTCGAATATACTAATATACTATATTTGCTTTCGGGGTGACATTTTTTTTTAATTCTGAAGAATTAATTAGGCCCTTTTTATTGTTTTCAGCAAAAGTTCATCGATTGATGATACAGGAAACAATATTTATGACAAAAAATTAAAAAGTCATAACCCTAATCTCTATACATTAAGTAAGATAGGTTATAATTACTTTAATTTTTTATATGTACACTGTGGTTGGAGCGAAAAATACTTTTTTTTCTAGTATGAAGTTCTAATAGTGATTAAAAGTTGCATTTAGTGGACGAAATAAGCCTGCCAAATATGAGTTCATTTGTTTAAAATTTTCAGCTGCCACCAGGGGCTAAAGTTAACACAATTTTGTGTAAAAAGGAAAAAATGCTTCTATTTTAGGTTTGTCAAACTATTATAAATTTTATCTTAGAATTATCTAATAGTTTGATTAAGATTCTTAAATGATAGGAATTCGTTTTGTAAAAATGCCTCTTTATATGCTTAATATCTTCAGCTGCCACAAGAGAGCTGAAGTTAACACAATTTAGAGTAACTGAGTCATGTTGAGACTACACTGAATGTTGTGGGGGAGGGTTGTGGGGGAGGGTTTTTGGTGTGAGGAATTTCTTTCTGTGAGTCATTAGAACAGTGTGTTAACACTTGTCTTCTTAGGTAGTAGGCCTAGTCGCTCAGTTGATCGGAGAGTTTTTTAATATGATCGGAATATTATAAAACTTTATTTTAAAGTGATTTATATAGAGATAATATTGATTTTATTATAAAATGCTTGTTATATGTATTATATAATTTTAGTTTATTTATATAATATATTATATATTTATATAATATATTATATATACTTATAAAATATATTATATATATTAATTATATAATGTTTTGATGTTACAGGATATTTTGTGATTGTGAATTTTTCTTAAAAATATTATGGCATCAAATACTAAATATAAACATTTCACTAGAGAACATATGAAGTGTGCCATATTTGAAGTACCTTGTGAGATGAGTGATATGCAACTACCAACTTATAACTGCATTATGAAAGATTACCTGTTCACAAAACATTTAGTGAAGGAGCAGATGAATAACAAGGAGCCTTCATTTTCTGAAATAGCAGAGCAGTTTCCAAAAGGTAGAAAATATTTGGAAGAAGGCCTCTTTGCCAATAGTTTCACATACACGCGTTTTTACAGATGATGCGAGTGTACCATGATAATACAGGTCCTTATTAAAGCCATACAAGTCACGCAGGATCAGCCTAAGTACAAAAATCAGCTTGAAGAATTTGAAAACTCTTCAAAATGCACTTTGTTTGACATCTGCACCTGCAAATGTAAGGAGTTTAGGAGATGCTCATGTGAAAAGAGTAAGAAAGTCCCTCCAAAAGAGCAGGATTTTTTAAATGACCAACGAACACGCAGAATAATGGTGATAGGAAGCATTGACATAGCACACACAAGACGATTACAAGCAAGAGAACATCGAAAGGAAATGGAAAAAGCACGTCTGGAATCCTCACAAACAACTAGCGCTGCTATAACCAATACGTCCAACTTACAAATCGAAACAGAGACAAGGAACTTCAACAACTAGAAGAGATATCTGAAGATAATGAGGAAGATACAACCTCGACTCAATATGTAATATCAGAACAACAGATGCGTGAGCCACTGCCTTCATTAGCAATTACTTGTGATAGATTTAAAATGTCGGACAGAGCTGGGGCTGCTATTGCTTCTGCAGTATTGGCAGATCTTAAAATTGTTACTCCCGAAGACAAAGGGAATATTATAGACAGAAGTAAGCTAAGACGTGAAAGACAAAAACAGAGAAAGGAACTACAACAGATAGGAGAGCCAAAAACCATGCGGGGATTATACTTTGATGGCAGAAAGGATAAAACAATGATTCAAGTCCAGGAGAGTGATGGCTCTAACCACCAAAGAACCAAACGCGAAGAGCATATCAGCATAATATCTGAACCACACTCTCTGTACTTTGCACATGTGACACCTTCCAGTGGCAAAGCTAAATACATTTGCACAGCGCTAGTGAATTGCTTGAAAGAAAGGAATGTTGATATAGGGAACATCGTTGCAGTTGGCTGTGATTCGACAGTGGTTAACACTGATAGTATTGGAGGCACAATAAGATTACTGGAAGAAGCCTTTAATAAGCCATTGCGTGGCTGATATGCCTTTTACACCTTAATGAACTTCCATTGCGCCATCTGTTTCATCACTTGGATGGTACCACTACTGGACCAAGAGCATTTTCAGGAGAAAATTGGCCGAGCACTTTCAGACTGTGAAAAGCTTCCCATAGTTAACTTCAAACCCATTGAAATTCAAGAGGACATGTGTGAAGTTGATGTAGATGACAAGTACTGACCAGAATACCTTCTTGAAATTCACAAGGCTATATCAAGTGGAACATTCTCAAAGAGTCTTAGTCATAAGAGTCCAGGCAATATATTACATTCAAGGTGGCTCACCACAGCAAACAGGACTCTGCGGTTATATGCAAGCACAGAGAATCCTTCAGGCAATTTACAAGAATTAGCTACTTTCATTGTTAGGGTATACGCACCAATGTGGTTTCAGATAAACGTAAACCATTATGCCAATATGGTGCTAAACATATGTGGCATATGATTGCAAGAAGCCGGTATCTCCATGAAGAGCTTAGGAGAGTACATGACTCAGTCATTCAGCGAAATGCATATTACGCAAATCAAGAAAACATTCTCATTGCAATGATAGCTGATGAAAGGGAGCATGTGCGTCAGTTGGGATTTAGGCGTATCATAAAAGCAAGGGCATGCATTCAAGAAACAGATGTTATCAGGTATTTTAAGGTCCCAGAAATAAATTTTTATGCCAAAGACTATACAGATCTCATTATGTGGCAAGATTTTCAGATAGCAGAACCACCGATAACCAAAGGAGTTTCTCTTGATGATATTGAATCATGCATCAAACATGGTACTACTCTTCATTCGGAATTATTTCAGTTTCCATGTCATACACAAGCCGTAGAGAGATGCGTCAAGCTCGTTACAGACGCTGCTGGATCAGTCTGCGGGCCTACAAACAGAGACGGTTGGATTCGTGCTACATTAGAATCAAGGAAAAACAGCCAAAATTTGACACAAAAGCAAATTACTAAATAGTCTTCAGCAAGAACCCTTTCTAGAGGGAGGTTGGTTGGGGAAAGGGTGGTAACTCCGCTAAGGTACGAAATAACGTTTCTTAACTGTCTCAAGCCAGTATAAAGGAGGAGAGACATCCTAATTTATTACTGTTCCCTTTTCAAGTAAATACAGAATCATACTTAATTGTCATTTTTAAGTTAACTTCAGCCCTCTTGTGGCAGCTGAAGATATTAAGCATATGAAAAGGCATTTTTACAAAACGAATTCTTATCATTTAAGAATCTTAATCAAACTATTAGATAATTTTGATAACCTAAAGTAGAAGCATTTTTTTCTTTTTTACCCAAAATTGTGTTAACTTTAGCCCCCTGGTGGCAGCTGAAAATATTAAACAAATGAACCCATATTTTGGCAGGTATATATCGTCCACTGAATGCAACTTGTAATCACTATTAGAACTTCATACTAGAAAAAAAGTATTTTCCGCTCCACCCTAAATTGTACAGGGTGTCCCAAAAAGTGTGACCCTAAAAGAAATATTAATAACTTTTTTATTAAAGGTGCTAAAAGTAAATACTAAAAACTAAAATAACAAGTGAAGATGTAAGTTTTTGATACTGTATATGTAATTATTATCAAAAACATATCGTTACTTTAAAATGTTAAAAAAAAATCCTACAAAATTTTCTCATAAAAGAAATCATTTATCAAGAAGGGTGGCTTAGTCTAACCAAAGGCCTTGTGACAGCGAATCCTACTGACCGGACTAGACTAGCCTAATCATTCACTTGCTCGTTCCGGACCTAGTCTAATCACTCACTCGCTCGTTCTAGCAAGTTGGCGGCCAAAAAAACATCTTATGATACAAACTGTACAGAATTTCACCCACCCTCAGATGACGACACCACAAGAAAAAGCTGAACTAGTCAGGTATGTTTACGAAAGTAAATCAATCATCACAGCACAAAGAAGATTTCAAGTTAAACACAATAAACAGGCAGCAGGAAAGAAGAGCATAAAAAGATGGGTGAAAACGTTTGAAGAGACTGGATCCGTTCTTAAGAGAAAGAGTTGTGGACGCCCGAGTAAGTCTCTAGAAAGGTCGCAAGCTGTT
Source organism: Bathynomus jamesi (assembly GCA_023014485.1). Taxonomy (NCBI): domain Eukaryota; kingdom Metazoa; phylum Arthropoda; class Malacostraca; order Isopoda; family Cirolanidae; genus Bathynomus; species Bathynomus jamesi. The sequence continues at coordinate 83,557 of JAJOZX010000772.1, read as the reverse complement.
ATGGAAGCATTTCACGGATCCAAAAACGTCAATAAGGAGAGTTTCAGTTGAGTTAAACATCCAACGATCGTCGGTTCACAGAATCCTTCACAAAAATCTGAAATTAAAATGTTACAAAGTGCAAGTGCATCATCAACTTTTTAAAGAAGATTACGCAGTAAGAATTGCTACTTGCCAGGAACTAATCGAGTTCATTGATTCAGACTCAAATTTCCTGAAAAACGTCATCTTCACTGACGAGGCAACGTTTCATACATCTGGAAAACTTAATCGCCACAATTGTAGAATTTGGGGACCAGAAAATCCACGTGAGACCTTTGAACATGAACGTGATTCGCCCAAAGTGAATGTTTGGTGTGGAATGTCAAGTTCTCGAATTTATGGTCCGTATTTATTTGAAGAACGGACTGTTACAGGTGCCTCGTACTTAAAGATGTTAAAAGATTTCTTTGTGCCACTACTAAAAGAAACTCCTGAATCATTTCAAACCATAATCTTTCAACAAGACGGAGCCCCGCCTCACTATGCTAGAGTCGTTCAAGAATTTCTAAACGAGACTTTCCCCAAGACGATGGATTGGTAGAGGAGGACCAATGAAATGGCCCGCTCGCTCCCCCGATTTAACACCTTTAGATTTTTATCTTTGGGGTTATGTTAAGTCTAAAGTTTACCATAACAAACCGAGAAACATTGAAACATTGAAACAGCGTATTCAGGAAACTATCACAACCATCTCCCCATCTGTACTGGAGCGTGCCATTGAAGAATTTGAACGTAGAATTAGATTGGTTATAGTAAATGATGGAAAACAAGTAGAGGTTTACTAGTGCATGGGAATAAAACTTACACCTTCGCTTGTTATTTTATTTTTTAGTATTTACTTCTAGCACCTTTAATAAAAAAGTTATTAATATTTCGTTTAGGGTCACTCTTTTTTGAACACCCTGTATTATAAATATATATACTTTGTTCCTTTTTTATATTTTTCATATTTTTTCAGCATTCACAAGAACAATGACATCGGAGCAAATTCGAGTATGCCTTTTGTACGAGTTCAAACTTGGGAGTAGTGCGGGTCTGACTTCGCGTAAAATTTGTCAAGCATGGGGAAAGGACTCCGTCAGTGAACGTGATGCTCAACGATGGTTTCAGAAATTCCATTTCGGTGACAGGAGCCTTCAAGATAAACCTCGCTCCGGCCGTCCGGTGGCTATTGACAGTGACATTCTGAGATCGCTTGTCGAGTCAAACCCACGTCAAACCACAAGAGAACTCGCACAGATACTCCAAATGAATAACACAACTGTTTGCGATCATCTGCGCCAAATTGGAAAGGTGAGGAAGCTGGATAAATGGGTCCCTCACAAATTTAGCGAAAAGAACAGGACTCAGCGCTTGTCCATCTGCTCATCATTGCTGCTAAGAAACAACAATGAGCCATTTCTTGAAAAAATTGTAAGGTGTGATGAAAAATGGATCTTGTACGATAATGTGAAACTCTCGGGTCAGTGGGTGGATAAGGATGTCCGTCCTGCAAAAATGCCTAAACGCGAACTCCATCCAAAGAATTCCAGAGCGAGGTTTATCTTGAAGGCTCATGTCACCGAAACGGAATTTCTGAAACCATCGTTGAGCATCACGTTCGGTGACGGAGTCCTTTCCCTATGCTTGACAAATTTTGCGCGAAGTCAGAACTGCACTACTCCCAAGTTTGAATTCGTACAAAAGGCACACTCGAATTTGCTCCGATGTAATTGTTCTTGTGAATGCTGAAAAAATATGAAAAATATAAAAAATGAACAAAATATATATATTTATAATATAACAAATTAAAGTAGCCCTCGTAGCCAGCCACGCATGGCTGGTTAGGACTTTGCACAGGAATCTGTCCAGCTGGTTCTTGAAGTTATTCAGGTCGGTGTGCTGGAGATTCCTTACTTCTTTTGGTAGGGCATTGAAAAGCTTTGGGCCTCGTATTCTGGGATATTTTCCATCCTCGTTTTCTTGGCCCCCTGTCCCACAGCAGCTGGGACTATAGAAAATCTGGAGCTATTGAAGAATAAGGACCCCAGCCTTCTTTAGTTAGCTTTATAAGGCTAACTAACAAAAATATCATGACCTAACCTAACCAATCGTCAAGGGCGTACAGTTAACCTAACGATTGGTTAGGTTAGGTCGTGATACTTTCGTTAGTTAGCCTTATAAGCCTAACTAAAGAAGGCTGGGGTCCCTATTCTTCAATAGCTCCGAAAATCTGCCTATTCTCTCATTCCAATTTGTTTCTATATCATTTCTGAGGTTAGAGACAAAGCCCTCAAGTATTTTCCATATGTATATTATTGTGTGCCGCTCGCGCCTTCTTTCGAGAGAGTAGAGTTTCAGGGATTGTAGTGTCGTGTACAGGGCCGGCCCTAGGATTGCTGGCGCCCCGGGCAAGCTGAACTTCGGCGCCCTTACAAGTATAATTTTAAAATTTGTTCACAATGAGGAAAACTACAAATGTAGGAATAAAGAGTTTATTACAATTAACGATATTCACTCAAAGTACAACTAAACATTCTCAAAATGGAACCATGTATGAAAATATGAGAGACAGTGTTGCCACTTTGTCTGAGGTAAATCCACAAAAAAATGTAAAAATTCCACAAAGTGGCAACACTGATGAGATATTAAAGGATGGCAGCGCTGCCAGGCGTATGTAATTTGTGCTCAACGCTCACCTACTCGGCCACATCAACCCATGTGACATGTCATCCCATGTCGGGCCAAGCTGACCTTAGCTTTACTGGTAGTCGGTACTAATGATTGGCTAATATAATGTCATAATCCTTGAAAATTTGACTCCATATCAGGAAATTTTCACATTTTACTCTTTATTTAATTTATTTTATTTATTTATTTTTCTATTTTTCCCTTTGTATTTGGAAGATCCCAAACACATGACGTGGCGCCCCTTAGCACGTGGAGCCCCGGCAACTGCCCGATTTGCCGGTACCTTGAGCCGGCCCTGGTCGTGTATAATGTTCAATAAGAAATTCAATGATGGTTTGTACGTAAATAAGAAATGAATAATGTTTTCTTTGAAATTAAGAATATAAAATACTAGTTGGCAACACCTGAAATGGGCCGAGAGAAGGGAGGATGCCCTAACGGCAGTCTTCGGGCGGGCGTCCTCGTTAGGTGTTTGTTATTAGTATGTTATTGTGGATTTAAAATATTTATTTGTCTCTCTCTCCGCGATAAAAGGTTAACGATGGGTCCGTACTCGTGTTACCCCGTTTCTTCAATTGTTTCGGCGTAAATAAAAAGTCAGTAAATAGTAAATAAAAGTTGTAATTATCTCCGGTTCCTTTGCTGTGTTCGAAATTTAATGGCGTCCACCGGCTCAAGCAATGATAAAAGGTAAGTAATAAAGTAAGAACAAAAGTTAAAAGGAAAGTAATGATAAAAGGAAAATAATAAAGAAAGTAAGGTAAATAACTAAAAAAACGTTGAATTGTTCACTACAATAGTCGAGACCAGTAGTCTTCACCTTCCGTTTCGTCTATCTTAGACGAAAAAGTCCTTTGTATAGCTTCAATGTTCGTAATGTCTCGTTTTCTGTATGGGCTTGTGGTAGAACTACTCTTCCATAATTTGAGCATGATGTTTGCTTTTCTGCTACGGAAGCTCCTCCAGATAATTCCCATTATTTTTCTAGCCGTTGTAATTTTGATGTTGTAGTGCTCTCTGAATTCTGTATCCGGCGACATTATTTCTCCAAGATCCCTGACTTGTGATTTGGTGTTATCTGTTTGTCTTGCAGAGTTTTGTACTTTTATTCTGCAGTTCCTTGTTATTACCATATCTTAGAAGTTGGAATTTTTCTTGGTTGAACTTCATATTGTTGTCTTCTGCCCACTGGAATAATGTTTCAATGTCACCTTCTTCGTTCACTATTTCCTTACATATCTTTGTGTCATCTGCGAAACATGATACAGTACTGTCTTTAATATCTGCATCAATATCTGCAATCATTATTATGAACAGTAAGGGAGCTAATACTGTCCCTTGTGGGACAGCTCACGACTTCCGAAACTTCCGATTTAACTCCGTTTACCACCACTCTTTGTGTTCTTTGCGTCAAAAAATTAAATATCCATCTTCCAAGCTTTCCAGTAATTCCTGTATTCTTAAGTTTGTGCTTTATGATTCCATGGTCACATTTATCGAAGGCTTTAGCAAAGTCAGTATATAGTACATCTATGTTTTGTCCTCGACACAATGTTTCCAATATTTTCTCCTGGTGGTCTGATAGCCGTGATAGGCATGATCTTCCAGCCCTGAAGCCATGTTGATTTGGGTTGCACAAGTCTTTTTCTTGTAGGTAGTAGGTAGTTTTGCCTCTAATTATATGTTCAAAGCACTTTATAAGGTGTGAGGTGATAGCCACTGGCCGATAATTCTTGGGCATTGCTTTGTTACCATCTTTAAATAGGGGACAATGTTCGCGTTCTTTAATGGGAGTGGAATTTGTCCTGTGCCGAATGATTTCCTCCATAGTAAGTATAGCGGTTTGGCAATACTCTCTTTATATTTCTTCAGAAACGTGGCACTCCATGTGTTTGGCCCTGGCGCTGAATTGTCTCGCATCTGTGATAAAGCCTTAATTACATCTCCGTCCGTGAAGTCGAAGTCTATTAATAGGTTTGTGTCGGAATTTGTTCTTGGCTGATTATTTTCCTCTCGAGCTGGCTACGTTTTCTTTTCTGTCTCCCTGGAATATGTCTCCACTTCTTGTGGAGTCTTTTCGTGAAGTAGCAATTCCCAATTTACTTCCTTTAAATCTATATTTACGTTTTCCCAATTTACATTCTTCGAATTTATGTTTAAGCCTTCAAATATTCCTTCCGACTCTCTGGGATGCGCTTTCGGACCTCTGGGTGCTAACTTCAACTGTATATCGATGAAGTTATGGTCGGAGAACTTTTTGTGCGTTACCATTTTATTTATTATTATCTCGTTGTTATTTGTCAAGATTAAATTCAAAACGTTCTCTTTTCTGGTGTCTTCACAGATTTCCTGGGTAAGGACGTAATGTTCCATAATATCTAATAGCATTGTTGCTTGGGTTCTATCATCTTTTGTAATGTTGCCATGAAACTTCTCGACATATATAACTTCGTCATTTTCCTTCCATGTTATGAGTGGGAAATTAAAATCTCCGCAAATTAGAATATTTGTTGTTGGAGTTTCAAGTAATTTTAATATCTAATATACTATTTCAGAAATGAAGCCTTATATATATATATATATATATATAATATACTGTATGTAACAGTTTTTTTGCGCACACCTACAGGTCGCTACAATTGGTGTAGAACAATGCGGTTTTCACCATTCGATGCGTCTTTTTATTGTGCAGTGCCCATGCTAAAAAAAATTCCCTAACATAAATCCTGCCCCCCCCCTTTAGGGGTACAGTTCTTCATTTTTAATCATAATTTTGGCACAAAATGGGGGAGGGGTGGGGTAATGGGGGAGGGGGTGGGGTTAATGGGGAAACTCAGAAAAATAGATGCGATATATATATGTAACCAAAAAAATTAAAGTAAATCCTTTGCAAGGTGCCAGCCCCCTTCCCCCCTTGGGGGTAATGGGGGAAGGGTTGGGGTAAAGGGGTAAATGGGGGAGAGGGGTGGGGTAATGGGGGAGGGGTGGGGTTAATGGGGAACTCAGAAAAAAAATTAGTGGGGTAAATGGGAGAGGGGGGGGTAATGGGGGAGGGGGTGGGGTTAATGGGGAAACTCAGAAAAAAAAATGATAACCAACATCGATTCCGGTCAGGAAGATCATGCTTATCACAACTAATGGAACACTATAACAATATTATTGATGCACTCGAAACAATGAAAACTATGATTTGGCGGGCCGCAGGGCCCCCAATTACTGTCGGTTCAGTTATTTGGTCAATAAAACTATAGAAATGAACGCAGTCATGAAAATCTTAGGCTTCAAATCCGAGCTCATTGTATTAAGATTTGTGAAGCTTTAGATTTTCATGGCTGCGTTCTTTTCTGTAGTTTTATTGAATGAATAATTGGTTTGCCAGTAACTGGAAGGCCGCAGGCACCCCAATTACTGAGGCCCAAGGTGAGAGGAATAGGAATGATATCCAGATAAAGGGCTACTGATGTTCAAAATAAAATACGCCGTAGGCCCACATATTGGGGGAGAGGGGTGGGGTAATGGGGGAGGGGGTGGGGTTAATGGGGAAACTCAGAAAAAAAAATGATAACCAACATCGATTCCGGTCAGGAAGATCATGCTTATCACAACTAATGGAATACTATAACAATATTATTGATGCACTCGAAACAATGAAAACTATGATTTGGCGGGCCGCAGGGCCCCCAATTACTGTCGGTTCAGTTATTTGGTCAATAAAACTATAGAAATGAACGCAGTCATGAAAATCTTAGGCTTCAAATCCGAGCTCATTGTATTAAGATTTGTGAAGCTTTAGATTTTCATGGCTGCGTTCTTTTCTGTAGTTTTATTGAATGAATAATTGGTTTGCCAGTAACTGGAAGGCCGTAGGCACCCCAATTACTGAGGCCCAAGGTGAGAGGAATAGGAATGATATCCAGATAAAGGGCTACTGATGTTCAAAATAAAATACGCCGTCGGCCCACAATTCAGCCGAAGCACCGCAGATCTAGCAAAATCGGCGTGTAGCGCCGACCTTTTGCTCGTCTAATATACTATTTCAGAAATGAAGCCTTATATATATAGAGATCGATATATATATATATATATATATATATATATATATATATATATATATATATATATATATATATATATATATATATATATGTAACAGTTTTTTTGCGCACATCTACAGGTCGCTACAGTTGGTGTAGAACAATGCGGTTTCACCATTCGATGCGTCTTTTTATTGTGCAGTGCCCATGCTAAAAAAAAATTCCCTAACATAATTCCTTCCCCCCTTTTAGGGGTACAGTTCTTCCCATGCCTGTACACGCATTTTTTTAATTTTTCATTTTTAATCATAATTTTGGCACGAAATAAGTCAATATTTACTAAATATTTAATATCATTCGATTCACAAAAGATTTATTTATCGATTCAATTTAAAAAAAGGATATATTTTTAAAATTCATAAAGGACTTTTTGCAAAAACTAAAAACAAACATGCATTTTTAAAATTCAATGATTTTTATACAAAATATTTTGATATTTGTTATAATTTTAACATTTTTCGATTCACAAAAGATTTCTTTATCGATTCAATACAAAAAATTACATAATTAAAACGGGCAATTTAAATAAACACGAGTTTAAAGTTAAACGAGCCACACTCGAAATTATTTACCGTGACTTTTGTGCGTTTTATTACTGTGGCTTTTGTACAAATAATTTTACGTATACACAAACAATTTGATAGGATATTGATTTATCATTCTATTCTTTAGTTGTCATAGAAATACGTTAATTAAGTTATCTGATTAGATGCCCTTTTATAGTTGAAGATCATTTTTAGAAAATTATTTATTTTCCCCACTTTAAAATATTACAAAATTTCTATTAGGTATCCTAATATCATTATGCCTGTCGCTGTAAGTAAGAAAATAGCAATTATTTTCCATTTTATGAAAATTTCGGACCCCCTAGGCCTACAAAACCAATTTTCCCCTTTTCTTTATAAAAAATTGTTGATTTTCGGAAGTCTTTCGGTTATAAATTTGTACCAGTCTATTGTTTATCTATAATAATAATAATAATAATAATAATAAAAAGACGTGTGTGTGTGTGTGTGTGTGTGTGTGTGTGTGTGTGTGTGTGTGTGTTCCAGCCATCAGCCATAACTCCAAAATGGAAGCAGTTACAAACATGAAACTTCACACACATATTGATTAGGTCCCGAGGTTGTGCACGTGGGTGTTAATAAATTAAATAATTAATTTTAAAACATTAAATGACTTCATCAAGATCATCACGAAACCTATGGTAAAATTATTGAATACCCGGTTAGGTTCATTGAATGCCAAGTTAGGTCATCCGTACGCCGTTGACGATTGGCTAGGTTAAGTCGTGATATTTTCGTTGGCTTTAACGAAAATATCATGACTTAACCTAACCAATCGTCAAGGGTGTACAATTAACCTAACCGGGCATTCAATTAACGTACCCGGGCATTCAATTAATCTAATCGGGCATTCAGTTGACCTAACCGGCCATTTAATTAACCTAATCGGGCATCATTACTATTATAACTAGTACAGTTCCCGCCGCTTCGCTGACGGTTAGACAGGCTAAACTACAAAAAAAGAACCCAGCCGTGAAAATTTTGAGCTTCACATTGTGTCAACATTTCTGAATCTGGTATCTCCCAAAACCTCCTCACCCCCATTCATACAACTTGGGGGCTAACCCCTCCCCCATTACCCCCACCCTCCCCATTACCCACCCATCCCCCATTACCCCCACCCCCACCCTTCCCCATTGCTAAACTACAGAAAAGAACACAGTCATGAAAATCTTGAGCTTCACATTGCCGCCCGTAATACAATTTCTGAATTTTTTTTACAATTTCTGAATTTTTTCTCAATTTTTTCTCACAATTTCTGAAAGTGTGACGGACAGACGGACAGCTCTCTTATTATAATATAGACTAGTACAGTTCCCGCCGCTTCGCTGACGGTTAAACAGGCTAAACTACAAAAAAAGAACCCAGCCGTGAAAATTTTGAGCTTCACATTGTGTCAACATTTCTGAATCTGGTATCTCCCAAAACCTCCTCACCCCCATTCATACAACTTGGGGGCTAACCACCTCCCCCATTACCCCCACCCCTCCATTACCACACCCATCCCCCATTACCCCCACCCCACCCTTCCCCCATTGCTAAACTACAGAAAAGAACACAGTCATGAAAATCTTGAGCTTCACATTTCCGCCCGTTATACAATTTCTGAATTTTTTTCTCACAATTTTTTCTCACAATTTCTGAAAGTGTGACGGACGGACAAACAGACAGACGGACAGCTCTCTTATTATAATATACTAGTACAGTTCCCGTCACTTCGCTGACGGTTAGACAGGCTAAACTACAAAAAAAGAACCCAGCCGTGCAGTGGCGTAACTAGGGTGGGGCAGGTGGGGCGCGTGCCCTGGGCGCCAAATTTGGGGGGGGGCGCCATTTTTATGATTAAAAAAAAAAAAAATTAAGAGTAAAAACATGCTCTTTTGGAAATGTACCGGTACCATATCTCTAGCCATCGAATTTCCATGAATTTCAGATTTTTAACTTCATTTAACTTTATTAATTCATTCTATTTTTATTAGAATTTTATTATGAATTATTAATTTATTCTATTTTTTTGTTTCTTTCTCTAGAAAAGTTTACCATGAAGCGAACATTGCCGATACCGAAAAGTCCGAAAAAGAAGCTGAGTGGAGCAGAAGGCAGGAAGAAAAGAAAAATGCAAGAAGCAGAAGCTAACAAGTCAAGTGGCTTTATGAAGTCATTTCTTGAACAGCAACAAGCTGGTCCTTCATCAGCATTAACTGCATCAGATATGAGTGTTGACCAACCCGCCAGTGTATCAGAAGGAGAATTAAGTGTCTTTCAAGAACTAGAAGTGTCTTTCAAGAAGCCAGAAGATACTAAAACTTTGAGTAGCGAAAAGCAGGAAAAAACAGCACAGCCTATACCAGATGCGATTCAGCATCACGATGTAAGCTTCTTGGAGTTTGATAAAATATCAAAAAAAGTAATTTTATCAGATGCCCTGAGGACAGAAATGGTCACATTGGGTTCGAAGTATTTTCAAAATAGTGAAGGGCCATTTGTTCCCACACAAACCCGATCAATGAATGAAAGATGGTTTAAAAGAAAGTTGGGAAATGGATGTGGAGAAGAAGTTTGGCGCTCATGGCTTGTTTATTCTTTAGAGAAGAAAGCAGCTTTTTGCTTTTGTTGTTTGCTATTTTCTCAAATTGACAATCAGTCTTCATTGGAGCAAGAAAATGGGTTCAATCATTGGAAAGCACCAGAAAGGCTGAGCACCCATGAAAATGCAAAAAATCATCGATACTGCTTCACCCAATGGAAGGAAATGGAAAGAAATCTTTTAGAAAACAGAGGAATCATTGACGTAGAGCTTCAAGCTCAAATTGCAACAAAAAAACAAAAATGGCGAGATGTTCTCCACAGAATTCTCCATTGCATAAAATTTTTAGCAACTCAGAACCTTGCATTGCGTGGTCACAAGGAATCCCTTAGACAGGAAGAGGAAAGCAATATTGGAAATTTTCTTGGGTTATTAAAATTGTTGGCAAGGCTTGATCCTGTCATGAAAGAACATCTCAGTATTGTGGAAAAGCACCCTGGAAGAACATCATATTTATCTCCGTTAGTGCAGAATGAATTTATTCAGCTGATGGCTTCTACTGTTCGCCAGAAATTGTTACAGAGCATTCATAAGGCCAAATATTTTGGCCTCATGTTTGATTCTACTCTAGATCAAGCATATCGAGAGCAAATGGCAGAAACAGTTCGTTATGTTGATATTGATTTTCAGGAGAAAACAATTTTTATAAAAGAGTCTTTTCTTGGATTTATCCAATTAAAACGAAAGGATGCTGAAAACATTGTGGAAGTGATTTTGGAACAACTGGAAAAAGACAAAATGCCGTTAGAAGACTGTCGATCTCAATGCTATGACAATGCTACAGTTATGGCTGGTTATAAAAGTGGTGTTCAACAGAGGATTATTGAAAGAAATAGCAAAGCTATTTTTATAAACTGCGATAAATAATCATTCTCTCAATTTGGTTGGAGTGCGTGCTGCTAACCATGATGCAGTGATGGTGACTTTTTTGGTGCAATTCAGTCGCTTTAATCATTCTTTTCACGTTCAACTCTCCTTTGGCAAAAGCTGAAAGATGCCATACCAATAGTTGTCAAATCTGAATCTGAAACTCGATGGAGTTCCAGAACAGAGGCTGTGAAGCCTGTTCATGAATACTTTGATATTATAGTGGAACTCTTGCAAAGCATGGTTGATGATCAAAATGAAACTGCTGATACAAGAGGTGATGCAAGGCAGGTGCTGAATCAAATTTTGACTTTTCATTTCTTGGCTTTGCTTGGATTTTGGAACAAAATTCTTGTTCGGATTGATCGTGTTCAAAAACGACTCCAAGATCATACCATGAACTTTCATGATGCTGCTTATGATTTAAAAGCCCTACAAGATTATTTTTTAAGCAGTCGAGAATCATTGGCCAGTGAATCACTTGAAGCAGGGCTGAAACTGTGTGATGAATGGGATATTCAAGTAGAAAGACGCCCCAGAAAGAAGAAACAAATGCCTGGTGAAAAAGCCAAGGATGTAGGGTTGACTGCGAAAGAAAAAATGATGAGAATAATGAAAGAAACTATTGATCGTCTCCATAATGAAATGGAAGAAAGATTTGTCCGTCTCCATGACTTGGATTCAAAATTTGGATTTCTTTTAGATGCTAGAGGATTATTGTTTGACTCAAATGAAAGCAACAGTAGTCATGACGTAAATATCTTAAAGAAAAGTTGTCTCAACCTTGGACAGTTTTAGAGCAATGATATTGACGGCTTTGAGCTTTATGAAGAAATCCTGGATTGTAAGATGCTTCTGAAAAGTCGCCCAAATGTTCAGATTTCTAAAGCTGAGGAACTCCTCAAGTTTATTGTTCAGTATGGAGATGAAAATGTTTTTCCAAATTTGAGAGTAGCTATTCAGATAATGCTCACTATTGCAATTTCAATTGCCAGCTGTGAGCGATCTTTCAGCAAGTTAACATTGATCTTATCATATTTGAGAGCTTCAATGGGCCAAGAAAGACTTTCTGCTTTAGCCTTGCTCAGCATTGAACGTGAGGAAACTGAAATAACAAATTTTGATGACATTATTGATAATTTTGCATCAGCAAAAGTAAGAAAAATACATGTTTAGTGTGAAGTTCCAAATTATTCATTAAAAGAGCCAAAAATAATAGGTGCAAACAAGGCATTTCTTTTAAAGTATCATATAATTGGAATGATTTTTGTCAGTATCTAATATTCTAATTGCTAATTCTGCTATCGGTAATTCAGTAAAATTCAAGAAAACATCAAAGTGTATTCTCATGAAAAGTTATGCCTCTCCTTGTATATATATTAATTGTTTCTGTTGTAATTCGGCAAATAATTAATTAACCATACTTTGGTTCTATAAAATTAAATTGTATTAATAGAAATTCAATAGCAACCTTAATAGTAAATATACGCGGTTATGTATATGGATAGAAAAACATTAAAGTATGAACTGTAAAAATAATTTTTAGGAATTGTATTTTCATTTCATTTCAATTTATTTTTACATATTTTTGTACAGTTTTATATGTATATAACTGTTTTTCATTTTCATTTGTCATAAAATAAACTTCTTCTTAAAAGTATATTTTGTTAGCGGTATTATTACGAGTAACCAGTTTGAGTACCATTATAAGAATTCAGCCAGAATTTTAAAGAACCTGGTTTTAAGGGCGCCATTATTGATTTGCCCTGGGCGCGATCAACCCTAGTTACGCCTCTGCAGCCGTGAAAATTTTGAGCTTCACATTGTGTCAACATTTCTGAATCTGGTATCTCCCAAAACCTCCTCACCCCCATTCATACAACTTGGGGGCTAACCCCCTCCCCATTACCCCCACCCCTCCCCATTACCACACCCATCCCCCATTACCCCCCCCCCACCCTTCCGCCCACCCCAACCCTTCCCCCCACTCCCACCCTTCCCCCCACCCTCACCCTTCCCCCATTGCTAAACTACAGAAAAGAACACAGTCATGAAAATCTTGAGCTTCACATTTCCGCCCGTAATACAATTTCTGAATTTTTTTTTACAATTTCTGAATTTTTTTCTCACAATTTTTTCTCACAATTTCTGAAAGTGTGACGGACGGACAGACAGACAGACAGACGGACGGACAGCTCTCTTATTATAGTATAGATATATATAGAATATAGATTTAGCTAAAATGTGTCTGCCTGTCTGTCCGCAGAAAAAACTTTTACGTTTCTGAACCGATTTCGACCAAACTTCGTATGGTGGATGGGGGTGATGAGTAATGAACGAAAATATGTGTGTGACCAGCTCCCCCCCACCACCACCACCACCAATTACTGGGCCCGAGGGCCCCCAGCACTGCGATAAAACTATAGAAAAGAACGCAGCAATGAAAATCTTGAGCTTCACATTGTGTCAATATTTGTGAAGCTTAAGATTTTCATGACTATAGTTTTATTGACCAAATAATTGAACCCCCAGTAATTAGGGGTCTGCGACCCCCCCAATTACTGTCGGTTCAATTATTTGGTCAATAAAACTATAGAAAATAACGCAGACATGAAAACTTGAGCTTCACATCCGAGTTCATCGTATCAAGATTTGTGAAGTTTTAGATTTTCATGGCTGCGTTCTTTTCTGTAGTTTTATTGACCGAATAATTGGTTCGCCAGTAATTGGAGGGCCACAGGCACCCCAATTACTGAGGGTCAAGGTGAGAGGAATGGGAACGATATCCAGATAAAGGGCTATTGATGTTCAAAATAAAATACGCCGTAGGCCTACAATTCGGTTTGGGTCGAAGGTCCAAGCACCGCAGATCTAGCAAAATCGGCGCGTAGCAAATTGGAATTCACTTTTCGTGGTGTTTGGTGGTCTGTATATGTTCATAATGGTTAGTTACAGTTCTTTTACTTCTAACATAATAATTTCGACTGTGCTGTTTGATTTGTTTACCTTCACCTCACATGTGTACAGTATGTGTTTTTCACGTAGATGCAACACCCTCCCCCTCGTCCAGCCACTCTATCTGCTCTGTTTATATTGTAGTCCAGCATTGCTATTTCAGTATCCTCGATGCAGTTTTTACAGCCTTTTCGCATTTATGTAAGTGTGTTTCCGTTTGGCATATGATATCTATGCTGGCTTCGGTAGCTAAATTCTGTAAGTATTGTAATTTGCAGCCTGCATGGTCCGTATTAGAGGCCTTGTATATTTGTGTATAAAACATTTATCGGGTTTCTAATTTCCATGTTCGGTTTTCCTATATACTGGTCGTTTCCAGGTTGTTATCGGTTCCTGTTTGGTGTTATTGGTTGAGCCGCTGCATTTGGGAGAATTGGGGTTGCGGCCCTTGATACCACTGTGGTTGTTGTATTATCGGTGGGTGGTGTTGGATAGAGGGGTGATGCATATAATGGTGTGGTGAATATATCTGCGGAGTCCTGTCTTTTCTTGTTAGTAGGGTAAGCTGTGCTTTTATCGTTCTCATTTCCTCTAAAAAATTTGTTTCCTTGCTCCTGTTGTTACTTCTAATTCGGATATGATCTGTTCTTTCCCGTTCTCTTCTTTGCGTACCCTTTATATGAAAATATGGGCACTCTATAGTTCGGCATTTTTTTTCTCTGTCAGTGACCGTCTGCACATAGAAGGGTGGAAAAAGTGGCAGTTTGGTCCATATCTACATCTTCCATTCATCATTATATTGAGGCACTTTTTTCGGTGACTGTATCTACAGTTTGATCCATATTTGCACGACCCTGTTTTGTAGTATTCGCATATGGCCTGTCGTTTAATCTCCTTGCGAGTCCTATGTGATTCGATTGCTTTCTTCTGTTCCGCCACCACTTCTTCCCTACTCAGTGTTTTTCTTTTTCTTCGGCGAGTTTTCATTAGTGTTCCTGGTATCTTTCTCTTTCTCTTTTGTGCTCCTGGTATCCCTCTCTTTCTCTTTTGTGTTCCTGTTATATCTCTCTTTTGCAGGGGGGTATTTCATCCTCTGAGGCTACTTTTGCACCTCCTTGTAGTGTGTTGTTCTACTCCTCGTTTTCGGTTGTGTTGGCGTTATCTGGTGTTTCCTGGTCATTTGTCGGTAAACATGCATTGCCCATTTGCATTGCTCTTTGTACTATATTCTTATTTTTTTCCATGCACTTGACGCACAGGAAGCCATGAAGGCCTATGATTTTGTTATTTATTCTGTTTAGCATTTTCCTGTCTTTTTAACCTAGGTTCATGCATTCGTAATGTTTGAATGTATTGCAGAGCATACATTTTAAGCCTGTGGTTTGGTCTGCTTCACTTCTGCAGTGGCAGAGCTCAGAGCTGGAGCGCAGCGCATTCCATTAGGCATAATCCAACTTTATTTAATTTTCTGAGTTTGCAGCAATTAACACATTTCTTCGTATTTTTTCCCATTCTTCCCTTTATTTATTTTATTTTTTTTTTTCCTTTCGGCTTCTCAAATTTCGTTTGCGTAAAACTGACCCTTATGTTTATGGCTTATTCGAATTTCGTCTGCTGAGTCTGTTCTGTAAGCCTAATGAAAAATTTCAAAAAAGTTTTTTCCGTTGGAATTGTTTCAATTTATGTCGAATTGTTTTCTTTGTTCACGCTATATGACACCAGTTTTCACTTAATAAATTATTTTCGCGAGTTCACTGCTACTTAGTACGCATACTGGTATAAGATAGAATTTACCGCTGAACTTATAAACACTAGTTATTTGGATATTAGACAGCGCGGAAAAAACATGTCTGTACACCACGAGGTAGAAACACCAATATATATATATATATATATATATATATATATATATATATATATATATATATATATATATATATATATCAGGGATGGGGCCAAATGCGTATTTCGTCCAGACAGGTGTAATTTAAGTGATTCACGATTTGGAGATTTAATGTTTATTAAATGTAACCTGTAACAACAAGTAATTAATAGCTTTTATTTTAAATACATTGTTTTGTATATTTTTTGACAGTATTATATCATATGGCAATGGAAGTAATGGTGCGTATTTGTATTTGAGACTTCGTATTTGTACTTTATATTCTCTGTAGGAGTGTATTTGTATTTGATATTCCCTGTAGGAGTGTATTTGTATTTGTTTATGTGTATTTGATGGAGAAGTGAAGATTGGAATTATTGGCATAGGTGTGAATGGTTCCATGTAAATTCCACCCAGTAAATTCCACCCCCGAAAAATCCATCCAGTAAATTCCACGCATAGTAAATTGCACCCATGGTAAATTCCACCTATGGTAAATTCCACCTATGGTAAATTCCATCAAAAAATTTAAGAATTTTAACAATTATAACTTATTTTCTAAGGTCAATTTTTGATAGTGACTGGACAGTGTTTTCCATCACTGGACAGTGTTTTTCTGGTGTGTTTTTAGGTGATTCGAATGATTTTGACCATCGTTTCTATAGCAAATCACTTGTTTTTGAGTTAGCGTCATTTTCCTTAGTTTTAACGAAAATATCACAACTAAACCTAACCAATCATCAAGGGTGTACAGTCGACCTAACCTATATATTTTACCAGTTTTTTATTTTGCATAAACTTTTTAATAAACTTTAATAAACTGTAAACTTTTTTGATAACCCTTTGCGTGGAATTTACCATGGATGGAATTTACCATGGGTGGAGTTTACCATGGGTGAAATTTACTATGGGTGGAATTTACTGGGTGGATTTTTCGGAGGTGGAATTTACTGGGTGGAATTTACGTAGAACGGTGTGAATAGAACAGGAAGTGCGAATTGAAAGATAATTAAAAATAAACAAAAGAGTGAGTGACAGGACAGAACCCTGAGGAACACCACTGTTAATAGCTTTAGGAGAAGAACAGTGGTCATCTGCAACCGCAGCTATAGATCGGTCAGAAGGGAAATTAGAGATGAAGGCACAGATAGAAGGATAGAAACCGAAGGAGGGCAGTTTGAAAATTAAAGACTTGTGCCAGGTTCTATCAAAAGCTTTTGATATATCAAGGGCAATACCAAAAGTTTCACCGAAATCCCGAAAGGAGGATGACCAACAGTCAGAGATATGCAAGAAGATCGCCAGTCGAGCGTACCTTGCGGAATCCATACTGACGATCTGAAAGAAGATTGTGAGAAGAAAGGTGTTTAAGAATCTTCCTATTAAGGATAGATTCAAAAACTTTAGAAAAGGCAAAAAATCAAAGCAATTGGACGACAGTTGGAAGGTTGAGAGCGGTCACCCTTCTTTGGGACAGGCTGAATGAAAGTGAACTTCCAGCAGGAAGGAAAAGTACCAGATGAGAGACAAAGACGAAAGATTTTGCCCAGGCAGGGCGTCAGCACTGAAACACAGTTCTTAAGAACAACAGCAAGAACACCATCAGGACCGTACGCCTTCCTCGAGTTGAGCCCATATAGGGCAGAAAGAACATCTTTAGAAGAGATTCTAATTTCAGACATAATAAAGTCAGAGGGAGAAGTAGATGGAGGAACAGCACCGGAATCGTTCAGAGTTGAGTTGGAGGCGAAAGTTTGAGCGAAGAGTTTAGCTTTGTCAGGAGAAAAGACGGCAACTGAGCCGACGAAATGGAAAAGAGAAAGGGAAGAAGAGGAAATAAAGTTGTTGGAGAGGTTCTTAGCCAAATGCCAGAAAGAGCGAGAAGAATTAGAATTGGATTGGTTTTCATTTTTGTCGAATGAAGGAATTTTTGGCGAGTCGAAGAACAGATTTTGCATGATTCCAGCAGAAATATATATATATATATATATATATTATATATATATATATATATATATATATATATATAATATATATATATATATATAATATATATAATATATATACATATATATATATATACAGGGTGTCCGAGAATTATCTGTACAATGTTTGGCTGTTATTAAAAGTCAACCATGAAGTGTAGAAATTCCAGTGTTGTCCCATTTTACAGAGAATCTCATTAAGTTTTTTCTGATACCGTTTTGACAAGTTTTTAGAAATATACGCGGGTGACAGACATTGATGATTTAAAAGCAAGAATCACAGCTGCTATTGAGCGAATTGATGTGGATATGCTGCAGCGTACATGGCAACATTTGGAGTATCGATTGGATGTTTTGCGAATCACTAATGGTGCACATATCGAATGCTTGTAACAACGTTACTTTAATAAAAGAAACTTTTGAAAATACAGATTCTAAATAATCTTGTTTAAGAATTTTACGTGTGTTATCAAGAATTTTATTAAAAGATGAAATTGTACAGATAATGTTCGGACACACTGGAATTTCTAAAAAACTTGTCAAAACTTGGTATCAGAAAAAACTTAATGAGATTCTCTGTAAAATGGGACAACACTGGAATTTCTACACTTCATGGTTGACTTTTAATAACAGTCAAAAATTGTACAGATAATTCTCGGACACCCTGTATATATATTCAATAGTACACCTTGTCAGGCAATTCTCTGATGAAGTGTACTGTAGATTACACGAAAGATCTTGAAATCGCTTTTAATTTTTTCTTGTGAGTGTACATCAATTATTTATTTCATGTATTTATATATATATATATATATATATATATATATATATATATATATATATAGGGTGTTATCAAATTATATTTCCTAAATTAGTATACATATTCAGGACGTCAAAGTGAATAAGTTCCTATGAACATAAATCTGCTATCGCTTCGTTTCCGAGATACACTGTTTTTTTTTTTTGCCAAGGACGATCCAATTAAAATGAAAGTCACTAAAGTTTATCAAAGTTTATTTACAGCAAGAAGTGCTGAAAATAGTTTCCCTGCATCAGAGTACATGCTTCAACGCGTTGTTGAAAATTTTACTGTATACGTTCGAAAACACCAACATGGTTGCGTATTGTTTCTGAACAATCGTGAACACGTTGCCACAATTCATCTATGTTATCAACTTCTCTTGCATTAAAAGCTTTTTTAAATAACCCCACAAGAAAAAATGAATTGCATTTAGGTCCAGAGACCTTGGTGGCCAAGCGACGGAACCATGCTGTCCAATCCACCGCTGAGGATATTCTTCATTCAGAAAATTTCGAACAGCAATAGTATTTTCGTAAACTTTAATGACTTTCATTTCAATTGGATCGTCCTCGGCAAAAAAGCAATGGTATCTCGGAAACGAAGCGATTGCGGATTTATGTTCAAACGAACTGTTTGTTCACTTTAACGTCCTGAATATGTATACTAATTTAGGAAACATAATTTGACAACACCCTGTATATTATGGGTTTGTAGTTGAAAGGTGTATATCGCTTTTTTCTTATAAACTAATTGTTTTAGCACACGGTATTACAAATCATTTTCTTTTGATTTGTTATAATTCCATTGCAGCTTAACCTTTCTTATGAACTGTTTTTCATATCTTTATAAAAGCGGTAGCAAACAAAAAATCGTATTTCTTCGTCTGAAGAGACGTTGTTGCCACGTTTCACTAAAACTGTATTCTATAAAAACTATATTAACTCCCCATATAAAGTTTGTGTGTATTAATCGCATTTATTTCGGCGGAGAATTTTCATTTCTGGAGCTGGGGGATGAGGGATTGGAAGTGGGGTTGTGGAACAACGTGTCCCTCTATCGTTCCTCTATAGTTCCTCCCCCTATACGCATTATCTTTGTTTATTCAGAAAGGAAAACGTACAAGTATAGGTTCATTTATTCAGAAGGATGGCATTCGAAGTTCATTTCTATACCTCTAACTATGCCTCTTTGAAAACATTTCTGTGCCTATACCTATATCTTGTCAAAACTAAATACCTCTTCAAAAAAAAAAAAATCTATACCTCCTAAACTTTCCATACCTATATACGTATCAAGCATCAATTTCCGAGTCAAAACTAAACGTATCCTTCTTTGTGATGGTTTCGAACGACAGTTCAAGTTCGACCGCAGGTCGACCTTGAACTGTCGACCCCTCCGCAGCACCCCGCCTCATTTGCGGGATTTGATGGAGGAGAGAATTGCTTTCAGTCCTCATCCTGCCTTCTTATCCAGCCACGCATGACTGGTCAGGGACTTTGCGCAAGAACCTGTCCAGCTGGTTCTTGAAATTATTCAGGTTGTTGTGGTGGAGGTTCCTCAGTTCTTTTGTATTTTTTATATAGAGTTTGTTATTTGAATGATTCTCATTACCTTACTACCTTTTGAGAAGTAAAATGAAAGAATGAAGCCCATGTAAAGAAACCATCCTAATCTTACTTATTTTTTATTATCTGCAAAGATTATTTGCGATTGTTTGCTTAATCATTGTAACACTAATGTGAAAGTACTGTACATAAAATCATAACTTGAGCGATTTCAAGTTAAGCTTTCCGACACTTTATTATTTGTATTTTCTTCTCCTAAGAGAGATACTGTATTATTTCTTAACAGCGCTTTATAGTACGTGACTATCTTACATAATAAAATCTTGGCAACACCACTGATAAGATTCCAGAAAACATTCGAACAATTTACAAAAATGTAAAAATTGGCGTGAAATACAGGAAAATCTCATGAATCTCATATATACACATATATACACAGTATATTAATGTGACATTCTGGAAAGAAAGGTTTCGGAACTCTGCTATAAATTTTTCATAACCTTTGCCATTTGTGACCTCATCTCACCCGTAAACATCTCAATTTCCTCCAAAAAGCGTCCTTCGTATTCCTAAAATTTTGTCATGTAACAGAAGAAAAAACCCGGAATGAAAATAAATAAATGAAATGTTCTTCTGGATGTTGAAAATAAAGGTACCAGTAGTATGACCGCAAAATGTTAGAGTGCAATGCAATGATGCAATGAGTGCCAGTGCCAATCCCCCTTGTTGCAATACCCCCCAGTGCCAACCCCAGGGTGCTGAAAAAAGAAAGGGGGGAGTCCACCTAACCTCTTTGGGGAGGAGTTGGACGGCCTCACCTCCCAAAGGGGTATACCTAACCTAAGAGAGAAAGGAGGTGAGAGGAATGTTCGTCTGGCTCCTGCCAAGCGCATATTGTTTGTTTGTTTTTTCTGTTTAAGGTGCTTCAACCCTGCTGGATTATTGACACCATTTTTTTTTTTTTACTCCCCGAAGGAAGGTTGCAAAATATTTTATTGTTATCACAAATATATATTGAGAGTTCATCCGAGCGCCCGCTGTCTTATAAGATCCTAATCCGCCAGTTGGCGTAGAAGCCAGTGCCTCCAGGCATTATCAGCCAGTTGGCACATTGTAGACAACATCTGGACAGCCAAGAAACGCACACAAACGCACGTACACTCCCGACTATACGCCCATAAAGCCCCTATTATTACACACACAACTATATGCACGTTCACAAATTATATGCACCGGGTTCGAGACCCGTTGACGGCAACGGTGCGCAGCAATCGTTCATCCTTCCACACAAATGGTTGGTAGATAAATGGGAACCCTGGGTATCCTAGTGGCTAAGACGCTGGGGCTGCTGGATTCCGCGTTAAACAGTAGGTCTAAGGTGGAGTGACAAGCTTGACCTTCGTCAGAATGAACAATTCGGGTGGAAGCTAACGAAAGGTTAGCCAAAGAAAAACCTATATCTGTACAGTTCCGGAAAAATGTTATAAAAAATTCTGAAAACTACAAAAAATTACTAATTAGTAAAAGAAGCGTACACATTCGCATATCTCATTCTAAAGTTGTAGGGCGGGGTACTTTTGGGCACACACACACACACACACACACACACACATATATATATATATATATATATATATATATATATATATACACACACACACATATATATATATATATATATATATATATATATTAGGGTGCTTTTAAAAACTGAAAGTGTGAATTTCGGGTTACGGAACCCCGCAAATGATGAGGTTCCGGAAGCAAATAAAGCACATGATTTTTTTGGAAAATCATCAAATATTTAGAGGTTGCCCAAAGACCCCAAAGTTTTACCCATATGCTCATTTATTTATGCGCCCTTTTTAAGTCACTTCTAGTGTTTATTAACCCATTGATACACAGCGTCCCAAAATTAGAAATTGCATTTGTCAATTGCGTTCTGATAATCCATATTTCTTTACTTCAGTATACCAACAAATGAATTTTCTTTAATTCTAAATCGTTTTCTCTTAATTACTCACGTCTTTCGTGCATTTACGTAATGGTGGCCAAGAAGCATCACAGTTCTCATAACGGTAAGTGTTATTTAAATAATTCATATATTTCAAACGTTTTTTTTACTTAGCACTGTAATGGATGGTATTATGAATTGTTTGTAAGTATAATGACTTGTTTTACCGGCAATATTTTTGTTTCCAAAAATAGTTATAAGGTTTAATTTTTATGCGTATAAAATTTTGGACGCTCTCTGCTTTGGCCGCAACTGAAATTGAATGAATACTCCACTGCCGCGGACGAAGAGGACACGGCTGCAGTGATCAGTCCCTGGGCCGAGAAGATGATTCATGAAGCAAATGACCTTCTGAAAGTGAAGCATCCCAGAGATGACTACAAAGAGCTTCTTGAACTTGTAGTCATTTTCTTGGGAGGAGTACCTCACGGACGTCGGAGTCCTGTGTTCATGGCTCCAGGGGCTTTGCACCGAGCACGGTGGATGGCGCGTGGAATTTACTCTTTCAAGATTTGGATGTTCAGATACCAGTTCACGAAGCACATGAACCAATGTCCTTCAACATCTCGTGGAGCAAGTAGCAGTGACCGCCTGATTTCTGGGTTGCGGGACTTCTGTCTCTTCGTTGCTCGAGATTACGTCCTTCCGTGGTTTTCAGCAAGAGAAGCAGCAAGCGCTCCACGAAGCGACTTAGCCCTCCTTCAAAAGTTGCAAAACACCAACGCCGCTGGGTACAAGAGTTTTAATCGGCATCTCTGGTACCTCAATGAGGTAAACGTGGGCCTTGCACTATTCGATCCTGCAGTCGATGATGATGAGAAGCGGAAAATGGTAGAGAATATGAATTCCGTTGAAGGGTCAGAAGCTTCCTCCCGACGAGTCTGGATTCCAGATCCAAGAGGAAAGACCCTGGCAGACTTTTGCTCTTCCAATACGTACAATCTGTTCACCCTTCTAGATCTTCCGGTCGATTTCCTGCAAGAGGATCCATCAAACTGGGAAAACAACACCAGCTTTGGTTTAGCAAAGATCAGGGTGGATTCCTTAAATGTAGTGAATGATGCAGCAGAGCGAGGCATAGCAATGATTCAAGAATTCACGAAGGCTGGAAGGACTCGGAACGAAGAGCAGATGCAGTTCATGATTCAAATCGTCGAAGAACATCGTAAAGTCTTGCCGACAGCCTCCAAGCCACTTGATGAAAAAATGAACGCCAACACTCGAGGTGTCATGTACTTTAATCGTTAATTATGAATTTAATGAATATACTCACACGATATATTTGTTCTGAATACTTATTGGAGATGTATATTGGAGATGCAATTTATCATTTAAACTGAGAATTAAAATTTCCATTGCCCTATAAATTGAAAATACCTATCAGCTGTGGGCAACCTCTAAATGTTGTTGGATTACAAAGAAATTTTGCCTGTTCTGTTTTCTCATGTATCCTCACAAAATAAAGGGTTCCGCTCCCTTGCATTTTCATTTCGCATTTTTCACCATATACCATAAACACACCCTAATCTCCAATATACATCTCCAATAAGTATTCAGAACAAATATATCGTGTGAGTATATTCATTAAATTCATAATTAACGATTAAAGTACATGACACCTCGAGTGTTGGCGTTCATTTTTTCATCAAAGTGGCTTTGGAGGCTGTCGGCAAGACTTTACGATGTTCTTCGACGATTTGAATCATGAACTGCATCTGCTCTTCGTTCCGAGTCCTTCCAGCCTTCGTGAATTCTTGAATCATTGCTATGCCTCGCTCTGCTGCATCATTCACTACATTTAAGGAATCCACCCTGATCTTTGCTGAACCAAAGCTGGTGTTGTTTTCCCAGTTTGATGGATCCTCTTGCAGGAAATCGACCGGAAGATCTAGAAGGGTGAACAGATTGTACGTATTGGAAGAGCAAAAGTCTGCCAGGGTCTTTCCTCTTGGATCTGGAATCCAGACTCGTCGGGAGGAAGCTTCTGACCCTTCAACGGAATTCATATTCTCTACCATTTTCCGCTTCTCATCATCATCGACTGCAGGATCGAATAGTGCAAGGCCCCACGTTTACCTCATTGAGGTACCAGAGATGCCGATTAAAACTCTTGTACCCAGCGGCGTTGGTGTTTTGCAACTTTTGAAGGAGGGCTAAGTCGCTTCGTGGAGCGCTTGCTGCTTCTTTGCTGAAAACCACGGAAGGACGTAATCTCGAGCAACGAAGAGACAGAAGTCCCGCAACCCAGAAATCAGGCGGTCACTGCTACTTGCTCCACGAGATGTTGAAGGACATTGGTTCATGTGCATCGTGAACTGGTATCTGAACATCCAAATCTTGAAAGAGTAAATTCCACGCGCCATCCACCGTGCTCGGTGCAAAGCCCCTGGAGCCATGAACACAGGACTCCGACGTCCGTGAGGTACTCCTCCAAGAAAATGACTACAAGTTCAAGAAGCTCTTTGTAGTCATCTCTGGGATGCTTCACTTTCAGAAGGTCATTTGCTTCATGAATCATCTTCTCGGCCCAGGGACTGATCACTGCAGCCGTGTCCTCTTCGTCCGCGGCAGTGGAGTATTCATTCAATTTCAGTTGCGGCCAAAGCAGAGAGCGTCCAAAATTTTATACGCATAAAAATTAAACCTTATAACTATTTTTGGAAACAAAAATATTGCCGGTAAAACAAGTCATTATACTTACAAACAATTCATAATACCATCCATTACAGTGCTAAGTAAAAAAAACGTTTGAAATATATGAATTATTTAAATAACACTTACCGTTATGAGAACTGTGATGCTTCTTGGCCACCATTACGTAAATGCACGAAAGACGTGAGTAATTAAGAGAAAACGATTTAGAATTAAAGAAAATTCATTTGTTGGTATACTGAAAGTAAAGAAATATGGATTATCAGAACGCAATTGACAAATGCAATTTCTAATTTGGGGACGCTGTGTATCAATGGGTTAATAAACACTAGAAGTGACTTAAAAAGGGCGCATAAATAAATGAGCATATGGGTAAAACTTTGGGGTTTGGGCAACCTCTAAATATTTGATGTTTCCAAATAAATCATGTGCTTTATTTGCTTCCGGAACCTCATCATTTGCGGGGTTCCGTGACCCGAAATTCACACTTTCAGTTTTTAAAAGCACCCTATTGAGATGCAATTTATCATTTAAACTGAGAATTAAAATTTCCATTGCCCTATAAATTGAAAATACCTATCAGCTGTGGGCAACCTCTAAATGTTGTTGGATTACAAAGAAATTTGCCTGTTCTGTTTTCTCATGTATCCTCACAAAAAAAGGGTTCCGTTCCCTTGCATTTTCATTTCGCATTTTTCACTTTCACCATATACCATAAACACACCTAATATATATATATAATATAACACACATATATATATATATATATATATAACATACACAATATATATATATATATATCATATAATACACACACATATATATATATACATACAGTATATACACACATATATATATATATAATATATATATATATATATATATATATATATATATATATATATATATATATATATATACACACACACATATATATATATATATATATATATACACACACACACACATAATATATATAATATATATATATATATAATATATATATATATAATCACAGGTAATAAACTTTGACCATGAACTTTAAACCGATACGATCTCCAGTCACGGCCAGTTAATTTTTTTTAAACTATTTTCCAGGTTTATGGAAATTTATTTTCAGAGGAACTAGCCACAGATATCTAGAGATGGGTCTAAATCCCTTCATATATATATAGAGTCACAGTTGAGGCAATAAATGGATACTTATCACAAGCGATCTCTGGATACCATAAAGTTTAAAGCGATGCGATCTGTTCCCGATTTTCAATTTTAATTTCCAATGTCGGTAAATCCCCCATATATATATATATATATCGTAAAGAACGACGCTTGTATAGGAGAACATTCCGCGCAAGATGAGAAGAGAGAACGAACAAATGAAAAAATGAGGTAACCACCCGGGAATCGAACCCGGGATCTTCCGATTGCCGGTCAGATGTGATAACCATTACACCACGGCCTCACTCGAACAAATGCCGTAATTCTTCTACATACGCGCAGAAACCAATGCCCCAAGGGGGCACCTCCCGCATGCCGTATCTATATATACATTTCAACTGCAAAGAACGCGTCGTTCTTTACGTTATTTATACTGCGTGTTCTTTGCAGTTGAAATGTATATGTATATATATATATATATATATATATATATATATATAATATATATATATATATATATTACAGTAAGGTCGTAAACAGATGTTTATGGTACAACAGCCCTCTCCGTCACGGCCAGTTAATTTTTTTAGAAACTATTTTCCTGTTTTATGGCGAATGTAATTCCCTCATATTATGGGTGTGCCACAGAAAAAGGGTACATTTTAAAAGGCTATAAAATCAACATTTGTCATTTAATTTTAATAAAACTTCTACACAATAAAACATGTATTTATCTATATACAAACAATTTTTCAGACTAAAATATCGAATAATTCAATTCTATCAACATTTAACGAAAGAGTATGATTTTTCTACTTAACATGCAAAAAGTATTAAACCTTTTTAATATTTTTTTCTAAAAATAATTTTTAACGTAAATTTACCTGAAATTATTAAAAAATTGTTTGAAATGCTTTCTTTCCAATTCAATAACTTTTTTTATTCGGCCGCAATTCATCTATGGCTCGATTTACTTCTTCCTGTGGAAGCTCTTCCCATTTTCAAATGATGCTCTCGCGTAAATGAGCGACATCTTTTATCTTAGTCCTGTAGACTCGCTCTGCTAAATTCTCCATATTCCGGACAAGAATAAAAAGTTATTGAAATGGAAGGAAAGCATTTCAAACAATTTTTTTATAATTTCAGGTAAATTTTACATGAAAAATTATTTTTATAAAAAATATTAAAACGGGTTAATAATTTTTGCATGTTAAGTAGAAAAATCATACTCTTTTGTTAAATTTTAATAGAATTTAATTATTTGATATTTTAGTCTGAAAACTTGTTTGCATATAGATAAATACATATGTTTTATTGTGTAGAAGTTTTATTAAAATTAAATGACAAATGTTGATTTTATAGCCTTTTTAAAATGTACCCTTTTTTATGGCAACCCTGTTATACTGGGTGATCCAGATAAATGGGACCCATAAAAAAAAGCCAAATATTCTTAATATTTAATTCCTTTCATAAAAACTATATATCATTCGAAAGAGTAGAGTTACAAGTTTATTATGAAATATTTATTTTTTTAAAATGACTCCTTTCAAATGTGCTCCATTAGTTGCCAAGCATTCCAGTGTTCTCGCTCGTAAGTTCTGCATCACTTTTGCAAGAGTGTGCGGTGGTATGGCCTGTATCTCATTTGTGATGGTGGCCTTCAATTCTTGTAAGGTCGTTGGGTTATTTCTGTAGACCCTACTCTTTAAATATCCCAGAGATAATAATCTAAGGGAGAAAAATCCGGAGACCTTGCGGGCCATTCAACGTCTCCAAATCTTGAGATTAACTCGCCTGGAAACGTTTGACGCAAAACTGCCATGCAGTTCCTCGTGGTATGGCAGGTAGCTCCGTCTTGTTGGAACCAGTGGTTTTCTAGACAAATCTCTTAATTTAGGAATAAGGAAATCGGTCAACATTTTTTCGTAGCGATCACCATTTACAGTGACCGTGTTTCCGGTGGAATCCTCGAAAAAGTACGGCCCTATGATCTGAGATGCAGTAAGCCACACCAAACAGTTACACGCTGACTATGCAACGGGACTTCGGTAATATTCAATGGATTTTCTGTTGCCCAGAAACGACAATTTGTTTGTTTACAGTTCCATTCAAGTGAAAATGGGCTTCGTCTGACATAATCAAAGTTGCTAGAAAATTGGTGGTGTCATTTACCTTCTGTTGGATCCATTGACAGAATTGTCGTCTTCGTGCGAAATCTCCATCGTTTAGTTGTTGCACTGTTTGAATTTTATATGGAAAGAGCATTAAATTTTGCTTGAATATACGGTGTGTTGTTGTTCCATATCCAACTCCCAACAGCTGAGAAGCACGTCTGATGCTTATGTTAGGATTATCCTGTACAATTTCATGAGTTCTGTTAATGATCTCGTCTATCCTTGCTGTGCGCACTCTTCCAGTTGGTTTTCTTTTTCCAATGCTGCCAGTTAGGGAAAAATTTCTGACACACGACGGATTACTTTCTTAGAAGGTGATTTTGACATCTGAAAATTGTCTTGAAAGATCTTTGAGCTGAAACTACACTTCTTCCATGCTCATAATATTGCTCAGTTATGAAACGCAGCTGTTCACAGTCCATGCAGTCATCTTGAAGGGTTAGTTTTAACTAACACTTTTATTTTGTTTTGTATCTTATCTTGTCTTGTATTTTCAAAACCTATACAATCCTGTACAAACTTGTAACTATCCTCTTTCGAATGATGCGTATGATTTTATAAAAGGACTTATACTTTAAGAGTTACAGGGGTTTCTTTGGGTCCATTTCTCTGGATCACCCTTTATATATAATATATATATATATTATATATGGGAATGAACTCAGAATGGTTCCCTGGGTTTTTTATGATACACACAGACTGTGCATGGAACAAGGAACTCTTCTAGGAAAATTAAATCCACTATAGTCCGAATAAGTAATGGTAAATGACAAACACTATAGTTTTTTCTTTTTCATGATGTTAGCCCGACGTGGGAAACGGGTCACTCGCAAAGAGGTCCCAAAAATATAGCTTCCCTCACCAGCTATCTGCAAAGCAGATAGGATCCAGCTTTGGGACATGGATCTAGGGTTTAAAGCAGCCTAGCCCTGCTACATTTAGAACCTCAATATAAGCAAAAGACTCGCTGCCTTCACGTCAGATTGAATACATCAAAGAAAAAGGGGTAACTATTATATTTTTAGCCAAAAACCAAAACTTAAACCTCAACTGGCAGAATTGAGCGTCCCCTTTTCAAGGCACATAACATGTCCGTTTCATGATGGGAATGAACTCAGAATGGTTCCCTGGGTCCCTGAGTTCCCTGATTTGAACCCTAGATCCTGTCCCAAAGCTGGATCCTAACTTCTTTGCAGATAGCTGGTGAGGGAAGCTGTATTTTTGAGACCTCTTTGCGAGTGACCCGTTGCCCACGTCGGGCTAACATCATGAAAAAGAAAAAAACTATAGTGTTTGTCATTTACCATTACTTATTCGGACTATAGTGGATTTAATTTTCCTAGAAGAGTTCCTTGTTTCATGCACGGTCTGTGTGTATCATAAAAGACACAGGGAACCATTATGGGTTCATTCCCATTATATATATATATATATATATACAGTATATATATATATATATATATATATATAAACAGGTATGCCTTAAAAAAGGGTACATTTTAAAAAGTATATAAAATCAACATTTGTCATTTAATTTTAATAAAACTTCTACACAATAAACATATGTATTTATCTAAGGGGTTCCGAAAAACCTTAGCCCCCACCCCCCTTTTGCAGCTTACATGTTTACTTATAGCGAAATAGTTTTTAGTGATTATAAAAATATATAAAATTCTTTATTTATTGCAGGTATTAAAATTACTCTAGCTGATAAAGTGATAATATAGTGGCTTCTCAATTAATTGGTGATTCGGAGAGGCAACGTGTGATAGATCGCATACGAGCAATAACATTTCGGGAAGCTCGTGATGCTGGAGCCACCTTTATAACACGTTCAAGGGTTGCCAAAAAGTTGCGAAGAAGTGAGGACTTCGTCAAAAGAAGTTGGAGTAAAACTTTGGATGAATGTGAAATGGATACAACCAAATCTGGGCGCCCAAATTTTGGAATGGGACGATTTGGCGTCGCTGTTTGGGCGCCGCCGTTTTTATCTGCCCCCTTGACGATTGATTAGGTCCAGTCATGATATTTTCGTTAAAACTAACAAAAATATCACGACTTAATCTAATCAATCGTCACTGCCCGGTTAGGTCAACTGTACGCCCTTGACGATTGGTTAGGTTAAGTCATGATATTTTCGTTAGTTTTAACAAAAATATCACGACTTAACCTAACCATTCGTCAAGGGAGCAGATAACGGAAAAGTACCCGTATTATATATACACCTTATAATACACTGACTCTTTTGCTCGCACCGCCAAAAAAGTAACGAAGGGTCGCGCTTGCTACATTTATCAAACACATACAAATATCCATTATGTGAAAACGTCTGTTTCCCTTTCTTACTTGATATATTTTCAGACATTTATGCTATTAAGGGCAACAACACAACTTATCTGAAAAGACAGACAGCACTTCAGGTTAATAACCAAGTATTACTATTTAATACTTAATACTAATTAACGGCGGCGCCAAACCGGCTCCGCGCCCAAACGGTGGCGCCCAAACGGCGGCGCCAAATCGTACCCGACCGCCCAAATTTGCCACTCTCTCAGGAAACAAAGGACATCATTGAAAGCGGTACGCGTAAGCGGAAAAACAGCTGTGCTAAACTTTCTAGAGAGATCGAAGTGTTGAGAGGAAAGATCGTTAGTGGTGAGATCATTCGACTGTACCGTCATAGAAAAGGTTTAAAGCCTTGGCATGAACTTCCAAAGCCAAGAAAAACTCAACTTAACATCGATGACAGAATGTGTTTGCCCATTATCTTGAAGATTGGGATGTGGATGATTTCATGCATTTAGCTGTCACCGATGAATTTTTTTGTTTACGTAACACGTCGGCCTAACTACAAAATGACCGAGTGTGGGCCACAACACCAGATGAAATCGATGACAATGAACATTATCGCGAATTATTAAAAAGTCCAGACTGTGTGGTGTGTTTGTTTTGTTCACTGCAAAGAAGCTCATGTGGGTGCTGAAGCCAAATGGTCAGAGTTGGGATGGACAGTATTTTCGTGATATTATTCTATCCAGCATGTCATTCCTTTTTAAGAAACCCAAACAATGTTATGGATGTCGATCAGGTCACACTTCTGCACGATAAGGTCCCCTGCTTTAAGGCATTAGCTACCCAACAGTTGTTGCGGAACCATGAGATCGATTTCTTTGGAAATGAAGAATGGCCAGGAAATTCTCCTGACCTGAACGTCTGTGAACACATTGGATCAGTTATAAAGGACAAGGTTGAATGTCTCTTGTTTCAAGAACCTGCAGCAAATCGATTTTCGAAGGATACAATGACGCAACACATTGAAACTGTTTTAGCAAATTTGCGTAACGATCAAGATCTATTCACGTCACTTTGGCAAGCTACCCAAAGCGAATTCAGGCTGTTTGGAAGCCAATGGCGGGAACACCAAGTTTTAATTGTTTCTCATTAAATGCAGGATTAAATTCTCTTTCGTAAGGTGTTTAGTTTTACTGTACCTCTAATGGTTTAGACCATGGGCGGGGGGGCTAAGGTTTATTGGAGCCCCGTATATGCAAACAAGTTTTCAGACTAAAATATCAAATAATTAAATTTTATCAACATTTAACGAAAGAGTATGATTTTTCTACTTAACATGCAAAAAATATTAAACCTTTTTAATATTTTTATAAAAATAATTTTTAACGTAAAATTTACCTGAAATTATAAAAAAAATTGTTTGAAATGCTTTCCTTCCATTTCAATAACTTTTTTATTCTTGGCCGGAATATGGGAGAACTTAGCAGAGCGAGTCTACAGGACTAGGATAAAAGATGTCGCTCATTTACGCGAGAGCATCATTTGAAAATGGGAAGAGCTTCCACAGGAACAAGTAAATCGAGCCATAGATGAATTCCGGCCAAAGAATAAAAAAAGTTATTGAATTGGAAAGAAAGCATTTCAAACAATTTTTTTAATAATTTCAGGTAAATTTTACGTTAAAAATGATTTTTAGAAAAAAATATTAAAAAGGTTTAATACTTTTTGCATGTTAAGTAGAAAAATCATACTCCTTCGTTAAATGTTGATAGAATTTAATTACTTGATATTTTAGTCTGAAAACTTGTTTGCATATAGATAAATACATATGCTTTATTTTATGTGTAGAAGTTTTATTAAATTAAATGACAAATGTTGATTTTATAGCCTTTTTAAAATGTACCCTTTTTTATGGCACACTGTTATATATATATATATATATATATATATTATATATATATAGATATATATATATATGGGAATGAACTCAGAATGGTTCCCTGGGTTTTTTTATGATACACACAGACCGTGCATTAGGGTGTGTCAATTTTGTCAACTTTTTTTAAATCAAGTTTGGTAGTGAAAATATAATGTTTTTTCATGTCAAAACTTGAAATTGGCCAACCAAAATGAAATAAAATAACCCTTACCTACATCAATTTTACCTTAAAGTTTCAGAAATTAACTCTTTTACTAAATAATAGGACATAAATTGATTAACTACTCATCTGTAACAGAATTATCCCACTGATCGCATATGGAGTGTTTTCAAGGTCAGATAGTTGTTGTACAATGTACAAGTCACAACATGAATAGAACTGTCCCTCACTCTCAGTCCTCAGTTGCCTCTTAGATGTCATAGACGGTGGTTTGCTGTTATTGCTCTTGTACCTACTTCATAATTATTCTATTAGACGAATACTACAGTTTAACTGTAAGTATGGATTATTGATTATTACAATTATTTATTATTATCATATTCTTCTGTCTAATTATGTTGTAATCCCATGAAATATTTTTTTATTGAATTTTAGAACATCGAATGACTAAACTTTGAAACATCGTAATTGATATAAAATACTTAAATGTTTTTCTTTCTTTCAGATATTCCTAAGATGCCAAATTGAAGACAAGAGGTCAATCGTCATGCCACTTGAGCCTGTTAGTCGGTACAGGCAAGGAGCTTCCCGTATCAGAACTACCAA
Organism: Bathynomus jamesi; assembly: GCA_023014485.1. Lineage (NCBI taxonomy): Eukaryota > Metazoa > Arthropoda > Malacostraca > Isopoda > Cirolanidae > Bathynomus > Bathynomus jamesi. The sequence goes on along the minus strand of JAJOZX010000772.1, from coordinate 50,547 downwards.
CAGTGCGAGACATGCTGAGACTAGGGTTACTCCTTCGTGAACAAAATACAAAGGATAGAAGGAACTACACAGAGAAAGAGCTCATAAGGGACATGATTTCCCCTCTTCTGCATCAGTGGAAAAAAGCTAATGTGTTATTCAAACCACCTGTACTCAATCAGTATAGAACTATTGAGCTAAAATTAACAAAGCTGTGGCACAAAGCAGTTGAGACATCACTTGGTAAAGGAAAACTAGCAAAAAAAATAAATTTCTGCACACAATTGATACTTTCTTGACATTTTTAGCTGCCAGTGTTCCATAGAGTTGTGTTCTGAAGCCAATTGTTCTCCCTCATGCAGAAGAGAACCTCACCCTCACATTGATTGTCGCTGTCCTCGTGAGAAGAAGATCCCTGTTTGGAGCAGGCTTTCATAAAGGCGCAGAGAACAAAGGCAGGAGGCCAAGGAAGTATGCAGATTGGTTCGGCAGATTATCAGAAACCAAAAAACAGATTGTTATTGCTAAGAAAAAGAGAAAATCCGAGAGGGGGAAGAAAAGAAGATTAAAGAAGCCACCCAAAGAGATGAAGAGCTCTATCAAGAGGTTTCTCACTTCTTGAAAGCTCTTCAGATGAACAGAAAGAAGCAACATCAGATGATAGCTCCAAAATGCCATCTGAACCTTCGCCGAAGAGAATGAAATACAACACTAAAGACATCTCAAACATTGCCCTTGCCAGTATTCGCCACCATTCGGGGCTACGAGAGACTGCAGAGATTGCCACTGCCGCTTGGATAGATGCAGGCCTCATCAGCCGAGAGGATACATCCTTAGTGATATATCATAATAAGATAAGAAGAGCACAAGAAAAAATAATGAAGGAAATATCTGATCAGCATGAAAAAGATTTGAAGGAGGAAGGTCTCTCTTGCCTTTTGTTTGATGGAAGAAGAGATGACACAAAAGTTCTCCTAGAGGTAGATGGAATGGACAGAAAGTTTCCCGGTCTCATCAAAGAAGAAAACTACTCTGTGTGTTCCGAACCTGGTGGCCGCTATTTGTTTCACTTTGTTCCTGAAACAGAAGTAGAAGGCAAGAAACATGCAGGGGCAATTGCTGATCAAATAATATGTTGGCTTCAAGAAAGAAGACTTGACAGTTCACTGCAGGCCGTTGGTGGAGACTCAACTGCGGTGAACACTGGATCGCAGGGCGGTGTTATGACGCATTTGGAGAAAAAAACTTGGAATAAGGCTTGTTTGGATTGTATGTGATTTGCACACAGGGGAACTACCTCTTCGTCGTCTCATCCAGGAACTTGATGGTCCTACAAAGAGCAACAACAAGTGGTCAGGCCCCCTTGGCAACATGCTAGATGAAGCAACGGAATTAGAAATAAATACAAAATTTCCAAAGGTCGAAGTAGGCCCTCCCCTTCCAGTGTTGTCTGAAGAAGTTATCAAAGACCTCAGCACGGATCAATCTTACGCTTATCGTATTTTTCAAGCAATCAGATCAGGAGAGTTGCCTCAAAATCTGGCTCTCTTGGAGATTGGACCCGTAAGTCACAGTCGTTGGTTAACTACAGCGATTCGTTTCTGCAGGATTTGGGTTTCCAAACATGCACTGAAGGGCAAAATGCTACAGAATTTGATGTTGATTGTTGAATTTATTATTGGGTTTTATCTTCCTCACTGATTCAATGTAAAACTTAATCCAATGTAGATGGAGGAGCCCAACCACATCTTGTTTCAATTACAGCTACTGAGAACCCAAAGGAAAGTAGTGGTGGACATCGTGTGACCTGTGGTGAGAAGGTCCGCTTGGTATGCTAGGCCAGAGGCAGTTTGCAAGCAATACTCTGCAGCCAGTGTACCAAAGAGCGAACTGAGGCTGTGGAAATCATTCTAAAGCTTAGAGGAACATCACTAGATGATGACCAGCTGGGAGACTGCTCTGTTCAGACAAGGAAGGTACCTCCGATAAACGTCAATGCCACGAAATTGTCAGAATTAGTTAACTTGAGTTCGGAAGTTTTGGAGCCACCACTGACAACATGTATAACAAACAAAGCTTTAACACAACTTAAAGAGGCCCCAGTGCAAGTGCCAAAATGGCCTTCTCACACTCAGAGTGTGGAGAGATGTGTGAAAATGGTCACAGAAGCAGCTAGTCAAGTTTACAGTCACGAGAGGCGAGAAGGCTACATCAAAGCGCAAGTAGCAAGCCGAATGCTGATGTCAAGGAACCGCAGCAAAAAGGACATGACTGCATTGGTTACTTTCAAATAAAGACTCTGAATGATATTTTATTGCCACTTTAAATGTTGATAGGATGTTTGCGCACATTTGTTATTTTGTTACGAATTTACGGAAAAATGGAATTTTTGAATTAAAATTGATGTAGGTAGGAGTTATTTTTTACTGTTTTTGAAGCAAGGATATTATTTTGTATGCCAAATGATTACATTAAATTGCTACCAAATAACATGATTTTCAATTTAGTCATTTCACCCCCAAAATTGACACACCCTACCGTGCATGGAACAAGGAACTCTTCTAGGAAAATTAAATCCACTATAGTTCGAATAAATAATGGTAAATGACAAACACTATAGTTTTTTTCTTTTTCATGATGTTAGCCCGACGTGGGCAACGGGTCACTCGCAAAGAGGTCCCAAAAATATAGCTTCCCTCACCAGCTATCTGCAAAGAAGTTAGGATCCAGCTTTGGGAGAGGATCTAGGGTTCAAAGCAGGGAACCCTCGGACCCAGGGAACCATTCTGAGTTCATTCCCATCATGAAACGGACATGTTATGTGCCTTGAAAAGTGGACGCTCAATTCTGCCAGTTGCGGTTTAAGTTTTGGTTTTTGGCTAAAAATATAATAGTTAGCCCTTTTTCTTTGATGTATTCAATCTGACGTGAAGGCAGCGAGTCTTTTGCTTATATTGAGGTTCTAAATGTAGGGAGGCTAGGCTGCTTTAAACCCTAGATCCTGTCCCAAAGCTGGATCCTAGCTGGTGAGGGAAGCTATATTTTGGACCTATTTGCGAGTGACCGTTGCCCACGTCGGGTTAACATCATGAAAAAGAAAAAAACTATAGTGTTTGTCATTTACCATACTTATTCGGACTATAGTGGATTTAATTTTCTTAGAAGAGTTCCTTGTTCCATGCACGGTCTGTGCGTATCATAATATATATATATATATATATATATATATATATATATATATATCAGCGCAGGTAAGGTAATAAAAGGGTGTTTATTTTCCCTTCAAATTAATTTCTCTTCCCCCACCCATCTCATCGGCGCCCCAGAAAAACAAGTTTTATTTTCCAAACATAGCGTCTCTCTCTCTCTCTCTCTACGCTTCTGGAAGAAATCTATGGCATGGGTATGTTATATCTGACACGCCCCAGATTTCACGGGACAGCCAATTACAACCCAGTGGGCGGAGCCCCATGACCTCTGGTTGGTGGATGGCAGCACTCACACGTTAAGTCCACCCAAATTTCACCGACGGCCAATAGGAAACTCGTGATTCGGCTATTGTGGGTGTTTACAATTCGGATAGTGTATCTAAAAGGGGGCCTTTTCAGCTGGAATCCACATCAGTTGCATTTATCAACGAGTACTACAGAAATATCTCGTCATGATTCATTCACAGCAGCTTTACATCTCCCCGGAATTGTTTGAAGATGGAGATTTCTATGCAGCGGCTGCGCTCCACCTTTTCGCAGTGGCAGACCGGAACGCCCTACTTTCAACGCAATCCATTGCAGAAATTTATGACGGCAAGAAAGAATCGACCATTGGAGACGACATTAAAATGTAAGTAATTAATTTAATTTGCGATTCGGGCTTTATACTTCGGTTCATTCAGTGCCGGTGTTAGTTAATTTATAAAAACCCTGAATAAATGCGTTTGGAAAAATAGTTTGTGATTTAAGCGGAAGGCCGGGCTATGTATGTATAACGTTTCATTCAGTGCCAGTGTTAGTTAATTTATAAAAAGCCATAATAAATGCGTTTTGAAAAAAAAGTTTGTAATTTAAGCGGAAGGCCGGGGTATGTATATTTATCGTTTCATTCAGTGCAAGTGTTATAATTTATAAAAATTTGTAATAAAGCGAGGTGAAAGGATGTCTGTCCAGGAGTCGAGACTCGGTGCCGGCAGACGATACGTAGCACACCCAGCTAATCTTCCTTCCTGATAACGTCATTTAAAGAGTGGATTTATTATACGATGAATGTAGGATTTGAAAGTGAAATTTTATTACACCTTGTTACTTAAAAAATTTATAGAAAGTTCTACAGGTAAGGTTTTAGAATTACCAAAACTTTAAAGAATTGCCTGCGGTCCAGGGTTCGAGACCCGGTGCTGGCAGATGATGCGTAACACATCCAGCTCATCTTACTTTTGAGCCCTGTTACGATATCTGCCTTGTGATTATTATTTGCCCGGCACTCTAATCGCCATTTTCTCTTATTGTAACTCTCTCTTCCCATATATATATATATATATATATATAGGGTGAACCAAATGTAGGTGGACAGTAAATGATAACGTTTATTTTGAGAATACATATTTAATTTTTTTGTATACTATAATACAAAATAAAATTTAAATAAATTTAGTTATAATATTTAATATAATAAAACACAAACACCATAGTTATAATGAACACCATAGTTATAATATAATATAACACAAACCGTATTCAACCTACTGTCCACCTACTTTTGGTTCACCGTGTATATATATATATTGATGTATGTGTTAACAACTGCGCTCGTTACTAGATGCCGGCAGATGATGCGTAGCATACCTAACAAATCTTACTTTTGAAACCTGTCAGGATATCTGCTTTGTGATTATAATTTGCCAGGCATCCTAATCGGCATTTTCTCTTATTGTAACTCTTTAATTACACTTTAATTTAATTTAACTTTCAATAAAAAAGATTCACTATGAACTAATCATGTTAATTTCTCCTTAAAGGACCGATGCGGAACTTGATCATGTTATAGCTACTTTTTGCGACAGTTTTGATGAAAGGCAAATAAATGACGACGACTTGGAGGCTTTACCGCGCAGCCAATCCAGTGACCTGAATACCGAGGTCAAGGTATTGGCTCACATTCGGTCCAACGAATGCCAGGTCATCGAGGAACTAATGTAAGTTTTTTGTGGTTAAGAGTGTATGTGGGAGACTGCTTTTTAATACATGCTCGATGTGTTGCGTTCCGTTATTCTTTGGCTGGTCATCTCTAACGTCGGGCCCAGGTCCTATGTCGCCATGCTCATCGTTGCTCGCGCTGTGCCTAATAACCACGGGGAGCTCTGTCGGATTCTTATAATCTTCGTACTCATGAAGAAATTTCTGCAGAGCCTCTTGGTACAAGATCCTTTTCTCATCAGGTGACTTTTCACTGTTTAATAGGGCTAACAATTCGCTTTCCATTCTTTTAAGCCTACTTTTACGGGGTTCTAGAACCGTGTCTGGATTCTTTGAACTTTGCAGTGAAGCATACACCTCGTGCGGAATCACTACCACTTTCTTCATTATATTAATCTAGTCAGTAAAGGTCCCAAAACTGAAAATAAGATGGGGAGGAATGATCCCCCTCTTTGTACAATAATTCGCTTTTTCTTCCCCACAGTTTGACTTTTACGAGCGAGCGCACGTATTATGTTCTTGTAACGACGTAAGCGAGCCTTCTGAGGGGGTTTCATTGGCACATTACATTTTATAACATTAAGACAGATTTCACAGATGCATTTTAAAAAGTCGGAGTCGATATTTTTAACAAACATCTGCTGCAGTGCCCGGGGCAATCGTTGATAGATTTTTATTAATTCACGATATTTCTTCAGCCTATTTGTCATTCTGGAATATACACCGTTTCAGGCTCGTTTGGGAATATATTCGTTCTTAGAAGCACCCTAAACGTGTTTCGCGGGTGAAGGTCACAAAGCAAATATCCGTAACGCTGACTTGTGGCTTCTTTATAAACCTCCAAAAACTCCTTACGCTGATTCGGGAACATTTGATTGGCTAATACCCCAATTTGTGACACATCTCTACGTTGTGCGAATAAGACTAGATATTGTGTATTTAATGATACAGCGCGCATGTATCTATTTTTGAAAAATAGATTCCGATTGATGAAGAATACGCTTATGTTAAGATGGTGGGAGAATACTGAAAATGTCTCGGCAAACGTTTTATCCATTTCCAACATGAGATCGTCAATTACAATGACTGTATGCTCATTACACTTTAACGAATTAACGTCCTATACATCTTTGTGGAACAAAATATCATCTTGGCACTCGTTGAACAGTGAGTGATACGTCGAATAACACCATATTACTTTATGCACAAATTTTGAGAACATCTCCCCTTTATCTTTAATGATTTTAAGCATAAATACACTTTTACCACATCCTGTAGGGCCAGATATAATACATGTGGAGTAGCTTGTGAACCTGAATTTTTCTACAGATTCCATCTCTAACACGTCACACCCCTAAGTTGGTCATTTACAAAATATTACAAAATTTAACTGCTGCTCCTTATATTCTTGTTTTTCTTCTTCAACAGAACGTGAATGACGACGATGTACAGTCCCCCATCATTGGTATCACAGGTGAACCCGATGACAGTTTAGCTACAGACTCCACCCACGCTGACGAACCCTCACCAGCGATACCTGTAGCATGCAACAATTCAAAGCGGAAGCATGATGAAGAACCCTCCCCGTCAGGTATAAAGCGGAACAGGATTGCGCCGGTTGTTAGACCCCCAGTAATAGAGTCCCAACCCTCTACGTATTACGACACAACCCCCACAATAGTACCTTCTTCAAATATGCCCCATTATTCTTGCTCAGTTCTGGGTACTTCCTCCACACCAGCAGCAGCAGCTTCTCTTACTGTGAAGGAAGGTATAACATTCGAGTTGGTGCGTACCGCTATCCCCACCCCTGCCCTGACTAGAAATCGGTACGTGGTCAGGGTTGACCCTGGATCCATGTATAGCAACGGTGTTGGACTGCGACGCGTAGTTGAACGTATTGTGGAGTTTGCCCTTCAGAACCGCGACGAACGTGAAGTCCGGACGAGGTTGTCCTTCAGGTTCGGGTCAGATGACGGGGATGTAGATGATTTTTGGGTAGTAATACCGTTCAGACGCTTGGCAGCTGTAGACATAGAATATATCTTGGGTCGTATAATGCAGGCCTCTCAAAGTAGTAGTACAGCCTTCAATATGGACAACTTCATGGTAGATATTGACAGAGTATTCCGGGTTGCGGGTCATAGTGCCACACCTTATACTCTTAATTTCAATTCTCATCTATTTACAGAAAGCATTTAAACGTCGATCGTGGTTGCGGCTTTATAGCAATAGTCTTAGCTCATATGTTCACTGTACTAAATACAATCGCGTATAATATCTGGCACCTACGGTTGTGCAGCGTGCCCGTAAACTGGCTTCAGATTGTAAGCTTGAGTTTGAGTGTAATATGGGTCCTGAAGAGCTGAGAAGGGTCGAGCAGGAAATGAATGTTCGTATAGTTGTATTTGGAATGGATGATCGTCGTAGGACTGTGTATGTTTTTAAAAGCTGTGTGAGAGATCGTACAAGACCTCTACTTATTTTAGGATTGTCAGGAACATCGTATCTCCCCATCCGTAATATAAGGACTCTCTACGCTAGTTATGATAAAAGTCGAAAATATGGAAGGCATCATGATTTGTGTAAGGGATGTCTCGAGTTTGCGGATGATATAGTGAAACATTGTAAGGAGTGCTACATGGTATGTGAGCAGTGTAAAAGCCCCAAATGTGAAAGTCGTGTAGTTGAAGCTGAGAAGAGGGAATGTAATGTGTGTAGACGTACATTTTTCAATAATAAATGCTTTGAGCTCCATAAATCAATTGGCACTTGCAGGAAAATGAGAATCTGTGAATGTGGCATGTTTCATATGATGGATAATTGGGGTAAGTTTGTGCATAAATGCGATGAAATTCACTGTTCTACATGTCATGAAAAATATAAGGCGGATGGAGTGAAGCATGTATGTTATATGAAAGATGCTAAGCCTAAAAATAGCCCTTGTATAACCGTGTACTACGATATAGAAACATACACGAACGCTGAAACCAAAGAGGTTATTCCACATTTACTCGTAAGTCAGACTATCTGTGATGAGTGCATGGATGTCGAGTGTGATGAGTGTCACAAATGTGGTAAACGGACAAACGTTTTTAAAACGATGCACACGACAGCCCTGTGAAACTCTTTGTATCCTATATTGTCAAGTTAGCGGACAAGAAAAAAATGATGTATATTCTTGCCATAACGGAGCAAAATTTGACACACAGTTCCTTTATAAGGAGTTGCTTGAACACGAGTCATCGGAGATATTTACAGGTGACCCTTGAAAAGAGGCAACAAACTAATACAAATGCAGATAAGAGGTAATGTTCAGTTTAAAGACACCCTGCTGTTCACACCTTGTAAATTAGCAAGCTACCCAAGGTCATGGGCGTAGCCGCTGAAGTTTCAAAAGGGTATTTCCCTTACACTTTCCTCACTAACGAAACTTTAAACTACGTAGGACTCCTCCCCAAACATTACTTTAACTACACCAGCATGAGTGATAGTGAGCGTGAAGATTTTGACCGCTACTACAACAGTTTTAATGAAACTAGTCCATACAATATAGCTGATGAATGTGAGCGTTATTGCGTGAATGATGTGCGCGTGCTTAGAGTATGTTTCCAGGCCTTTAGAAGGATGTACATAGCCCGTTTCAAATGCGATCCAGTGCAATCACGATCGCTAAAGACACCTTAGCGTCATTCACAGAAACAACCCCGCAGTTATGGGCACAAGGCTATTTACTGGCTCATACACCTACAGCAACAGACCGGGGTATACATAAAACAGCCCGCAACACGGGGAAGTACCCATTAAGGTCAATGGTCGTGTTTTTTGGGTTGATGGTCTAAGTGAGGATCCAACCACTGGTGAGAAGACTGTGTACTCCTTTAACGGCTGCTGGTGGCATGGATGCCCACGCCCTGAGTGTGCCGTCACAGGGGACCTCCATGGAAGATCCCCCGCCGACAGCCTCGCATGGACCCGTAACCGCGATCAACTTATAGGCTCCCAGTTCACTCACAAGATCGTGTGGGAGCATGAGTATGATGCACGGATGGAAACAGATGAGCCAGTACCGTGAAGAAATAAGGGCCATCAAACGTTCAATGGTGTTGGACCCCCTCAAATGCGGTGACAGCTTGTTTGGAGGGCGTACAAACCCATTCAAGCTATACTTTCCGCCTACGGAGGGCGTGAAACTCCATTACTACGACTTCTGTTCTTTATATCCCTACGTGATGAAGAACAATCCGTACCCGTAGGTGCACCTGAAAAACTGGTGGGCCCCGCCATGCCAACCATCGAGGAGTTCTCAGCTAACTTGAGTGAGCGCTACTTTGGACTCTCTTTCGTAGACGTGCTCCCCTCGCGATTTATGGATGCCGATCTTACCCGTCGTTATAGATCACAAGCTCATGTTTCCCCTGTGCGTGAAGTGCGCAGAGGAGAACAAGGGATTGTAATCATACAACCAATCAGCGTAAGATCAGAGGTGTATATACAAGCCCTGAGCTGGACCTAGCCGTTCGCCATGGTACAGAATATTGAAGATACATGAGGTGTGGAGGTTTCAGAAGCTACCCAACCTTTTCACGCCATATATAAACGCTTTTTTGAAGGATAAGGTAGAAGCATCGGGTATCCGCGAGGAGTTGATACCGAAGATGAAAAACGGCTTATATTCAGCGTTACCGTGCCCATGAAGGTATACAGCTTGACCGTTCCCAAATTGTTAAGAATCCTGGCAAGCGCTTTAGTGCAAAGTTGTGTCTAAACAGTCTTTGGGGAAATTTGCACAGAATACTGGCAAAGGGAACGTTCATTTGGCACAAAGTTATAGTGAAGTCTGGGATTATGCCAACGCTCCCGATAAAGAGGTTATGGAGATCGTGAATGTAGGTAATACTTACATAATAAAGTACATCACCGAACTGGCCACAGATACCTCACGGGTTACAAACATACCTGTAGCCAGCTTCACAACGGCCTACCCGCATCAAGCTTTGGGGACTACTGCACTCTCTTGGGCGGAGGGTGCTGTACGCTGACACAGATAGCGTAATATTCACAGCGAGGGAGGGTGAATACATGCCTGCTATTGGGGAATTCCTCGGAGAGTTAACTGACGAGATCAAGGATGAGTATGGTGATGGTGCATACGCTGACTCATTTGTATCAACAGGGCCAAAAACTTATGGGGTACGGGTGAGGGTGGGGAGGATATGAAATATATCGTGAAGGCTAAGGGTATCACGCTTAACCATGCGAACCGACGAGTCGTTAACTTTGACTCGTTGAAGGATCTAGTGTGCTTGGAAGATGAGGCAACCATCCACCCCAACTGACTGTGGGACCCACAATTTTCGGGCGCAGAAACTGGGGTGTGTGAAGGAACTTAGGGGCACGAAGGTATGCCGTAACACCTATAGGAAACGTTACCAGGTGCCTGGTACCTATGATACCGTACCCTTTGGATACCTTAATCCTTGATTGGATACTATATATTGTATATATATATATATATATATATATATATATATATATTATATGTGTGTGTGTGTGTATTGTTAACGATATGTTTATTTATTACGTATATTTGTTTCAATTAGGGTTTCATTTTCTCCTTTGCGTGCATGCGTGTGTATAATCCTAAGCTCCGCCCACTGTAAGATCGGTCACATGACTCCTGCCACGACCTGATCATATCTCTATCCCTGCGTGCTCAGTTGGCCGCTGCAAACCCTGGAGCTCAGACGCGTTTTCTCACGTAGACGAAAAATAGTGATGGCTACTTTTGATATTGCGTGTTCGACGTTTATGAAGTGTTATTCGGTAAAGTCGGAAGACGGAAGATGTGGTGAATACCACTACATTCATTTGAGACTTTTAAGGATACATTGAATCGCGCGAGGGAACAAGATGTTCAAATACTCTATGAATATTCTGGCGAGAGTATTGCCGGATTTCGCGGCACAAACGATGTAATGGACTACGTTGTAGGGCTAAACTGTATAAAAGCGTACACATACCGTGAGGTAAAAGAAACGGCGCTTGCAGAAGAGAAGCAACGGCCATGGATAATGTGTCTTGTTGATGAGTAGTGTTACAGGCGGTATTATGTCATGCTGCATCATACTGAGTACGCGTATCCTGCGGCTGAGAATGTAAACCTTGTCATCATGGACAATCTAAAGTACTTTTACCACTACATTCATATATATCATGACGAGGTTCGCAGTGAGGTTGTGGCTAAAGGCCTGTGTGAGTTTTTCATAGAATTTAGAGACGAGTATCGATTGTTAAACAAAAAGGATAAATATGGTAACATGTTTCTCTCAAATAGTGCACCGGTTTGTGAATAAAATATGTTTTCGTTCGTGAAATTCCCCCTAAGCGAAAATGTCTGGTGCGTATTCTGGGGAGTGGGAGCGATAAAACATTAAAACCGATATTGCTTCATGTATCGGAAAATTTCTCAAAACACCTACCCAGTATAATGGGATACAAGTATTCACGTCGGAACAGCGCCGTACACGTTTCATCAGCTTATGGTGTGACTCGCTCTTCCCGTCGAGCCGATCTGCCCACCTGTGGCTCATAGTCATCTCAGAGCTTGAACCGACTGGACGTGCACTCCTCGAATACGATGGAACTTCCTTTGAGAAGCATTCTCAATGCCTCGTACGATGTGTCCTTGACGAAGTCACTGCGCGTGTTCAGGCGTGAAACCGGTACCATTAACAATGTACTTGAAACGATTTGCAGGCAAGCAAACTCTGGTAAACATAATGTTATTTATTTAAGTGTTGAGGAGATGAATAGAGTCTTCATGATAGTTGAGAAGTAGGGTGAGGACCGTTATAAAATACCTGCAGGTGTAGGTACAAGAAGAGAACAGATTAGTGATGCCCCGTTATATGCCGTTGTTTATACGTTGTGTATAAATAACGATCAGCCATGCATTGATATACGCGAAACCAATTCATCCTCGACAGAATGTTTGAAATCGTCGGATTCCGCAAGCTGAAGCCTATATTAGACGCGCGTGTTACGGATATGATTTACTTTGACACGGTTCTTGAATACGCATACACCGCTCCGCTCGACGGATTTATCGAATGCAGGAATGAACAAGGCGAGAATGGTCTAGTGCTGGGTGCTTACTTAAAAGGTTCAAAGGACTTGAGCGGTACAGGGCAGAGCTCGCCTACACTGTTCACCCTGAAGAGTTGTATCTCTATAAACTACGTTCCAAATTATTAAGCAGATTGCATTTTCTCCAATGTTTTCAAAAGTTTTTCACCGATTTCAATGAAATTTATAGTAAATAATTACTATATATAGCACTGATGGTATTCATTTCGATAAAATATTTTGATAATTAAAATATTTATCTCTTTTTATTGAAAAATATGTAAAATATGATGTTCCGAATTATTAAGTAAGTATTCTATTTACAGATCTAAATGGTGAAAATGGGTAAGAAGAAGGATTTAACACCAACTGAGAAAAGAAAAATAGTCAAGTTACTCGCTGAAAATATAAAATATATTGAAATTGCGAAGCAGTTTGGCAGGGCTTATCGAACTGTAACAAGTTTGTAGCGGAGGGTACCAAACTGAGGCAGCGAAGTGATAAAGGAGCTATAAGAAAAGTGACAAGGCGGCAGATATCTGTAATCAAGCGCAAAGTTGCAAAGCATCCATTGTCCTCAAGTAAAGAGGTTTTTGAGCAGCCTGGCATACATAATGTACCAAGAACATTTCGATGTGGAATCCTCCAAACAATTGGCAAGACGTGTAAACCTACGATTTAGTCACCATTAACACCCAGGCACAAGAAGCAGCGTGTTGAATGGGCGCGTCAGTTCTGAAAACAGATTTTAATACTGTATTGTTCACCGATGAATGAAAAGCAACCTTTAAGGGACTTGATCTTTGGTCAAGAAGATGGATTGCTGAGAGCCAATTTCTACCATCGAGATTAAGACGCCAACAAGGTGGAGGTGGTGTCATGTTTTAGGCAGGATTGATAGGCAATGAAGTAGCTGTCCCATACAGAGTGCCTGATGGTGTAAAAATGAATGCCCAGTCTTACACATAGTTTCTAAAAAAAAAACTCATTCCATGGTAGAGATTGACCCTTAGCAATCCTTAGCAAAATGGTACAGGGCGTGGGGGATTAATTCAATTAGCGTCATGTAAAACAACCATTAATAACAAAAAGATATTCGCAAATACATACAAGTTCTTCAAATAGCATGTGCCCTTCATCAATAGAAAAATAGTTATTTGTTTACATGCAACACTCGATTTACACGTAGATTTAGCGAAAATATTGAATTCTCACAAAAACAATAAGCATGCTTACGGTATCTATTTACTTTAAATAAACTATTATGTTAAACGGAAAATGTAGCTCAGGACCACACCTCCGATAGAGCCGAATACCAGAGTTTTAGGTTATGCAGAATGATCATTTCGGGCGGAAACAAATCCCTGGGTACCCATGATACCAACTTACATTTCTTTACGTGTCAGTTAATATAAAAATGCTCTCTCTCTCTCTCTCTCTCTCTCTCTCTCTCTCTCACTGACGAGGCTGCGCCGCCTTCTAACCCGGGGCTCATTCAGGATAGGATTGCTGCCGTGGAAAGGCGGTCCAGCGATGGAATGGACAGATCTCGGGACCGCGGAGAAACGGTAGAGGTGCAACCTGGGGCCAGGGTCCTAAATCAGTGTCAGGAATCGCCAGCGACCCACGTGGAATGCTTGGAACCGCGGCGTGAGGTGGAGGGCGCAAAGAAGGGGCTGATAGAAAAGGGTGGGAAGGGGTCGATAGAGAAGGGGGAAGGGGCCGATGAAGAAAAAGGGTGGGAAGGGGCCTACTGATGGCCCAAAGAAACCGAAGGATGTAGCTACCGGTCGGGGTGGGTCGGGTGGTGTAACTGCGTGTATGGGTGGCGACGGGTTTCGAAAGGTCTCGGGCAAGAAGGCTGCGAAGCCGAAGCCTGAGACCCCAGTTGCCCCTGTCAGGACCTCTAACCGCTTTAGTCTCCTGTGCTCGAAGGAGGAAGACACCGTTTTGATTGGGGACTCGCAGATCAGGGGCCAGGAGAAGTACTTTGCTTCTGCAAACCGGGATGGGAGGAAGGTAAGGTGCTTACCTGGGCGGGGAACGGCACACTTAAGGAGGGAGGTAGAGAAGGTGCGCGTAGCTAGTCGGAGGACTGCGATCGTTGTCCACGCTGGTGGCAACGACCTGTTCCTCAAAGGCGGTAGGGTAGGTCTTTCAGAAGGGATCATCACCGAGATCATGTCTCTTGCGGATGATCTAAAACTTAAGACAGACAGGGGAATGTTAATGGGTATTTTACTGCGAATGAATGCCAGTGACCACGCCCTCAGTAAGGTCATTGGCATCAACGAGAGGGTGCAAGACTTGTGCGTCCCGCTGGGCGTGAGGTTTATTGACCCCTTCGACGCATTTTCGGGTAGGTGGGACCTTTACCAGAGGGATGGTGTCCACCTCAATAACAAGGGTAAAGGTGTGCTAGGCGCGCTGCTCGACCGGAACCTATACGAATGGTGAGGGTCGAGCCGGGGAGAGATGATGGGCCCCCACCGGGAGGGATGATGATGATGAGCCGGTGGCGGACGTACCTTCAACTGAAGGGTGCGTCCAGGTACAGGTGGGTGACCCTCCTTCCATGTTGGAGGGGGCTCAGGCTCCTGCGGAAGTTGCCTCCTCGTTAGTGAGGGGCTCTTCAACTCCCGACAGCCCTGGCTGTTCGGGAAACGGGTCGTGCTAGGGGCGGTCAGAACAGGGAAGGCTCCCTCCGTGCAATGCTTTTTAATGCTAGGTCGATAGGAACAAGTTTTGCGAGCTACGGGCGCTCTTAGCATCAGAATACCAGGATATCGTTGCTATCACCGAGTCCTGGATTCATACTGATCGTAGGGACTACGTTGGGGAGTTCGAAATTCCCGGGTATAGAATGTTTCGAAAGACCGCACCCGTGGGGAGGGGGGTGGGGTACTAATATACGTCAGAGACACGTTGAGTCCGGTTGACTGCCAGTTCCGGTCGGAACGGGAGCTGCTTGGCGTCGATCTGAACGTGGGAGGGACGAACTATAGGTTAATCTTGGTGTACAGACCTCCGCATCTCCTCCTCGAGGAGGATACAGCCCTGTACACCGAACTCAGTAGCCTGCTAGGGGATAGGGTGTGTGTAGTTTTAGGAGACTTCAACTGTCGCGGCATAAAGTGGGAAAACAGGACTGCTGATGCTGAAGGGAGGAGGCTAGTTGACTTTGCTGATGAGAACTTCCTCACTCAGTGGGTCAACGAGCCTACACGAGGCGAAAGCGTTCTAGACTTAGTATTCACGACCGAAGACAACCTCGTCACTGGCCTCACCGTTGACGAATCGTTGGGCGGGAGTGATCACGGTCTTATTAGGTTCCGTGTGTGCGTCCCTCGGGTGAAGCGTAGTAACTCGAGAGGCAGTAAGCTCGATCTCCGGCGGGCGAACTTTGTTAGCCTCAGGGATAGCGTAGGAGAGATGGGGTTAGAGGTGGCGGCGATGTTGAGGGAGTGTGGAGTGCATTCCGGGACGAGTTTATGGTGCTGCAGTCTGCTGCCATACCCTCAAAACCGGTCACCCCTGCTTCAACGCAGCCTAAGTGGTTCAATCGTGACATCGCTTCGGCTATCCGAAATAGGAAAGTAGCGTATAGGAGGGCGAAGGCCAATCGTTCCATGAGAACACTGAAGCGTATGTCCGCCTGTGAGGGAAGTGAAGGCGAAGGTTAGGCTAGCGAAACGTAACGAAGAACTACGGGTGGCAAGCCTCTGCAAGGGGAACCCTAAGGAGTTCTTCAGTTATGTTAATAGTAGAAAGCCCATTAGAAGCATGATAGACCGTTAAAGGACCGAAGCGGCGTTCTGCGGACCTCCGACGCGGACATCGCAATGTGCTTAATGAGTACTTTGCGGGAGTGTTCACCAGGGAGGACACCCGCTCATCCCCGAGCCAGGCGTCAGGCACGAAGGTGCTGGCCTGGATAGTGTTCGATGTACCGCGACAGTCGTTGCCGATAGAATAGACAAACTGAGCGCGTTTAAGGCTCCTGGGCCAGACCAGTTTCTCCCCAGAGTGTTGCGGGAGGTGCGCGACCAGGTGGCTCCCCACCTGGCTACAGTCTTCAACAAATCGTTGGAGACGGGCCAGGTGCCTGGTGACTGGAGGGAAGCCAACGTGACCCCTATCTTTAAGAAAGGGGATCACGAAAGTCCAGGGAACTATCGTCCCATTAGTCTCACTTCAGTTGTAGGTAAATTACACCAGTACACATTTGAAAACTTGTCGATCGATTTTTACAAACTAGTTGGTGATTCTATATAATTTGAGTGCGCTGATCTCAAAAATATAGTTAGTTTTTCCCTATCACGTATGGTTTTCTTACTACAGGGTGTGTCATAAATCCCCCATTTATCCCCAAATGTGAACCATCTTATCGAGACCAACATTGGATTGCACATGCTAAACCATAAATTTTGTTGTTATAGACTACAGTAACGCTTACATAATAATGTAGGGTAAATATATATAACAACCAGTCCCGTTCCCAGCAAAATACTCTCTCCCCTCCCATCAATGGGTGGTTAACATTTGGGGACAGATGAGGTATTACAACACCCCTTGTAGCACGAAATCTTTAGGTGATAGAGTAAAACCTAATTAAAGCAGAATTAAATAGCTCCTAGCTCTTGGACAAGCATATTGCTTGTTTATGAAAGAATAAAAAATAACTGAAAGAAACAAAATATATTTACCTTCTTTACTTGCAAACATTTCAGGACTTATTCCAAAGACTTAAGACTACGAAGGTAGATCTGACTAATGACGACTAAACCGGTGCTTCTTTGATGTTTTCTTATGCTGTGCGTTAGGCTGATCTCGTTGCAGACACCAGCAGTAATCCGCCATCATATTTGTATGCCATCTTCCTTGATATCTTCTTTCCATGGTTTTGATGTCCTGGTGAAATCGTTCCCCTTGCTCCTCACTGACATCTCCGAGATTTTCGGGAAAACGGTCAAGATGCGAAAATAAGAAGTGAACTTTCAGGCTCATGTTGCAGCCTAAGGCGCAAAACTTTTTAAGCATATTTTCCACCAGTCTTTCATAATTTTGGCTTTTGTAGTTTCCCAAGAAGTTTTCAACAACATCTTTGAAACCAAGCCATGCTTCTTTTCCTTTATTGGTCATTGTGTTCAGGAAATGATCGTCTGTCAATAACTTTCTAATCTGAGGACCTATAAAAACACCTTCCTTTATTTTCTCGTAGCTAATCTTTGGATATTTTGAACAATGTACTTGAAACACTCACCTTCTCTATTCAATGCTTTGACATACTGCTTCATCAAGCCTAACTTAATGTGCAAGGGTGGTAGGAGGATTTATTTGGTTCAACTAGATGTTCATGTAAAATGTTCTTTGATCCTGGGGTAAGATTCTCTCTAGGAGGCCAAGTTTTCCTCTTCCAGTGCTGGTCACGTGCTCGACTATCCCATTCGCAGATGAACATGGCATCTTAGTGTATCCTGATTGCTGCCCAAGTAACATGCAAAGGACTTTGAGATCCCCACACAATATCCATCTGTGATTTTGATACTGAATTTTTTCCAGAAGCAGTTTCATGTTATCATAGGTCTTTTAAATCAGTAGAATGGGCCACTGGGATTGATGCATATTTTTACCGTGTGCAGTAACACTCCTTTTAGACTGGTTTTAGAGAAATCTATAAACAACCTCCAGTCACTGGTTTGGTATTCGATGCCTAGCTTGCACACTACAGTAATCCTGTGATGTCCTTGCAAAATACCAAGGGACCATCTTCTTCGAAAAAAGGCACGAAGTCTTTCTCACGATTTCTGTACCAAGCGAAGTATGTGTCGGATGCCAATAAATTGTTCTCCTGCAATCTAGAACCCAAAAGTTCTGCAGAGTCCTTAGGCAGATTCAAATCCCTGACTAAGTCATTTAGTTCGGCTTCGGTTAATGGTTTAGGAGGATCTCGGTCAGCTGTTGGCTGTTCATAAACATCATCATTGTCTGGATTTGGAGCTGAATCAGAATCTGAATTGTATTGATCCAGACTCTCGGGTGGGCGGGGAATAGGAACTTCTGGACCATGGGGTACCGGCCTTATTGGAGATGGAAGACTTGGGTATTGAAGGCTCTCTTTATTCTTTGCATTATAACCTTTAACATTGCAAGAACAGAAGTAGCAGTCGTCGGTATGGTTTCTAGGCTCGCGCCATACCATAGGGATCACAAATGGCAAACTTTTCTTTTTACCTTTGCTCCAATTCCTTAGTGCCGCAACACACGTAAGACAAACCTTGTGTGGAGCCCAACTTTTGTCTTGATCTCCTAATTTAATTCCAAAATAAGCATGATAAGCTCTCTTAATGAAGGTCGTTACATTTGTCCTTTGTTTTACAACAACATACCGACCACAAATATAACAAAATATGTCTGGACTATGGGTACATCCTCTAGAAGCCATTATTAAAATTTTAAAGACGTAATGTTAGAATTATCTATCTGAAAAATATGAAAAAAACGAAATTAATTAAAGATAAGAAAGGTAAAAAATTACAAAACGCCCCAAAATTGTTTTGCTAATAACTTTAAAACTGTGGGTGATAGAAAAAAAACTGGTAGCATTTTTTAATTCAGCGCAGCGAACTGCTTCAGAATCACAACTCAAAATAAAGAAATCGATTTTCATGCAGACCGGTGTTATTAGAGGGGATAATAGCGGATAGGATCGTTGACCATTTGGATTCGTACAAGCTGCTTGGGGACTCCCAACATGGGTTTAGAAGGCATAGGTCGTGTCTCACCAACTTGCTCGAGTTTTTCCACGTCATGTTGAGTAAGTATGATAAGAGTAGGGCGATTGATATACTTTATCTCGAGTTTCAGAAAGCCTTTGATAAGGTACCTCACCGCCGGCTAATGGCGAAAGTGCGTGCGCTGGGTATCGGTGGGAAAATAGGTAGGTGGATTGAAAATTGGCTGAGGAATAGGCGGCAGAGGGTGGTAATTAAAGGTGCTAGTTCGGGTTGGGCCTCGGTCACTAGTGGGGTTCCTCAGGGTTCCGTTTTGAGGCCACTGTTGTTTATCATTTACATAAATGATATCGACGGTGGCATCGTCAGTCGGATCGCCAAATTTGCTGATGACACCAAGCTTGGGGCCAATGTTGGGGCGCCCGAAGCGATCGAGGAACTGCGTGCGGACCTAGGTAGGATAGGAGAGTGGTCCGAAAAATGGCAAATGCCGTTTAACTTGGGTAAATGCAAAGTGATGCACATTGGCTACGCCAATCCCAAGTCGGACTACTCGATGTTGGAGAGTCATATCGAGGTGACTGATTTAGAAAAGGACTTGGGTGTGCTAATTAGCAGCGACCTTAAGTTTACGAAACAGTGCGTAGAGGTGGAAAAGAAAGCCCAGAAACTATTGGGTTATATCAGGAGGCAATTTCAGTTTCGGAACAAGGAGATTGTGCTCTCACTGTACAATTCCCTGGTTTGGCCGCACCTGGAGTATGCTGCGCAGTTCTGGTCGCCCACCCTCAGGAAAGATATTGAGAGGCTGGAGCGAGTACAGGCGAGGGCCACAAAGTTAATCCCTTCCGTTAGGCATATGGGCTACAATCGACGGTTATGCGCCCTGAACTTGTTTTCGCTTGAAACTCGGAGGCTGCGCGGTCAACTGATCGAGGTTTTCAAGCTCTTACGCGGGTTCAACGATGTCAATTTTAGAAGCATGTTTATTTAAATGATAACCCAACTCGCAACAATGGTTGGAAGTTGGATTTGAAACGGTTTAGGACTAGTGTGTGTGGGAATTACTTTACGTATAAGATCTGTGACACATGGAACAGGTTACCTTCAGAAGTTGTGAAAAGTTCCTCTGTGGATCAGTTCAAGAAAAGGTTAGACCAAATCTTGCACACTATTTGAGTGTGTACAAAATTTTCCCTGGCATCCTTTGCCATTGGTACCTCCTCGGTATGGGCCGCAAGGCCTTTTGAGGTACTACTTTTCCTTGTAACTCCTTGTAACTCTCTCGGTTTTGCAAAAACTTAAGGACCGCTCACTAAAATTCGTTCAGAGTCTGCCCACTGAAACTCGTTCAGCATGAATGATCTACATTCTGAAACTGCGGGGAGAGGGAAGTCGTTTCTTCAGCATGACCCATTCTCCCTGTCCTATAAAAAGAGTAGCAGCGACATATGTGAAACATTTTAGTGTTAGAGAAGCATTTCGGCTGTTGCATACAAACTTATAACCAAGAATGCAGGCTGACGATCACCCCAACATCAAGTTGTAAGTAATTTTACTTCGTATATGCTCTGTTCTAAATATGAAGAAGTAGTCTTATTCAATAGTGCTCTGAGTGAAATATATAGAAGTTAGTTGTCCCGTATTAACATTTGTGTAGAAGGGTGTTTTTTGAAGTTTTGTGATTACTGATTTTGTGATTTTGTGATTATGTGCCTTATTGTGATTGTGCCCAATTTTACCTTTTTATTGTTTTATCTCAAGGGCCGATTCTTACATACACAAATACCTATCCGAATATGCTTCGCCTCCGGTATACACCTCTTCGGTGATACAATGTGAGTACTGCTATTTCTATCTGTATACATTCAGAACAGGGATTCATGCATTTATTTCTTATATATATATATATATAACCCATTCTCCAGGTATACGTTACTATTTTACAGAGCTGATGCGTGTGTTCATTTGATGGGACTCGTGGACAATGACAATGTATGTTCGAGTCAGTCTCTGCAGGAATTGGCACCACAAGGCCCTGAACCCGAGACTGGCACTCGGCCGAGAAGCATAAACGATTTGAGCAGCGTCGACTGTATCATGTAAGCACCCTATTGTTTAAGGGTACACCTCATGTAATTAACTAATTCCTCTTATATTAAAAGCTTTTTTAAATGAATGGCACGTTAGTTTTTATTTTTCTATTTTTATTTTCAAATCGTGACGAGATTTTATTTAAAAATAATTATCTGTCTTTATCCTGTGAAAATGATAATAATAATAATAATAATGATAATAATAATAAAGTACGGCTTGCTGTAATATTTTTCTTTTAGGGATCCGGCTGTGTTATATGAAGATGCGCCCCGAAACACAGAATGTGTGTTAATCGCAGAAACGATGTAAGTTTTTCTTTTTTGGTGTGTGTGTGTGTGTGTGTGTGTGTGGTGTGTGTGTGTGTGTGCCGGGTAAGAATAAACCAAATATTTTCAACATTTTATTAAATAATAAAACTATGGGTAACATTTTAAGTATATTTATAAATTAATACATAATTTCATTTATTGTGTACACCACATTTTTTACGTAATATTGGCATCAATGTTTTACCCACATATACAAATAGGAGTGACAATAATATATTATTTTGTTTTTACACATTCTGTACAACAACATATATGTGTATATATATATATATATGTGTGTATATATATATATATATATATATATATGTGTGTGTGTGTATATATATATATATATATATATATATATATACACAGTGTATATATAACCAATTTTAATTAATTACAGATTTAAACAGACATTATATTTTAAATAAGTTACAAAACATAATTCCCGTCCTTAACCGTTACACAAATTATTATTATTAGGGATACATTTCATAAAGTTATGCGAAATAATACTGAAAGCTATACGGTGCACGATGTGTATTTGCTACAATTTAAAATAATTAATTGCTGAAGATACAATTATATACACACATAAAACTTCACACAACACATCGAGTTACTACAACCGGGAATCGGCCTTTTATCTGTCTGCATACTTCCATATCATTGCTCGCATGGTCACACAAGTCGAATAATTGCAGAAATTCCGTAAATTTCCCTCCACGAGTCATATGCCTGAGAAAGCACAAGCAGTATTTGCAACAGACATTGCTGTGCAAACTCTGGAAACGGTAAGGGTTCCACACTATTTGTGGAATTTGTAGTTGTTCGAGAAATTTTACAATAATAGCATCATTCCACGGGTGTTTGCCTAGCGAATTAAAGTAGTACATACTGTACGTTCCCTATTTTTAAAATAAACGGCTATCCAGTGGATCCCTTCACCACTGCTAACATCTGTATTCACAATAAGTGCGCCGCAGTCTCTCGTGATTAGAGGTTTCAACGTTTCATTCTTCGCAAACAAGCCAATAAATTTCGTGCGTGTGAATTGGTCACTCATCATCACTCTCTGGAGTGTAACCGTGTCCAGTTTTGAAAGTCCGTGACTAAACCCCAAAACCTGTCAACTTCGATTAGAGCTTGCGACTCGAGGTAAACTATTACACTAATAGGCGCGACTAGAAGCTTGTCGAACTCTAATCTGACTGAGATATTTCCGCTCTGCTGGGGACCTGTGTGTGTGGTTATGCTCCCACAGAAGTCGGGCGAGAAGTCAAACGGATACAGGTTCGAACTCTGGATGAATTCTTTCTGCGTTATACTGGTTCCTAATCCGTCGCAAGCACCGACACTATGCGCAAGATTGCTGTACGCTCTCGAGCAAAGTGAAAACTCGTCATCTGTAGAATAACGCGTTTCCAGTGTCCCACCTAAAGTCACCACGTTGATATACAGAGTTACATTTTTAAGGCCAAAATTTTCGAATTTAAATGCGGATTTTTTGTATTTGCCATTCACAGAAGCGTGCTCCTGCATTCCAATTAATATCCTTTTAGGAAGAGCCCCGAGAGCAGTGCCGGATTAACCCGAAGGCTTAAAGGCTGAAAGCCTTGGCCTACGAAAAAGTGTGGCCTACGAAAAAAAAATTTTCAACAAAACTAGCAGATTTTCTGGCAGTTGCCATCTGACCTTGAAGTAGAGGTGTTTGTTTAGTTGTTTTCCACTTTATTTGTGTAGACTGTAGAGTAGACCTAGGGAGTGATATAGAGCTAGATCTCGGTGATGAAGTCATTGCTTTCTCCAAATACAGTATTTCTGAGGTGTCCCTTAAATCGGCAGAGCAGGTGCTACAATTTCTTTTGTAGCACATGATGACCGCGACTTTCCCAAACCTCTACATAGCTCTACGTATTTATTTATGCTTGTTGGGTACTAATTCCGAAGGAGAGAGATCATTTTCGACTCTACAGAGAGTCAAGAATTGTTATCGATCAACCCTAAGACAATCTCGCTTATCTGCACTAGCAATCATCTCGATTGAAAGTGATTTGGCTCGCAGTTTGGATTTTTCAGAGAATAAGATGTTCTCCGAAAAGAAAGCCAGAAAGATAAGGTCACTTACGTTAAACCGTTAGACGTTTTCAATGTCCGGCTTTTTGCTCGGTTTACTGTGTGCAATTTACTTTACGTTTGTTTGCTTTACAATTTATTTTACTGTGTGCAATTTACTTTACGTTTGTTTGCTTTACAATTTATTTTACTGTGTGCAATTAATATACTTTTTCTAATACCGATATATTGGAAAGATTTGTTGAAGTCCACGCAGTCCAGCCTTGGCCTACGAAACCCTTAATCCGGCCCTGCCCGAGAGCATCATTTTCTATTTGCTTGGATTTTAAACCTGAAGGAACTGTAAACATCTTAAGCTGGACTCTATTAATTGGATATTTCACTGTGGCATTAGTAAATTTTTCTCAATTTCTATCTGCTTAGCAGAGCTTAATTTCACACGTTGTATATGGAGATATGTCTCCATAATATGAATCACTACAGGATTCGCACCCTCTTCTTGGTCAGCACCCAGATTTAAACAAATCTCAGGGCTCGTACGGGTGAGTTTTAATTTCATATCAACACCATTCACAAGCAACTTCTCCTGGAACATGAAATCTGTGTGGAGGCGTCCATAACAGTCATATATCTTCTTTTTAGAATTTTTAAATTTGTTCTTTATACTACTTTCATCTCAAGCCTGATAATAACCTTCTGCAGTTAAAAAGATATCCTTCAATTCTTTTGAAAAGTTGAGGACATTTTCCAGATAGGATCGTAGGTGATGGTAGGCAGACCCTGCAGAGATGTTGACCTGCTGGCTGAATATGGCTGACCCCTGGCTGAATATGGAGTGTAGAAAGTTGGTCTCTGGATATACGACGTAGTCGTTTTCGCAATCCGTTCCATCTGAATGTGCTATTCGTAGTTTAGCGTACATGTGCACACAGCTTGCGTCAAAAAAGTAAGGGCCTGAGCTCGGGATCACGAATTCTATAGGAGCACTCAGCGAGCTAATAGTGTTTAGCGGATTAACTGTAATAAAGTGGCTATGCTTAATAGATATTTGTGTCGGTGGCATGTCAAAGAGGGTCAGCTCCAATTTACAACATTGTGAATTACACGAATGGATGAAACGTGCCATGGCGCGTCAGAAGTAGTAACACCTCTCTCGACAAGCAGCAATCAGTCTATGACTCATGAGAGCAACGTCCTTAGCTTATATAAGTTAAAAAAGTGGTCAACCCAAGGTTTCATGCGCTTAGAACACTTTTTTATATCCTTTTACGTTTAACGCCACGAGTTGGGAACCCCTTCTTCCGGGTTTTATTTCAGCCACCACGCATTTTTCTCTTTGCATCTTTGACACTTTCGTCCCGTGTACGTTTTAAATGCTTCTTTAGATCTTATTTAGGCTTAGCACCGACCATCATGTCTTCTACCGTGTTAAGACCTGATTGTAACGCTTTCCTGCCCAGATATCTGGCACCACTCTTCAGCAAGGGGACAGCTGTATGCACTATAGTCGAAAAAATTGACCCAATCCCGCTTCCGCGCTGGTATCTCACCCCTCGATAGACTGAGAACGGCCTTTGGGTCATTCTATCGCAGTACGACGGAAGTGAAGCTTCAGTGTTAAGCTCCCGTCACCGAATGGAAACCTTTTCTCCTCAATCGTTCTTATATATATTTAGATACTGGTTAGTAGGTAAGTTGCGATTTTGACATAATGAGGCTTATCGTATGCAATGCTCAAGCTCTTTCCTCTATGATTGGGAATGTGGGCGCTGCAGCATCAGCCGTGCCTGGGTATCCCCAACAAACTGTTGTTTCACGATATTGCTGTAAATATAGCACATGTCCGGGGGAGGGTCTCCATCGTTCAATTTCTCCAATTTTAGCTGATACAATAAGCTACACAAGTCATGTTGTGACTCGTGAACGTGAAAAGTATCTCCATATCTGCCCTCGGTTATAATTTTGAACAGTGCTCTGTCTTTAATATTTCTGTTAGCCTTCGATTTTAGAGTCAAAGTATGTACCGGAGTATCTTTGTTTACGATTTCGTATACTAAATCAGACGTTAGATTTGAACTTTTCAGATTCCCATTTAAGTCTCTCACAATATCCTCGGCTGTATCATAATGACCCGGTCCTAGTGTTACTACTGTAGTGTAGTACTGGGCCTCTCCACTCCGGGAGGAACGCATGGGATCATCCCGAGTTGCTCCGGCCTTTTCACACTTATCACGGCTTCTAAGAACCATAAAAACGGGTTCTTTCTTTTCAATGCTTAAAAACTTGGTGGCCAGTTGAAATTCGCATATTCCAACCTCATGATTCACGATCAAATTCAATGGGCCCATGCAGTTCTGTTATAAATTTGGCCAGGCTATTGTTAAGATGTACAAACAGAGAAGAAGAGGACGGGAGTGTGACGTAGAAGTGGTTAGGTGCCATGTTGTATACTATTTAAACTTCATTATTGCATCAGCTTTTATAAAGATGTTGAAACTTTCTGGGTACCCTAGCCATTTTACCATGTGCATTTTTCTCTTTCTCGAACCTTTGCTTCCTAAAATTTTTTCAATTTTAAACTTTTATCCTAAATTAAATGTTACTTTCTGCAGCTCCTCGCCATAAAAGCCCCCTACAAATTCTTCCCCATTCAAATCTTCAACGTAATATAGTATCAACTCTTTAGGTCTCATAGCCCTAACTTTAAAAATCTCACGTGTCCAACCTTGCTCAAATCCCTCACAAATTTATTTCCCGAATGAGGCAGCTTACATAATCATTGATTTGAAACGCACAGAGCGTGGTGGCGTTCTACGAATATCTTTTCTCACCTCACGCTCTGTATGCGTACTTTTTAAAATTTCGCTAGGTGTTGTACCATCGGTCGGTGGTGTGAACGGTTGTATGATGACGCCAGCGACTCCAGAATATCTATATCTCTATTTGTTTTTATGTGTGAAATACCGATGCATGCGTTCCTTTATGGTGCGCTGAATTCTTTCGGCTAAAGATGCCTTATGTATACAATTGCTAGTGTAATGGCTGATATTAAACTCTGCCAACATGTTCTGAAAAGCTCAGCCTACAAATTCTTTCACCATGTCCGTACAAAAATAGCCAGAAATCCTGTTTTCTTTCAACATCAACGCTTTGGCGGCTTTAGCAACTGTTTCAGGCGATTTATTTTTTAGCGGAATTAGCCACAAATATCTAGAGAATACATCTATTATAAACAGGATGTAACGATAGCCTCCATTATACAATGAATATCTCTGCATGTCTGTTAAATTCGCCTGCCAAATAGAATCAACCGAGGCTGCTGAATTTAGGGATGAAAACCGGTATTCAAATAAAGGTATTAAAACCGATATTACTTTAAAAAAGTAATGCCGATATCAAAGCTTTCAATACCGGGTTTTAGTATTATTAACCACACGTTCTTTAGTCTATTTATAACTGATTGATGGTTGCAGGATGTTGTTAGTTGAAGGAAAAGCATCACTTAAAAAACAAAAAACAAAAAAAAAGAAGATATTGTTGGTTTACTCAAGTATCTCCGCAATCCTGAAGCTCAAAGTCCAAGAAGAGGATTCATTGTTTTCAATGCCTTCTGAAACTCACCCTAAAGAAAACGGCAGAAAGGCTTTTTAAAAAGCTTTTTCTTTCTCAAAATAACAACTACTGGAATGAAAATTGATTTGAAAAAAGAACAAGAGTCTGATGAGGATCCTGATGACCCACAAATTGTTACTGAAGGAAGCATTCAGCAAGATGATCCATTATTGTCCGAGTAAATCAACGAAATGAAGGAATTAGAAACGGTCCCAAAGAAAAAGATGGCAAGTAGGTTCAATCCTAATAACGAATTCAAGGATTTTCAAGATTCTTTCCAAAGAAGTGACAATCTGGAAAAATTATATCAAGCATTGCTTTCCATTAAGCCTATCAGTATTGAAAGCACCTTTTCTGCTGCTGACTTATTTCTTACAAAATTGAGAGCCCATCTAGCTGAAGAATCCTTAAATGCGCCCTGTTTCCTTAAAAGTTACTTCCAAAATCATCATAAGAAATAAAAATTTTATATAAAAAAAAAAATTTATAAAACAATTTATACAAAACATTCATTTTTGTTTCTTTTCACAAATAAAAAATTAGAAAATCCGCCATTTTTACAACTTAAGTCATTACATTAAGTAATATAATATATATATATATATATATATATATATATATATATATATAAGCATCCTGCTCCCGCAAAAACCTCTCAACATCTTTTTTCCCCTATTCCCTCATTATAAACGTCTCTTTACAGTCTATTAACACCCCCGTAGGAGGCTGGATTAGAAATGTCATAATAACGTTTTCTTAATATGTTAGCCATTTGTGTATTTTAGAGTCGCGCGGGTAGGGTTGTGCGTTGCTGCTTGGTCTCTTCTTCTTCTTCTTCAGAGATGTAACCGCCGGGGGCGAAGGCGTGTTCAGCTGTGGTACACGCGTTGCTTATCTCAAGTCTTTTAACCTGTTCAGATTACCTATCATTATTTTTGGAATGTTTAATTGCTGTAGTGTAGCTTTAATATACTCCCATCCTGCTGGTGAGGGCCTATTCCACTTTCTCACCAAATCATGTACGATATCAATGATGTTTGAACCCTGTACCTTTGACCCTTCAACAACAACCTCACCTGTATCGGACCATTGTATAATGGGATCATCACTCAATAGATTATAAAGACTTAATCCCTTTTTTCGTCAATGTATGGGGAAGAGTGTTTTTTAAGTCATGCTCGACATGTTGCGGACTCGCGCCCTTGTTCTGTACTTGTTCTGTACTCATTTTAGAACAGTACCCCCTTATCTTTAATGATTTTAAGCATAAACACGGTTTTGCCACAACCTGTAGGGCTAGATATAATGATGTAAGTAGAAGGGCTCGTGAACCTGAATTTTTCTAGAGAATCCATCTCTAACACGTCACGCTCTTAAGTGGAACATTTACAAAATATAATAAAGTTTTAGGTGATGCTCTTTATATTTTACAGCCTTATTTTTCTTCTTCCCCAGAACCGTGAATGATGAAGAGGTTGAGGTACTGTGCCAGCAACGACTACTGTAGCATCCCCACTCCACAATTCGAGGAGAAAGCAGGTGCATAACGACAATGCTGAATCGCCTTCCACTTCAGGTGTAAAGCGCGCCAGGAGCGCGTCGGTTGTTAGACCCACAGTAATAGAACCCCAGCCCTCTACGTCTTACGGCACAACCCCAACAGTAGCTCCTTCTACAAATAAAACTGTGCCCCCTTATTCCTATTCAATATCATCCGTGCCCTTCACAACAACATCTCATTCTGTAGACAGTAGCATCACATTCGAACTGGTGCGCACCACCACCCACACCCCAGCCCTGACTAGAAACCGGTACGTAGTCAGGGTTGACCTGCGAGCCATGTATAGCAGAGGTGTTGATCACGGACTACGGCGCATAGTTGTACGTATTGTGAACATGAAGTCAAGACACGACTGTCCTTCGGGTTCGGGTCACATGATGGAGATAGAGACGATTTTTGGGTAGTAATACCCTACAGGCGTTTGGCTGCAGTAGATGTAGATTACATTTTGGGCCGTATATTGCAGGCCTCTCAAAGCAGTAGAGAATTTAATATGGACAACGTCACGATAGATATAAACCACGTTTTCTGTGTTGCGGGACATACAGCTAAACCTTATACGCTTAACTTCAATTCCCAGGCTATTTACAGACGGCATATAAACTCCGAGCGTGGTTGCGGATTTATAGCAATAGTCTTGGCTCATATGTTTACTGTGCTAAATACGATTGCATATAATATCTGGTTGCCGTTGATTGTGCAGCGTGCACGTAAATTGGTCACAGACTGCAAGCTCGAGTTTGACTGTGATATGGGGCCTGAAGAGCTGAGGAGGGTAGAGCAGGAAATGAATGTTCGCATAGTTGTATTTGGATTGGATGATCGTCGTAGGACTGTATTTTTAAAAGCAGAGTGAGAGAAAGTACAAGACCTACTTATTTTAGGGCTGTCAGAGACAACGTATCTCCCCATCCGCAATATAAGGGTTCTTTACGCGAGTGATGATAAAAGTCGAAAATATGGAAGACATCACGATTTGTTTAAGGGTTGTCTCGAGTTTGCAGATATAGTGGAACATTTTAAGGATTGCCACGTGGTATGTGAACAGTGTAAAAGCTCAAAATGTGAAAGTCATGTAGTTGAGGCTGAGAAGAGGACTGTAATGTGTGTAGACGCCCATTTTTCAAAAATAACTGTTTTAAATTCCATAAATCAAATGGTACGTGCAGGAAAATGAGAATCTGCGAGTGCGGCATGCTTCATATGATGGACAGTTGGGAAAATTTCGAGCATAAATGTGATGAAATTCACTATTCTACATGCCATGAGAAATATAAGGCAGATGGTATAAAGCATGTATGTTATTATTATGAAAGACGCCAAACCTAAAAATAAACCTTGTATAACTGTATACTACGATATAGAGACATACACGAACGAAGAAACCAAAGAGGTTATCCCACATTTACTTGTAAGCCAGACTATCTGTGACGAGTGCATGAACGTCGAGTGTGATGAATGTCGCAAGTGGGGTAAACGAACAAACATTTTTAAAACGATTGCACACGACACCCCCATGAAACTCTTTGTGTTCCATATTGTCAAGTTAGCGGATAAGTTAAAAAAAAATGACTGTGTATATGCTTGCACATAACGCCGTAAAATTTGATACACAATTCCTTTATAAGAAACTGCTTGAACACGAATCATCAGATATATTTACAGGCGATCCCTTGAAAAGAGGAAACGAGCTTATACAGATGCAGATAAGAGGTAATGTTCAGTTTAAAGACACTTTGTTATTCACACCTTGTAAATTAGCCAAGCTACCCAAGTTGATGGGCGTAGCTACCGAAGTTTCAAAAGGGTATTTCCCTTACACCTTCCTCACTCACCACACTTTAAATTACGTAGGTCTTCCCCTCCCCCCCCCCAAACATTATTTTAACTATGACAACATGAGCGACAGCACTGGTATGCATCAATTTTGTTGTCAAGGGTTTTGTAAGTGGTTCTTATAGAGTTTTTCCTGCTGATTTCGAATCTGCAATCCGTTTTTCTCAATCAGCTCAGGTTATCCGGTATGGCCTCATAAGTAAAATAGAATTTTTCGTGATTTTGTCAAAGCGGAATTGGAACAGTAACATCTATCATCACTTGTTTCACTTGTATAATATTTTTTTACTTTTCAGGCATATAGATAAAATATTTCAGAATGAATAGAGCGTGTAAAAATGATCCCAATAGATTCTGCTACATATGTGGGCGGTTACCATGCCAAATAACCAGTCCCAAATCACTAAATTTGTGAAGACAATGTATAGAGCATACTTTGGAATTAAGCTAGGGGACCAGGACAAAAATTTCCCCTCATATGTGCTGCAAGACGTGCATTGAAAATTTGAGAAGATGGAGCAACGGCAGAGCGAAATCTTTGCCTTTTGGAATTCCCATGATTTGGAGAGAAGGAAAGGATCACGTGACAGATTGCTATTTCTGCATGACAAACCTCCAAGGTGGGCTTATAAATTTATTTTTCTTAAATATTTTGAAATCCTCGTATGAAACTTGACATAATATTCACCATAATGTAATATTCACCATATATAGCATAATATTCACCATAATGGTAATCATACATTTACATATACATATTGTTATAGAAAATACATTTACACATACATATTGTTATACAAGTTACATTTACATATACAATGATTGTATATTTTCTTTCTTTTTCATTCATATTGTCCCCGAAGGGACAATATGAATGAAAAAGAAAATATACAGACTCCATCGACCTATTTCATATCTTACAGACCGCAGCCTTCCCTCACGAGCCGCCACTGTCTGAGTGCTTCTTCTATTTCATATGCAAGTTTATATCCATGTTTCTGTGTTTCTATTTTCAGGAGTTAACAAGAAGAATAAACACATTGTTGTATACCCTGACATTCCTTCTGCTATGAGACCTGTACCCCATGGTCCTGGAATTCCAATACCCGACCCACCTCAAACCCTGGACTTCGATGATTCTGATGATGAATCAATGACCAATGCCAATGACCAGTCCCAGTCGTATATACCTCAAAATACCGCTTCAAATGAGCCGAGGCCTCTCAACCAGGCCAAACTTAATGATCTTACCAGGGATTTAGGACTTTCCAAATTAGCTGCCGAGATCTTGGGCTCACGACTTCGAGAGGACAACTTGCTGGCTCCGGGAACAACATTCTCCTGGTATAGGAAACGAGAGGAAGAATTCCGCAAGTTTTTTGCAGTGCACGAAAATACCTCTTCCTTAGTGTACTGCTGCAATGTTGAGGGGCTAATCGAATCCTTGAGCCTGCCATATAACGCATCAGAATGGAGGCTATTTATAGACTCGTCTAAACGAAGTTTGAAAGCAGTACTTCTCAACCTTGGGAATAGGGTTGCATCAGTCCCTGTAGCACATTCCGTACAACTTACTGAGAGCTACGATAACATGAAAATTTTACTGGATGCTCTCGTATACGACCAACATAACTGAAGGATCTGTGGAGATTTGAAGGTATACTAATATCATAAGTAAACTATTGCTATTGACTATGTTGTTTTTCCAAAGGTTATTTGAGAGCGTATAAGAACACTTAACTTCCCCACAGAAGTGATACAGTCCAATGCATAGATTTTTTATGTGATAGAACAAATTCTCTAAATTCTTTAAATATTTTCATTTTTTTTCAGATTGTGGCATTTGTATTGGGAATGCAAGGGGGATACACGAAATACCCATGTTTCCTCTGCAAATGGGATAGCCGAGCGGATGAGAAGCACTATGCACAGCGTGAATGGGCATCCAGAGAGAATTTTGAACCTGGGTCGCATAATGTCGTTTCAGTGCCCCTTGTACCACCAACAAACATTTTGCTCCCACCACTTCATATTAAGCTGGGCTTGATGAAAAATTTCATCAAATCAATGAATAAGGAGGGTTCAGCATTCCGATATCTCGAGAGTAAATTTCCTCATATATCTGATGCTAAACTAAATGCTGGGGTTTTTGATGGTCCTCAAATTCGAACTTTGATCAAGGATACTCAGTTCGAAAACGCAATGACTCCAACTGAGAAGAGCCTGGCAGGCATTCAAATCAGTTGTCACTGATTTTCTTGGCAAGCGTAGAAGTCCAGAATACGAGTCCGTTGTCGAAAACTTGATGGAAGCTTTCAAAGCTCATGGGTCGCGCATGTCCATAAAAATGCACTTTTTGTTGTCCCACTTGGACTATTTTCCTGAAAATTGCGGGGATTATAGTGAGGAACAGGGTGAACGATTTCACCAAGATATCAAAATAATGGAAGAGAGGTACCAGGGAAACTGGGATATCAATATGCTGGCGGACTATTGCTGGTGTTTGAAGCGAGACGTGCCCGAAGAAAAACAGACGGAAAGCCAAAAAAACTTCATTCCTTCCTCAATAAACTTTTTTCCATATTCATTGTATGAATAAAAGTATTTATTCACACAATGTTTTCATTTTTCACGAGTGTTCTTATAATATTACTCGTATCTAGTGTTTAAGCTAAAAAAATCAATAAATTTGGGGATAAAATTGGACTTATAATAAATGGCCAATAGAGAAAAAACCTGACCTGATTGAGGAAAACCAATGTCATTTTCGAATTCAGCATGGTCGAATTATATAATATGAGTTGAAAAAACCCTCAAAGCAGACAAGATAATCCTTACAATATAGCGGATGAGTGTGAGCGTTATTGCGGGAATGACCTGCGCGTAGTTAGAGTATGTTTCCAAGCCTTTAGAAGGATGTACATAGTCCGGTTCAACTGCGACCCGTTACAAGCCGCAACCACAATCGCCTCATTTGTTTTACTGTGTTCAAGAACAACTTCATGCCTAAAGACACACTAGCCGTCATTCCCCGAAACGTCCCGCGCAGTTATGGGTATGAGGCTATTTACTGGCTCATACACCTACAACAACAGACTGGTGTATACATAAAACATGGCCGTGTTTTTGGGTGGATGATCTAAGTGAAGACCCCGCCACTGGTGAGAAGACGGCGTACTCCTTCAACGGATGCTGGTGGCATGGATGCCCACGTCCTGAGTGTGGTATCATAGGAGATATCCATGGTAGATCTCCTGCCGACAGTCTCGCATGGACCCGTGCCCGCAATCAACTTATAAGCTTCCAGTTCAATCACAAGGTTTTGTGGGAGCACGAATATGATGTACGAATGAAGAAAGATGGATAGTATCGCAAAGAAATAAACACCATAAAGCGTTCAGTGGTGCTGGACACTCTCGAATGCGGCGATAGTTTGTTTGATGGACGCACAAACCCCTTCAAACTATACTTTCCACCTACGGAGGGCGTGAAACTCCATTACTACGACTTCTGTTCCTTATACCCCTACGTGATGAAGAACAATTCGTACCCCGTAGGTGTACCTGAAAAACTGGTGGGCCCCGCCCTGCCTACCATTGAAGAGTTCTCAGCTAATTTGAACGAGAACTATTTCGGACTTTCTTTCGTAGATGTGCTCCCCCCTCGCGACTTATGGATGCCAATCTTGCCCGTCGTTATAGATCACAAACTCATGTTCCCTCTGTGTGTGAAGTGCGCAGAGAGAACAATGGGGCCTGTAATCACAATCAACCAGAGGAAGCTCAGAGGCGTATATACAAGCCCTGAGCTGTCCCTAGCCATTCTTTACGAACCATTCGTCACGGTTATAGAATATTGAAGATATATGAGGTGTGGAGGTTTCAGAAGCTCCCCAACCTTTTCACACCATATATAAATACTTTTTGAAGGCTAAGGTGGAAGCATCAGGATACCCGCGAGGAGTTGAGACCGAAAATGAAAAATCGACGTATATTCAACGCTACCGTAATCGTGAAGGGATACAACTTGAACGGGACCAAATTGCGAAGAAGCTGGCAAGCGCTTTAGTGCAAAGTTGTGCCTAAATAGTCTTTGGGGGAAATTTACCCAGAATACAGACAAAGGGACTGTCCATCTAGCCCAAAGTTATAACGAGGTGTGGGATTACGCAAAAGCTCTCGATAAAGAGGTCATGGAGATTGTGAATGTGGGTAATACGTACATAATAAAGTACAACAGAACCGACTTAGCTACAGATACCTCCCGTGTCACAAACACACCTGTGCCAGTTTCACAACAGCATACGCCTGTATAAAAACTTTGGAGTCTACTGCATTCTCTTGGACGGAGGGTTCTGTACGCAGATACAGATAGTGTGATATTCACGGAGAAGGAAGGTGAATATATGCCTCCTATTGGGAATTCCTCGGAGAGTTAACTGACGAGATCAAGGATTAGTATGGAGATAGCGCCTACGCCGATTCTTTTGTCTCACCCACCAAAAACTTATCGGGTACGGGCGAGGGTGGGGAGGAAATGAAATATATTGTGAAGGCTAAAGGTATCACTCTTAACCAGGCGAACCGGCAGATCGTCAACTTTGATTCGCTCAAAGAGCTAGTGGGTTTAGAAGATGATGGAAATGAGGGCGACCTGCCACACCAATTGATTGTAGGAACTCATAACTTTCGGGCACAGAAGCTGGGGGTGTGTGAAGAAACTTAAGGGGACGAAAGTGTGTCGTAACACATACAGGAAACGATACCAGGTGTCTGGCACCTACGACACTATTCCCTTTGGATACCGTGAGGTGTGAATATTTGCTATATAACTATAGTTTATATTAGAGTCTATTTACTTGTTGAGGAAATTTTACAATTTACTTATTTTTCTATTTATTACATGTATTAATTATGTTTTAGCTGGTGTTTAATTTTTTCCTGTGTGTGTGTGTGTGTGTGTGTGTGTGTGTGTGTGTGTGTGTGTGTGTGCAAGAAAAAATCTACGCATCACCCACTGCATGTTGCTGACCAATAAAAAGAGTCACGTGACTCCTGCTACTAAACCAGCTGGCTGGCCATATCTCCTCCCTACGCATTCAGTTGGCCCCGGCAAGTCCTGGTTCTCAGACGTGTCTTTTTACCTGTTAAAGAATTCATGCGTAGACGAAAAATAACGATGACGACCGGTGATATTGCATGCTCTACATTCCTGAAGTGGTACTCACTAAAGTCTACAGATGTAGTGAGCACCCAAAGAATTTCTAGGCATCCCTCCTTTCAAACCTTTAAGACCGCACTGAATCGTGCGAAGCATGAGGAGCAAGACGTTAAAATACTCTGTGGATATTCTGGTGGGAGCATTACTGGGTTTCGCGGTTCAAATAATGTAATGGAATAAATGGAATTAAATTGTACTAAAGAGTACATATATCGTGAAATGAAAGAAGCCACGCTTGCAGAAGAGAAACAAAGGATCTGGGTTGTGAACCTTGTTGATGATTGGGTGACAGGAGACATTATACCATGTTACATCACACCGAGTACGCGTACACTGGGGCGGAGAATGTAAATCTTGTGATTATGGATAGTTTAAAAATATTTCTACCACTACATCCATGTATATCATGACGAGGTGCGCAGCGAAGCCGTAGCTAAAGGTTTATGTGAATTTTAAGTGGAGTTTAGGGACGAGTATCGCTTGTCCAGCAAAAAGGACAAGTATGGATACATGTTTCTCTCAAATAGATCGCCAGAGTGTTAATAAATGTGCATAGTTCGAGAAGGTACAATGGTGAATACAGTTACCGCTGAACGTTGTAGAAGATATATGGTGCGCATTCCAGGAAGTGTGTGATAATGGGATACAAATATTCGGCTGATTCAGTGCGCCTCGAGTCTTTCATGATGAGCAATCTTGTACACGAATCACTAACGTTTGGTAGCGTTCATGACGCAACCCTTGTGACTCATACCCACCTCACACCTCCCAACCGTCCGCACGGTCCCGTCGAGTCAAACAACGCACCGGCGGCTCATAGTCGCCTCAAAGCTTGACCAGACTGGACGTTCTGTCCTCGCAGGATCAATAGAAAACTATTAAAAGATGGAACTTCCGTTGAGCAGCATCCTCAATGCAGTATACGACGTGTCCGTGTATTCAGGCGTAATACTGGTGCTATTAATTATGTATTTGAAACGAAATGTAGACAATCAAGCTCTGGTAGACGCAATGTTATTTAAGTGTTGAAGAGGAACAGAATCTTCATGGTGGTTGAGAAGTGGGGTGAGGACGGTTATAAAATACCTGTTGGTGTAGGCACAAAAAGAGAGCAGATTAGCGATGCACCCTCATACTCCATTATTTGTACCCTATGCGTAAATCGTGATACAAACCAACAATGCATTGATATACGGTTGACGTGGAAGAATGCTGCTGGCAATAACGTCCTTATCCCCACACGAAGCCGTTTCATTCTCGGCAGAATGTTTGAAGTCATCGGTTTCCGTAAACTGAAACCTATATCAGACGCACGTGTTGCTGATATGCGTTATTTTGACACGGTGCTTAAATACACGTACACCGCCCGGCTCAATGATTTTACCAAGTGTAGGGACGAACAAGGCGAGAATGGATTGAAACCGGATATGAGCCGCAGTTGCTGTTCTATCACGCAGAGACGAAAGTTTGATGAACTGATCCACTGATAGAGTCGTTGTCTTTGGTCTACCTTACCTTGGTCTTGATGAACAAGTCTCAGTCTCTTTAAATCTTTGCAATGTTCTCTGAACTGCACCTTTCGAAATTCTTATTTTGGCACAATCTGGCGATGAGATACTCCTTCATGGTTTAGAGCAACATTGTGATCCCTTACTGCTTCACTGAGATCATTTGGCATGTTGAAAAATTATTGAGTGTTTTTCTGGGGCAGAAAAAATTATATGAACATGCAAAAGGAATTGTATTATTAATATTGTTATTAATGATAATATAATAATATATGATAAAATAGAAAGACACTTATTAATTTATACAATAGACTATCAGCAGCAACATCCATTCATGTATTTCGAAATTTTTTATACAACATTTTAATAAGTATATTGCCAAACCAGGCAGTGATGAAATGTGATAAAAACTGTCATCTTTGATTTCTTCAGTTTTACATGAAAAATATAACTAACATGATATTGTGGTAAATAGGAGTTAGAAAGGTGTAAGACCAAGTCATACATGTATTCTACAGTGATGAATAATATCGATTAACTACACTGTAACTATGAAAACCATAAAAATCAAGTGGACTCATAGTTTTGACCCCTACTGTATATAAGCCTATTGTATTTTTACCCAAAAACTAAAACTTAAACCTCAACTGGGAAATTGAGCGTCCATAAGAAAAAAACTAGTGTTTGTCATTTACCATTACTTATTCTGACTATAGTGCATTTAACTTTCCCAGAAGAGTTCCTTGTTCCATGCACAGTCTGTGTGCAGCATAAAATTATCTCAAGGGACCATTCTGAGTTCAATTCCATATATATGTTACAGTCAAAGTGTGTAACCAGTCATTTCGTGTAACTACTGAAACTTTTAGTCATTTCGCGAAATGGCTGTTTCACTTGGTCATTTCGCAAAATGAGTAAAATCTTCAGCCATTACGCGAAATGGCTGAAATTCCACCTTGGTCATTTCGTACAAGATCATTTGCCCGGTTAGGTCAACTGTATGCCCGGTTAGGTCAACTGTATGCCCTTGACAATTGGTTAGGTTAAGTTGTGTTATTTTCGTTAGTTTTAACGAAAATAACACGACTTAACCTAACCAATTGTCAAGGGCATACAGTTGACCTAACCGGGCATAAAGTTGACCTAACCGGGCAAATGATCTTGTAAGTTGTTAGTTTCGTTAGTTTTAACGAAAATAACACGACTTAACATAACCAATTGTCAAGGGCATACAGTTGACCTAACCAGGCCTTCAATGGTGGACATCGGAATAACATTGAAGGCCTGGTTAGTAATTGAAAACCTCTATATTGAAAATTCAAATTCAAATGTGTTCAAATGTTCAAATGTGTTCAAATGTGTATTTGAAGAGTGTTTCTCGCTTATTTGAACAGACCTGTGGATGTAGATATGTTTTAGCAGATTTAGTTAGTTAAATAAAGTTTCCAATTTTATTGTGATGTTTGTTATTTCTATGAATTCATGACAAAAGTCATTTCAGTCATTTCACGAAATGACCAAGGTGGAATTTCAACCATCTCGCGTAATGGCTGAAGATTTTAGTCATTTCGCGAAATGACCAAGTGAAATAGCCATTTCGCGAAATGACAAAGTTTCAGCCATTACGCGAAATGGCTGGTTACACACTTTGGCTATAACACACACACACAACACACACACACACACACACACACACACATATATATATATATATATATATACACGAGGCGTCGCGAGTACGAGGGGCGAACTTGCCACATTGGCGATTTTGCGATTGTTCCAGGAATGAATAGTCAACCACAGACAACTTGTTATAACCAAATTATCTCCTCGTACGCTGAAAATGAAATGTTATTTTCAATACGTGTATTTGCGCTATGTGCCCCTCGCATACAATAGTCGCAAAGTTTAAACGTGCCTATCTCGCGACGCCTCATGTATACACGGTGATTCAAAAAACGTTAACACTTATATGGGAAAGAATTACAGATATCATGCAATCAGTACCACCAGAGATATGCCTTAGGGCTCTGGAAGCAACGTTTGATCGCTTTCATGCATGCATAGATATCCGTGGACAGCAAGTAGAGACTGTATGAAGCACTGTTTGCATCACAAGTGTTTACAAATAAATTGGAAATAAAAAATAAAACGGTACCAGATGAGCTGAGTGTACTTAACTATGTGCGGTGAAAAGCATAAGAGAGCAACTCGCTCCTCCACCAAACCAGGGCTAGAGGCGGGGCCACCAGCTTGACCGTGTGAAGAGAGGCCAACACACGGAACTTAAAAGAGGTTAAGGAGGAAGAGGTAAATATGTTACACACAGACCGTGCGTGGAACAAGGAACTCTTCTGGAAAAATTAAATCTACTATAGTCTGAATAAGTAATGGTAAATGACAAACACTATAGTTTTTTCTTTTTCATGATGTTGAAAACTATAGTATTTGTCATTTACCATTACTTATTTGGACTATAGTAGATTAATTTTCCCAGAAGAGTTCCTTGTTCCATGCACGTCTGTTTGTAATATAAAAGTTCTCAGGGGACCATTGTGAGTTGTATCATATATATATACACACCTCGGCGGTGGTGTAATGGTTAGTGGTTAGCGTCGCTGACTAAGAATTCATCGGCCCCTGGATCGAGACCCGGTGACGGCAGGCGGCGCGCAGCAAAACCCAGCTGTTCATCCTCCCACACAGTAAAAAAAAATGGTTGGTAGGTAGATAAATGGGTACCCTGGGTAGCCTAGTGGTTAAGAGGCTGGGCTGCTGTGGGGCGTGGTTCGGATTCCACGTTAAACTGTAGGTCTAAGGTGGAGTGACAAGCTTCACCTTCGTCAGAATGAACAATTCGGGCGGAAGCTAAACCAAGGTTAACCAAGGTTATATATAGGCAGAAAACATGAAACCCGGCTTACATAATTTTATGTACTGTAAACAGAAAAGTGACTTTGTTGTCCATTCAACAATGTCATGGGAACTTGGTCCATGCTCTTGTCATTCTCTTTCTTTAATGGGCTTCTTGTGACACAATGTATGTAATTGTAATCTAAATATGGTTATTATGGATGCTATCTCATTTGAAAAATTATGAACTAATTTTCACATTCACAAGGTCAAATTGAAGTGATTACCTTTAATATCATTCAGGAACGAACAATATGAGTTTAAACGTCGTATGTTATCCTCAAAATCTGGCGAAACTACCAACATACTGTATATAGAAAATTGTCACTTGTCTTACAGTAACATCTTTATCCTTTTTTAATTAAAAATGGATTGTGAACTTCTCTGGGTAATTTATCTTTTCTAAATTAATTATTGTGTGGGTCTTATATATTCATAAAGGTTAAGAAATTTCGTCTAGACATAATTATTTCTATACCTATACTATACCTTCAAAAATTTAATCCTATACCTATATATCTCGTTCAAGATTTATTTTTATACCTATACCTCTTTTAAAAAGTTTATTTGGATCACCTGAAGATCAGGGCCTCCATGTATTCTTGTTTTTTGCCTTACAGTACCAAATATAATAATAAATTAAATTGAATGCCCGATTAGGTCAACTGTACGCCCTTCACGATTGGTTAGGTTAAGTCGTGATATTTTCGTTAGTTTTAACGAAGATATCATTTGGTAATTGAGGCTGGGGGCCCTGATCTTCAGGTGATCCGTTTATTTCTATGCTTATACTTCGATTTATTTCTACATTATACCTATACCGGTATGCCATCTCTTCTTCAAACGTTATCCTCAATGCAGGCAATGCGGAACTAGGTAACAGTAACAACAATAAGCTAAAGAATTTTTGGATCACCTGAAGATCAGGGCCCCCAGCCTTCGTTAGTTAGCCTTATAAGGCTAACTAACGAAAATATCACGACTTAACCTAACCAAGCGTTAGGTCAACTGTACGCCCTTGACGATAGGTTAAGTCGTGATATTTTCGTTAGTTAGCCTTATAAGGCTAACTAAAGAAGGCTGGGGCCCTGATCTTCAGGTGATCAGAATTTTCAACAACGAGAAAAACAAACAAAACATGTAATGAGATGTAAAAAAGAATTCTAAACACCTGGATTGTGTAGGTTATCCCACAATTCAAGATCACGTTTATAACGATAGCGATGAAGTCAAATGGTAAACTAGTTTGAGATTTTGTCGAACTGAAGATTCCACTGAAACAAAATTGGATAATCATCTGTAAATGCTGTGACCAAGTGTGAGATTCAACGCCAAACAGAATACGATACATTGCAACAAATGACAGTATATAGCTGCGAATTCTAACGCTAGAATGTTACTAAACTAACTGAAAGAACGTGCAAATATTTTCGCTATTTTTGGTTAAGCCAAATACATATACTTGAGACAATATTTGTTATGTTTTAAGTATACATAATTCAGTATACATAATTGTTATTATTATTATATATACATAAAATATTATATAATACATAATTTCTTGATAAAATTCTCAATTCGATATAATAACCAATGGTATTTAAGAAGAACCAAATTAATATAGTTGCATTGAACATCGTTGATAGTTATTATTAGTTGACTATTGTCAGCACAACACAATATGTTATGAACAAGTGGAACAAAAGTAACGCACAAATTGGAAGCCGAGTCGCTGCACTGCAAACGAGCTTGTAACGAAGGACAAATGCGACTTTATTATACTCTTAGAAAAAATTGCCAACACCCAAGTCTAATTACCCTCACAAGCTGAAAAGATAATTCATTTATTTTGAGAAACTATAGCAGTAATTTATTAATAATTTGCTGCATATATATAATATATATATATATAATATATATATATATATATATAATGTTATAATGTTTCAGACCAACAAAGACCCTAGGATCCACTCATGGCTGGTCTACCTAACTGTGTTCGTAATCGTGTATTGTGTATGTCCTCCGTGGTGGCGGAGGGGACCTACAATTTTACGTGGGTTCCGAACCACAAGAACATAAGAAACTTATTTAAAAACTGCCGGTAAATTGGCAACGACCAATTTTTACGAAACTAAATAATTATCAATTTAAAAATAATTAATTATCGGTTTAAAACTAAAGATAGAATCTCTCGGTCCAGAGGAGCAAGTCATAATAGACTACTATCCACAAATATGTTACATTCTATATCTATTTATAACGGACATGCAAATATATCAGATCCAAAGAATCCAGTCAATTTCATTACGGTATCCATCAAGTCACGGTCCATATCGATTGCGGAACAAGTCAAAATTTACAACCATATACATTATCAATTTAAAAATAATTAATTATCGATTTAAAACTAAAGATAGAATCTCTCGATCCAGAGGATCAAGTCATAATAGACTACTATCCACAAATATGTTACACTCTATATCTATTATAAACGGACATGCAAATGTATCAGATCCAAAGAATCCAGTCAATTTCATTACGGTATCCATCAAGTCACGGTTCATATCGATTGCGGACCAAGTCAAATTTACAACCATATACATTACAATATATACACATACGAGGAAAAGTGTAGGTGTGGCTGTAAAGACTGTACAGTAATGTAGAAATGTGTGTGCACCCATTATGGGTCTCCCATTTAAAGGTGTTTGTGGGGCAAGTGAAGATCATGAGTTTTCAATACCTCACAGTAATATGGGGGGCACCGCTCGGCAGAGGAATCTCTTTAAATGGGGTGTGTAAGGACAGAGAGTATCGTTATATATATATATATATATATAATATATATATATATATATATATATATATATATATAATAATAATGAACAGGAACACCAGAGAAAATACAAACATCCTTCAAGGTTTAATAGTACCAACGTTTCGGAATGCACTAATTCCATCTTCAGGGCTAAAACAATAAAATTCCAAATCACATACAAAATTACAAAATACAAATTGCTTAATAACAATTTAAAATAAACTTAAAAACCTAATCGGGCATTTTCCGTTTTTTGTTTTTCATAGCTAACCGGCTAACGGCGTTATTCTCTCATCCTTAACTTGCCCGAAATGTGACAGGGAGTGCCTAATACGAAAAGATCAGAAGATATTTAGGTGAAATAACCAATATTAACCTGTTAGGTTAATTGAATGCCCGGTTAGGTCAACTGAATGCCCGGTTAGGTCAACTGAACGCCCTTGATGATTGGTTAGGTTAAGTTGTGATATTTTCATTAGTTTAAAGGAAAATGACGTGAGCAAAAATACATAATAAACAGTTTGGTAGTCCCGATAATACGTAAGTACCTAATTATTTTAAACGTTTAAAATCAAGTAATATCCCATTACGTAAAAAGAGACTGGCAAAGTCTGTTAAACCTAAATTGTGGAATGCTGAAATTGAAAGTAGCTTAACGTTAAAAAGAAACGCGTATTTTAAATTTAAAAGAAAAATAATTTGTTCGATGAAACTGCTTACAAGCTATTGAGAAGGCGAAGCAAAAAGCTTATTAGAAAAAGTAAGCGCATCTACTGTATGAGCTATATATAATGAAATAAATTAAATGGAATCCAAAGGAATTATATAATTATGTTTGGAATAAAAAAGTAGCTTCGCAAACTATTAGTCCACTCATAGACGAAAACAACGAACAAATTTACGATGACTTCCAAATGACGGAAGTTTTAAATAAATTCTTCTCTTCTGTGTTTATTAACAGAAATATGAACAACATTCCCGTTCCAATGATGATCATTTAAAGCTTCGCCATTTTACTTTCTAATAAAACTCCAGGTCCAGGTAAGCTCTGCCCGAGGGTACTTAATGAAATGAACTCTGCAATAGTCTCTCCTCTTACATATATATTTAATAATATAATAATAATAATAATAATAATAATAATAAATCGTCATCATTTAGGGAAGTTCCATTCGATTGGAAACTTGCAAACATTACGTCAATATTTCAAAAAGGGGACAAACTACTTCCCTAATATTATCGTCCCATTAGTCTGACAAAATAGTTAATCACTTAGAAATGAATAATTTAATTAAAGATTCTCAGTACGGCTTTCGAGGTAATCGTTCTTATCTTACTAATTCGTTGAGAGTAAAACAGTAGATATTATATATTTCGATTTTCAAAAGGCGTTTGATAAAGTGCCACATAGGAGATTATTAGCTAAATTTCAGTCTCACGAAATTGATGATAATGTTCTCAAATGGATTGAAAATTGGCTTAGCGGACGTAAACAAAGCGTGGTCATTAATGGCAAGGCGTCTAATTGGAGAAGTGGAGAAATGCAACTGTGTCTTGGGAATCAGTTCTGGGGCCAGTTCTTTTTATTATTTATATCACTAACATCGACATAGGAACTAACAGTATAATTTCAAAATGTGCGGATGATACCAAACTGGAGAAACGAGCATTGAAGTTACCGATTTGAATATGTAGGACGTATAACTGATAAAATATACCGGGGCATTGAAGTTACCGATCTGAATATGTAGGACGTATAACTGAT
Source organism: Bathynomus jamesi (assembly GCA_023014485.1). Lineage (NCBI taxonomy): Eukaryota > Metazoa > Arthropoda > Malacostraca > Isopoda > Cirolanidae > Bathynomus > Bathynomus jamesi. The sequence continues at coordinate 5,797 of JAJOZX010000772.1, read as the reverse complement.
AAAATATACTGGGGCAGCACTCACTTGAATGTACCATCTCCCGCCCAGTTTTTGCGTTGCTTCAGCTGCTTAAGTGCTTCGTCGCTTGCAAGAATTAAAATTCGTTTCGAATCATCCGTTCCACTGTCAAATTGTAAAAACTTTGTACCACTGTCAAGGTAGGAATACTCATTCGGGATAGAAAACCCAATATTCGTTTGTGGGGTGGAAGGATAATTGGCCTCAACCTGTTTCCAGCGTCTAATATTGCGACTGGCATGTGTGATTTTCGTCAATTCAGATAATGCGCAGTCATTTGAATTTCCGACCTCTTTGGCAATAACTGTACGAGGAGGACTTCGACTTGAAATGGACTGTTCTTTTATATTAGAAATCGCAATTTTTGCACTTACAGTACTTTTGCTGCCGTTGTACTATGGTTATGAATTCCAATGGTCTTCATTATTGTGTATTTCTCGTCTGTGTGGAGACGGGCTTTGCACGAGCGATACTCACACCTCAATATATCTTAGAACCATCCACATTCTCTTTATGTTTGTCGTATATGTAGTTTTCCTTATCTACGATTTTCCTTCTATCCTTTTCTGAGTTTATGAGCTTGGTGGCCATTGTAATATTGATGGGTCCACAGTATAAATGCAAATGACGATTTGAAAGACTAGTGCAGCTTTTCAGTTTTTAAACTATCAATCTTAAAAATAATTTAAACTTAATTATACCTTTCTTAAATCTTTTGGGTCAATCCCAGAATAGGCACCTGATGTACCTCAATCCCAGATGAAGCACCTGCGTTCAACCTCAATCCCAGAATAGGCACCTTGCAAGGAATTAAATAAAAAAAACCTGATGATTACAAAATTTATTGTTTATACAAAGTTTATTACAAATGTAATAAAGGCAAAGTTATAAAAGGTTTAAAGTGGTTTAATGAATAAAGAAAAATTTTAGATATTATAAATTCCTGCAATATGAACCCGAATGTTTCTGAATCCAAATCAAACTGGTAAGAATAGCAAAACTAACCAAAAAAGCAGAAGATATAGCAAAAGATTAGGTTAGGTTAGGTTAGAGTTGATTTTTTCAAATATTGATAAAAACAATGAAATTATATCTCTAAAAAACTGTTTATATTTTTTCTCCTCAATCCCAGATTAAGCACCTGTGTTTTGCCTCAATCCCAGATTAAGCACCTAAAATGATTTCAGGTGCCTATCTGGGATTGATCCAATTTTATGTGTGGGTGTTTTCTCTAATGTTCTTGAACAATTAAAGTTTTTATGTACTTGTTCAATGCATATATTATTTCAACCTTTCACTGCATGATTTTTATTTTTTAGGCAATAAATAAAACCTGTTAAAAATAATTAGCAGACATCTGGCAACTATGGTGACAACTCATGAGTGAATCTGTAAAAAAAAAAAAAATTAGCAGACATCTGGCAACTATGGTGACAAACTGACAACTCATGATACATTACTTACAACTTTGGTGTCAACTCATGATACATTACTTACAACTTTGGTGGCAACTCATGATACATTACTTAATGTAGTGAAGGGTCAATTATAATATATATATATATTACCCTGTATATATAGGTACAGGGTGTCCGAGAATTATCTGTACAATTTTTGGCTGTTATTAAAAGTCAAACATGAAGTGTAGAAATTCCAGTGTTGTCCCATTTTACAGAGAATCTCATTAAGTTTTTTCTGATACCAAGTTGTGACAAGTTTTTTAGAAATTCCAGTGTGTCCGAACATTATCTGTACAATTTCATCTTTTAATAAAATTCTTGATAACACACGTAAAATTCTTAAACAAGATTATTTAGAATCCGTATTTTCAAAAGTTTCTTTTATTAAAGTAACGTTGTTACAAACATTCGATATGTGCACCATTAGTGATTCGCAAAACATCCAATCGATACTCCAAATATTACCATGTACGCTGCAGCATATCCACATCAATTCGCTCAATAGTAGCTGTGATTCTTGCTTTTAAATCATCAATGTCTGTCACCCGCGTACATTTCTAAAAAACTTGTCAAAATGTGGTATCAGAAAAAACTTAATGAGATTCTCTGTAAAATGGGACAACACTGGAATTTCTACACTTCATGGTTGACTTTTAATAACAGCCAAAAATTGTACAGATAATTCTCGGACACCCGGTATATTTTTTTTCCTCGTACCAAATTGTCCTGGTACCGAATTGTCCGGTATCGAATTGTCTGGTGCCGATTTGTCTGGTACCGATTTGTTCGGTACCGAATTGTCCGGACCCCAAATTTACTCTCCCTTTCAAAAAGACGTATTCGAGGAGATTTAATCCAAGTATTTAAAATGACTAAAGGTTTTGATAACGTCGACACCGAAAAATATTTCACCTTCAGAAATGCAGATAGAATTCGCGGTAATGGTTTGAAATCAGTGGGTAAACATTTTAATTCTAATGAAGCTAGACATTTTTTCGCAGTTTTTGCGGTCAAAAAAGTTAACATCTCCAATCATGATTTCTTCAATAAGATGATGTCATTAACGAATATATGATATTTAATCGCACTCACGGTAATCATGACTGAGGTGGTATTGACTAATGCAAGGGCGGATCTAGGCATTTCAGTAAGGGAGCACAGTACTAAAAATTATTTCTTAAAACAGACCAGCAATGAGCGAGTATAAAATCAATTGTATTGTTTTATTAGATCAGTCTCATTCAAATGTGATGCAAAATAAAAATCTAATTTGGGTACAACAATTATCGCAGAAAATTTTTCAACAATTACAAATGTCTTACCAATTAAAAGAACTATCCAGTCCTGTAGCCAGGACTTCCCAAGGGGAGGGGTCGAAATTGTAGAAAGGCGGGCCTTTTGGTGCAACGACCTAGTCACTGCGGAGGGGATCACTGCAGAGGGGGTCACTGCAGAGGGGGTCACTGCAGAGGGGGTTTAGAGTAGTTTAGAGAAGTTTGTGAAGTTTCAAAAGAAAACGCAAAAAAATGCAAGTGATATATTTTAATATCACATCATAAGTTATAACTATGGTTACAAAAGTGGACCTTTCCTGCCAAGGGGGGTCGAACTGGGGGGCGTTCAACCCCCCCCCTGGATACGGGCCTGCTATCAGAATAAGATGAAGATAAAAATAGTGATATGGCTGCACCACTACTAAGGGCACCTATGAAAATCAATAGCCATGATCTATTTACAAAAATAAATTTGTTTTCAGAAGCATACATATCATTCAAATAGGGCACTTGCAAGAAATTGAGGTGGGGGTGTCCGGACGTCGCCTACCTCCCCTCCCCTAGATCCACCCTTGGAATGGATGACGATTTAATAACTTCAAATTCATTGCAAATAACCTGATTTTCTTTAGAAAGTTCCAAGCGACGGCTGGTTGATAATAGTTGTATGTTTGTTTATGAACGAGAGTAATCATAAATCAGCTGCTCTATGTTCTATTCATGACAAACCTTGATACCCTACCAAGACAATCAAACGCAGTCATGATCGTGACGAATACATAAAGGATTTAAGTCGTTTTTTCTGATCAGACTTGAAGTCAAGTGAAGTCAACTCAAGATCCGACTACATTTGGCTCCAGTTTTGCTCGAGCCAGCTCCAGAGTTGGCTCGAAAAAAGCTGGTAACTTTTTGTAAACAATTTGCCGTCGGCAGAATCTAAGATATTCCAAGAATTCAATACATTATTTACAGTGGCGCTCGTTAAGTATTCGTACAGAGAAATATTCCAGTTATATTCGTCTTTATCTTTTGTACCATGCATAAGATAGTTATGAAAACTTTACCATTCGTTTGGAAAATTTTAACATGTAAAAACTTAGTTTAACTCCAACATATAATGTAAAACATTATACATACATAACTGCAGCAACCGTCGTAAATGGAATTCGAACTTCTTCTATCTTCCTACTGTATAAATAACTCTTTCCAGACTCGTGTGCAGCAATAACAGATCTCTTAAGATCTGTAGATAGCTCTTAACCACGATGGACGACCCATTGTTTACTAATGGCTTGTACAGTCATCCATCTTCCATGAAGATTCAGAGAAAATTCTGGAATTTAGAATTGCCAACAGTTTATAATCAATAAACAACCAACTACTGATAAAAATTTAAAATTCTTCAAGCCTGCGGTGGACACAAGGTATTGAATAATTTTGCAAATAGGTGTACGAAAACTTTTGCACTTTAAAATTTTTGTTTTCCTGATGGGAAGGCATATTTGAGTTCCATTTTTAGTTAACTCGGCAGATCATGATAACATCAGATCTGTCAATATACGGTTTAGATAAAATATGGCTTGGCTTCCACTTGCTTAGCAACTAATTTTGGTGCTCTTCCAATATGTGCTCTACCGCGAAACTGTGATCTACCATATTCCAACTAATATTCCATATTCCAGGCTAACTAACGAAAATATCACGACTTAACCTAACCAATCGTCAAGGGCGTATAGTTGACCTAACGATTGGTTAGGTTAAGTCATGATATTTTCGTTAGTTAGCCTTATAAGGCTAGTTTCACGGTAGAGCACGTATTGGTATATGGTAGATCACAGTTTCGCGGTAGAGCACATATTGGAAGAGCACCCTAATTTTTTTTTTTTTAATTTTTCCAAACGAACAGTAAACTTATCATTTGTATCGTGCGTTGGATAGTTATGAAAAGGACGAATATAACAAATATTTCTCTGTATGAATACTTATGAGTGCCACTGTATATTAGAAGATAGATCTTATTGATGTGGGCTACGTCGAAGCCAATGTCGCAACACCGCTTCACGTTGATCAACGAAGTCAAGCGACATTGGGTCGGATGGTAGTTGGAGAGGAGACCGTCCTCTGCGTCCAGACTGTGTAGCGACCCGTGGTTCTGATCCCATGTAAAGCTGTAAGTCTCCTCCGTCATAAAGCCTTAGATTTTGCGAAGGAGATTAAACAACCTGATCATTACATTTACCCTACATTTCTTATTGATGTGAGATGGCTAAGCTACATTAAACTTACGCATTTATAAGCCTTACGTGAAGAATTGGCCTTGCATCATTGCAATATTGAACTATACTGGGCAAGGCCGGATTACCCTTTACGCCAAGTACGCCATGGCGTAGGGCCCAAAATTACTTAAAATAATATTTTTTAAAAAAAATTCTAAATATTATTTTCAATAAAAATTATTTCTAAAAGATTTCTGAATATTATTCGTGATAAATTTTATTTCTAAATATTAATTTAGACAATTATTATTTCTAAATATTACTCTCGAGTCTTGATAAACATTTTTTATAAATATTACTTTAACTTCCCCTCCTGCATATATATATATAACGTAAAGAACGACGCTTGTATAGGAGATATTCCGCGCAAGACGAGAGAGAGAAAACGGAACAAATGAAAAAATGAAGTACCACCTGGGAATCGAACCCGGGATCTTCCGATTGCCGGTCAGACGCGATACCATTACACCATGGACTCCACTCTTCCAAATGCCGTAATTCTTCTACATACTCGCAGAAACCAATGCCCCAAGGGGGCACCTCCCGCATGCCGTAACATTATATACATTCAACTGCAAAGAACACGCAGTATAAATAACGTAAAGAACGACGCTTGTATAGGAGATATTCCGCGCAAGACGAGAGAGAGAAAACGGAACAAATGAAAAAATGAAGTACCACCTGGGAATCGAACCCGGATCTTCCGATTGCCGGTCAGACGCGATACCATTACACCATGGACTCACTCTTCCAACTCTACATATGCCAA